>JAOWBW010001752.1:158023-205012 GCA_026119855.1 Campanula takesimana | reverse complement strand
GGGACCCGGAGGACCGTTTGTTGAAGTGCGGGACCGGAGGACCATTTGCTTTGAATGGATGTAGATCTTGTTTGATGATGAAGCAGTGATTCCGTGAATCATCCCGGACCAGTTGTTGTCGTGAGTCGTACTTTGATGTTTGACTGTTTGACTTTGACTTTTGATGGGGTGCGGGCACCAGTTGACTGCGGATGCTTTGTGCTGGGGATGAATGTAAAAACTGATTTTTGAGAATTAACAGCGTCTGTTACGAATCTCACTCAGCTTGTAGTTGGTGGAGCTGAAAACTCAGATGAGCATGGATGTGAACCCTTGATTCCCGCGTGGGAAGTTGTGTTTGAATTCCTTAGGGAGCAAAGGCGCGTGCGTCTGGTCTTCGCCATGGGAACGCGCGCGTCTTAGTGGCATAGCGGGGGGCGCGCGCATTCCACCCAGTTCAGCATACATAAACAGACAGTTCACTTTTCGCGAGTTTTTTCCAAATTTCGACGAGCCCTCAAATTCTGAACCAAATTTTTCGCGGAGAAATCACCCCAAAACACTTTCTTGTTGTTCTAGGTGCGATTCTATCATAAAATGATGTCGGATCGTCAACAATCTCCTCATTCGAGATGCCACAGGCGAGGAGCCCGAGGTTGGAATTGAGGCGATGGACCCGAGTTTCCTCACGTATCAGCCGCATACCCATATTTCCCTTTGTCACAGCGGGATTTGTAAGAATCTTTCACTCTCTTTGTGATTTTCGCACTTTGGGGCTATTCAGTTTCACCCGTATTTTTTGTTGCAACTTCTTTTGTTGATTGTCGCTGTTGTTTACTGCGAACCATGTTCGGATACCCCTTTTCATGCCCACACACTCGCATGCATGCTGAAATTTCTGTTTCCCGGGTTTGTCCGCTTTCTAGCCGTTATGCTGACGAATTTTCATCGTTTCTTGTTTCTTTTCAGGAGTGGAGCCACCTGTCGGAGATTCGAGCGGAGCTCATGGCCCGGTCACCATTTGGAGTAAGCTGCCTGAGAATGTCAGGGCTCTGGTTCTCGGGTCAGGCCACCCATTTTGGCCTCTTTATTACCAGTCTGCCGTGTTGAAGAATGATCCGGATGTTATTCAGGCTCTGAGAGAGAGATGGTGGGACCCCACCCTACTTTCCATCTGCCTATGGGAGAGGTCACGATGACGCCCACTGATTTCACTGGCATTGACTGGTCTGCCGTTTACGGGGGAGCTTGTCCTTGTGTTTTGGAGGGGACCCTTCGACTGCTGACGAGCTGTTGGCACTGTTGACTGCGGCTTCCCTTTGAAGAATTATCGAGTCACTTGGGGGAGCATCCGTCATTATTTTAAGTATTGCTTGCAGCTGAGCCTTTAGGTGTCACTGCTGAGCGGGTAAGACTTGTTGGTAGACTTGGACCAGGCTGGTCATTATAACTGGGGTGCAGCGGGTTTGCTGCTTGTTATCATGGTATGGATCTGACCAGCCGTTCGACCACTAGCTCGGTCACGGGTTTCACCTGTTGTGGGGGTATACTGCTTTCCCCTTTACTTTCGCCCTTCTTGTCATTGCTCTACTGTATCTTTGAACTGTCATTTAATTCTGCTCTGTCTCTGTTTTGCAGCTATGGGCCTTTGCTGTCTTGGAGCTGAGGGACTTCAAGATTATCAGAGAAGGTCAGCCCCAGTATCCAGACTGTGTGAGGTGGTCGTATAGGGAGAGGAACGTTGGACTGCACTGTTCCCATCAGCCTACTTTCAGCTCGGCGCCACTTGGATTCTTTGAGGCCAGAGGCTGTCGCTCTTCTTTGTTTTCGTGGAGAGCTATCTACGCCTTTATTGAGCATACCCTAATTCCCACTCGCTCGAGGCTTCTGATGAGCTCAGTGGAGTGTATGGCAATGTATCTTGGAGAGAGAGTGTTTTGGCAGCATGGTGGTCAGGTGACGGACTTCCACCACCCTCCTAGGCCAGCGGTTCCTGATGTTCCTCCTTTCTATCCTCGTAATTGGAGGGCTCTTTTTTTAGGCAGACCGGGCAGTCTACCTTGCGGGGGTTGATGCTGTCCCTTTCATTCATCTATAGAAGGATTACGGTTTATTCCGGGAGCATAACCTCCACCAGGGTTTCATGTTCACTGATCCGAGGGAGACACATGCTGCTCCACAGACTTCGGCTCGATTATATCCCACCGGTGCTGGATATTGCTTTGATCCACCTTTGCCTCCTTCATATTATACTTATTCAAACTTTGGGGTGTATGAGGAGCAGAGGGAGATTGTTCCTGAGGATATGTCGCCGGAGAGAGAGCCTCCTATCCAGGCTGCTGTGGTATACTTTCCTGACTGTCTTTGCATTTCTCAGTTCCAGTCTTGCTTTTCTGTTCTTTGTATTGATGCAATTTTCTTTTTCTGTCCTTTGTTGTGACAGGTACATGTAGCTGCTTATAGGGCACTTGGGCAGGCAGAACAAAGGGATAAGAGGAGAGAATCCGTCAGCTGGAGGAGAGGTGCTAGGGCTGTGCAGACATTGCCACCATGACTAGAGATGCTGATGGTGCTGTCTCCGGTGCTGCGAGAGGAGCTGCCGAGGTGCTAGGGGCATGGCCGAGGCTGCAGGGATTGCTGCACTGGATATTGATGAGGCTGTCTCTTCGCGAGGCAGTCACTGAGCAGGAGTCTGAGCCGAGGAGGTAGCCAGAGTAGGAGTCTGAGTCGAGGAGGTAGCCAGAGCTGGGGTGGTGCTAGTCATCAGGGAGAGAGCTGCCAGAGGACCCGGTATGATGTTGTGGTGGAGACATCCGAGGAGGAAGAATCTGCTGATGATGATGATGATGATGGTGATGATGAGGAGACTGAGAGCACAGTGGGGGTGGGCACGGTGCTGCCGATGATGATGATTCTGAGTAGCCTTCTGGGGAGGACGAGAGATTGAAACATTTTTATTTACCTGTAATAAACATTTAGCATGTATTTATAATCCTAGCTATTTACTACACTTTTTAGTTATCTGTCTAGACTCGTTCCTAAGTGTCGACTCTTTACAAACAAATGTGTGCCCAAATGTGTTCATTATGTTGCTTGAACTCCTTTTTCTATGCTGGGATCTGATTTCTTGCAGGTTTAAGGTGTTTGATCGTGCCTGGGCTTCCTTCTTGAACTGACAAGGGCATGTTCTGTTTCTGTCTGCTGTCAAACGCGCGTGCGTCTGGCTTTGGTCGCAGGAGGCGCGCGCATCTGAAATCGCTTGTCGGAGGCGCGCGCTTCTGGCTTGCTGAATTCCAGCCCCTTTCTTTTCTGAGCAGGCACTCCAACAGCTATAAATTCAAACCATTTTCGATCATAATGATCACACAGCATACTCTGCATCTTTTCCTTTACTCTATACCTCAAAATTCTTGTAGCGATGGCCCTGATGACCTTTACTTTCGAAGTCAAAGTTTGCGTCCCCGAAGGTGATAAGTCCGTCCCCATTTCTCCAATTGTGAAGACGCGTCCTAGCGTCTTTGATCGTTTGGGAAGACCAAATGAGGATGTTGTTGCCGTGGATTCCGTGAAGCCGGTGATCCATGTGAGGGATTATAGGCCTCGTTATTTGCCTATGAAGAAGAAAGGCAAGGGGAATTCTTCTCATGTGTGGAAGCGTCCCGTGGTTGTTCCGGTCAAAGCTCCTTCCAGCAATGGCAAGGAGGAAGGTTGTTGATGAAGCTCCGTCTCGTCCGAGTGTCTTTTCTCGTCTTGGTGGTCTCGAGAATGCTCCGCCTCCCTCCAAGAAGACTAAGGCCGTCCCCAAAAGCGATGGGTCCCCAAACCGAAGAAGATTAAATATTTCTTTGTACCCCATGAGATTGCAATAGAGAATAGGCCACTTGTTTAGGATTTAAATGTTTTAAGTTTTTAGTAGCTCAACATTTCCATTGTAATGATAAGATAATTCAAGAAAATGAATAAAAAATTGCATCTTGTTAACTTGAAATGATTCGGGTATTTGTTTATGTTTTAGACCGCACCCGAGGGTTGCCTATGTTCCTCCAAGTGTAGAGGCTCAGGTCTCCGTAGTTCAAACAAACGAAGACCATTTTTTTTTGTGTGCACCCTATTTTTTGCCTAGACCGCCCTTTCGGGTTTTCAATCTAGCGGGCTTCTTTTTTGCACGTGCTCTAATTTTTGCCTAGGCCACCTTGCGGGTTTTCAACCTAGCGCTGCTTTTTTTTTTTTATGCTCTTCGTTTATTAGACGTAAAATCTCTTCAATTTGTCGGGTTGACTTCCTTTGGCAGCTGATCTCCGTCTAAGTCCACGAGTCAGACTGCACCGCCGCTTAGTATCTTCTTGACTACGTACGGACGAATCGATTGGGGTCCCCATTTTCCAAGGGGGTTCATGGCATTAGGAGGGTGTTGTCTTAGGACCAAATCTCCCACACTTATGTTTCGGGTCTTCACCTTTTTGTTGAAAGCCTTAGCCATTCTTTGTTGATATGCTCTCGTACGTTCGATTGCTCTTAGCCTTTTCTCGTCGAGTAGGGCTAGCTGTTCATATCGACTTTGCATCCAATCGACTTCGTTGACTTGGTTCTCGAGGAGGACCCGTAGGGATGGAATTTCGAGTTCTATTGGTAGTACAGCTTCGGAACCATATACCAGTGCATACGGAGTTTCTCCGGTGGCTGTCCGTATTGACGTGCGGTAGCCCATAACGCTAGAGGTAGCTTTTCAGGCCAATCCCTTCCTGTGGAGGCCATTTTCTTCACAATGGTCTCGATTGTCTTATTAGCTGCCTCGACCGCGCCGTTTGCTTGAGGGCGGTATGGAGATGACTTGTGCTTAGTAATCTTGTATTCTACCAGGAGTTTATCCATCTCTTTCTCAAAGTGAGACCCGTTGTCTGAGATGATCTCATGAGGAACGCCGTATCGGCACATGATGTGGGTTTCACGAATTGGCCACTTTCTTGGCGTTGAGAACTCGGTAAGCCTGTGCTTCGACCCATTTTGTAAATAGTCCACGGCTACTAGGACGAAAGATTGTCCGTTTCTTCCAGCAGGGTGAACTTTGCCGATGATGTCTATGCCCCAACAAGAGAAAGGCCAAGGCGTGGTCATATTGTAAAGTTGTGAGGGTGGGGCATGCTGTAGATTGGCATGGAATTGGCATTTGGAGCACCTCTTGACTTTCTTAATGCAGTCCTTTTCCATGGTACTCCAATAATAACCCATGCGGAGTATCTTCTTGGCCAACATAAACCCGTTCATGTGGGGCCCACATTCACCTTTGTGGATCTCACGCATTATTTCTTGAGCTCCGATCTCATTTGCGCATAGGAGATTGATCCCCTCGTGGTGCCTTTTGTAGACTCTATCCCCAATCAGTACATATCGGGAGGCTAGTCTTTTCAATGCCATTTGAGACTTCTTATTGCTGTTCTCGGGATAGGTACCATCCTTGAGGAAATTCATGATATCTGTATACCATGGGGAGTTTGCTTGGACCTCGTTGATCTCAATACTCATGCAGTATGCCGGACTGTTTCGTCGGGAAATTTTGAAGGGCTTCACCATTTTACCCTCAGGCATTTCGACCAGTGAAGCGATGGTGGCTAGTGCATCAGGAAAACGGTTTTTGTCCCTTGGTAGGTAATTGAAGGTGATTTCTTAAAACTGTTCGACCAACTCCTCGAGATGCTGACCATACCGTTGCAGAGTCGAGTCTTGAATCTTCCACTTTCCGGATGTCTGGTTGATGATGAGCAAGGAATCACCGAATACTTCTAAACTTATGACATTTCTCTCGAGGGCTGATTCGAGCCCTGCTATGCAAGCTTCGTACTCAGCGGTGTTGTTAGTGGCTTCAAATTCGAGGCGGATAGCGATTGGAGTATACATGTCTTTTGGATCAACAAGTAACATCCCTATGCCATATCCATGCTTATTGGCTGCGCCATCGAAAAAAAGTTGCCACTTATTTTCCTCTGTTGTAGCGTAAATTAAATGCTCGTCGGGGAACTGTACATCTTCCCCCTTCACTTCGTCACACGGAAATTCAGCAAGTTGATCACTGAACACTTTCCCCTGATGGATATGAGTGTGACGTAAGTGATATCGTAGCCGGCGAGCATGAAATACCATTTGGCTATTCTTGTTGACATGAAAGGCTTCTCGAAGATGTAGCGAGCGGGTCCACTTTTGCTACCAACTTGATTCGGAAGGCCTCCATGTAATGCTTGAGCTTTTGAGTAACCAAACCAATGCAGCACAAGACTTCTCTAAGACAGAGTAGTTCTTTTCAGCTCCTTGAAACCGTCGGCTGACAAAGTAGATGGCATTCTCTTTTTGTGATTTCGCTGTTCTTATGCTAACATAGCCCTAGGGCTTCATCATTGACAGTGAGGTAGAGCAGAAGAGGCTTCTCTTCGTGTAGTGGAACCAAAACTGGAGGCATGTCAAGTAATGTTTCACTTGGTCGAAGCTTCTGGCATGCATTGGTCCATTCTAGAGCCAAATTCTTTTTTAGTAGCTTGAAGATCGGCTCACACATGAAGTGAGTTGGTGCACAATCGACTGGTGTATTGAAGTCTGCCCATGAAACCTTTGATTTCTTTCTGCGTCTTTGGGGGAGGCATGTTAATGATTGCCTTAATCTTGAGGGATCGGCTTCAATTCCTCTTTCAGTGATCATGTAACCTAGAACCTTCCCTCTGATGACACCAAAGTGCACTTTGCGGAATTGAGTCTCATTTTGTTTTTTCGAAGCCTTTCAAAGAACTTGCGAAGGTGATCAAATGTTGACGTTGGTTCCCTTTGAATGGATGATCATGTCGTCCACATAGACCTCAATATCGTTATGAATCATGTCGTGGAATAGATCCGCAACAGCCCTCTGGTAGGTAGCCCCAGCATTCTTAGTCCGAACGCCATGACTGTGTAGCAAAGGTCCCCAACAGAGTTGTGAAAGCTGTCTTGTGTTGATCCTCTTCAGACATGAGAATCTGATTGTAACCGCAAAACCGTCCACAAATGAGCGGACTTCATAGTTGGCAGTTGAATCGACGAGCATGTCGATGTTTGGTAGTGAAAATCATCTTTCGGGGAAGCTTGTTCAGATCCCGGAAGTCCACACACTCGAACCTTGCCGTTTGCCTTTCTGACTGTCACAATGTTAGCTAGCCAAGTCGGATACTCAATGACTTTGATGAAACCCCACACTGAGGAGCTTTTCAATCTCTTCTTTGACTTGTAGAGACCAATTCTGGCTTGATCTTTCTGAGCTTCTGCTTTACTGACTTGGCGTCCTCTCTGATCGGAATTCTGTGCTCTGCGACCTTTCTGTCCAAACCCGCATGTCTTTGTATGACCATGCGAATACATCCACAATTCTCTGAGCAGTGCAGTCAATTTGTCCTTGTCTTCCCCCTTGAAGAAGCTGCAAATCTTCGTTTCTTTCGGCTCTTCGTCGGTACCCAGATTAACAACATGCAATTCCTCATCAGCCCCTGACCATTTTTACCACGACAACGAACCTGTTGAGCTAGTTCATTTAGGTATGTTATGTTTTCGTGGTCTATTTCATCATAATTTGAATCGTTATTAACTTGTTCATTAGGTTCGTTATTAGTTAATTCATCATTTATGATGTTTGGTACTCAGAAATATCGAATTTTTCATTATCAAAGAAAGGAAACACACGCTCGGCTATTGCCTCCATATCCTCTTGGGTGAGGGCATTAGAAACACTCTCGGACTCGAAAGTAAGTGTGAGCCGCTCTTCCTTTGTTGATGTGCGGGGTATGCAACCCATTTCTCGGATCAAGAAATCCTCGGATACTATGGGCCCCTTCGTTGAATACCAGTTGTTGATTGGCTCGGAGCTTGGCTGAATCTCACTGATAGATGGACTCTCCATTTTGTGTTGTCGGAGATGGCGTTGACTTGACAATCGTCCATGATGGCAAATTCTTCGAACATGGAGGCTAGATCGGATAGCTCTTCCCCCACGGTAACCTCTACCTCGGACTCTATAGTCACTTTCTTGCCCCACCACTCTCGGGGTGACATTGGAGTAGGTTCCCTTTCTCGTGCCGGTATTTCACAATCGGTGAAGATCTCGAGACCGGGCTTTCTGACGCCCTTATCATTAACCCACGGTTCGGGAAAGATCATGTACGGAACATCTTCCCCTTGGCGAACAAAATAACCGTTTAGTGTGTTGCGGTAGGGTCTCAAGTCAGGGATTTCATATTGTCGACCTTCTTTGCGAGCTTGGGTCCTTTGATTTTTGACTGCTTGATCGTACTTCAAGTCATCCTTGGTAGGTTCGTATCCCAGACCAAACTTGTTCTTGACAAAAGGAACTTCCACGGGGTGTAATATCCCTTGTTGATGCTTCCCTAGGCCAAGACCGGGAAAGTGATTCATGTTCCTCATCATGCGAAGGACTTTAGGATTGCCGGGGGCCCATTGTCTGTTTCCCCCTTCTTTGTCAATGGTGTTGACGCCGGAGAGAGTGGCATCTTCTATCCCGTGTTGGACGTGGTGATCGGGTTGTCTCCCATTTCTGTGGACGGTGACATTCTCGGCCATGATAGTGACTATCTCGTTCCCATTTCTGATCTGACACACTGATGGAGAGTGGAAGGTACCGCATTGGACTGTGGATCCAAGGTCGGCCCAGAAGTAGGTTGAATGAAGCAGGGACATCAAGTACTTGGAATGGGACGGACATGATCATGCTTCCGAATTCGATATCAACTTCTAACATTCCCATGACTGTACGGGCAGTGCTCTCGTACCCTCGAATGACTTGGGCGGAGGGTCGTAAATCGGAGCTTTTGAGCCCCAGTATGCCCATGACTCGGCTTGGCATTAGTTGAGTGCAGAGCCACCGTCTACTAGAACCCTTGAGATGGGTCTCCCCCTTGCCCTTACTTTGAGGTAGATGGCTTCATTGTGTTCGGACCCAAATGGCGGGAGGTCCATGTCGGCGAAAGTGATGACATTGCCGAAGTGAATGTGACCTATCATTGCTGTGAGGTCCTCAGGAGTCGTGTCGGGAGAGACTGATGTGTCATCCAAGTTCTTGATGACGAGGTCTTGGTGTTTCTTTGATGATGCAATAAGGTCCCAGATGGATATGTTGGCTTGCATCTTCTTGAGCTGTGTTAACAAAGGATCTTCGGGTATGTCGCGTGCTTGCGATGTTTGAGAAGAGGTGCTGGTTGCTGCAGTATTGGGAGGGATTGTGCTCGTTATTACTCGGCCACTGCGAGTGAGCACGTTCACGGTCCCTTGTAGCTTCTTCTTCCTATTCTCTAAGACTTCCCTCATAATCTCATCATAAGTCACAACATAACAAGAATTATCAAGTTTATTCATATCATCGGAGCCCTCTGTAGACACCCCGCCTTGGACCGCTCACCCCGATTGCACATTTGATGTTGTGTTTCTCCCCATTTTAAGTGTTTCTCGTTAGTTTCTGTCACTTCCGTTAAGTTCCTGACTGACTTCGTTAAGTCCAGGGACTAAACTGAATAACAGGGCTGACTTTCTAGTCCATTCTGTCAAATTGCCTTCTCTGAGTCGCGTGCCTCCGACAGGAGGAGCCAGACGCGTGCGCCTCCCGCCCCCAAAGCAGGAAGCGCGCGCCTCTGGGCGTCAGTTACAGATTTCTGGCCAGGATTCTCTCCCTTGCTCAATTTACAAGATTTTGCCGGGAAGAATTTCTTGGTGACTGAGTTTTTGGCACCAAAAACACCCCTCTTTCACCTATAAAAACCTCTCTTTACCTCCATTTTTGAGGACCTTGGATCTTTTACTCTAAAATCTTACACTTTCAACAAAGAAGCCAAAATCCTTACCTTCAAGGCATTTCAAAAGGCATTCATCAAGAAGTGTTTGAAGTCTCTCGAAGACTAGGTAAAAACCATTTCTTACCTCTTCTCGACTTCATCTCTTTTCTCTTTCTTTTGTCTTATCAAAGTGCAATCACCCAAATCATTTTGGGACATGACTCTAATGATCACCTCATCTCATTGAGGTTGGTTAAGGAGTTATCTCCTACATTCAAACTCTATTTTAAACCCCCCTTTTATGATTTAAAGAAGAAGAAGAAGAACATTATCATTCATATAGATTTTGCTCAAGCAAGACCAACTTTAGTTGGGCGAGATGGGTGTTTCGGTACTTCCCATCTCGTAATCTAACCCCGAACCTCAAAACAAAGAATCTCTGTTTTCGTAATCAAATTTAGGCTATTATCAATAGGTTTTTCTTATGTTCCTCAAACATAGGTGGCGACTCTAAACAATCTAAACAAGTTAGACATCCTAGGACAACTCACGCGCCTAGCCTAAAGCCGTGGCTTTCCCCGGGTATCTACAGTGGCGACTCCGCTGGGGACATTTGAGGGTTAAACTTGCATTCTGATCAAAATCTACATCTTTTTTGGGCATTCTGATTCCTGATGGGGGAGGCGCGCGCGTCTGGCCTCTTCAGCCTAAGGCGCGCGCATCCCGCATCAAGGACCAGAATCGCCCGCTTATTTATGTTCTTCATCTTCTTCTTCTGCTATTCTGCACTAATCATTTCTGCAGGGGTTACAATATGCACATAGGACCAGGGCAATCCCCTGAGTCCAAAATCTGACATTCTGACAGGTGTGCCCAGAAGCGCGCGCCTCCTAATAGCATTGCGCCATGCGCGCGCGTCTCACATCAACACTTAGAGGCGCACGCTTCTGGGTTGGTTCCCAGAACAGAAACAGGTTACAGTGACTGAGCAGAATAGTGGGGTGTGGGCACAATTGCCTGCATCAGAACAGAATTGAACCCTCGGACTGTTTTAATTTTGTGTTCATTTTACCGGTCACACGGGTGATTCGGGAGTTGTAATTTATGTGCTTATGTGTTTTGTTTGTTTTTCTTTCTTTTCAAAAAAAAAATAAATAAATAAATAAATTTGTCACTTGTTAGACCTCACACTAGATGCACATATTCCTATGAACTGCTCACTATCGAGTCGCACAAGTTTAACCCCAAACCCGTCGAGGCCCGTCCTAGAAAGTTTCAAGCTCCACCAGACCTTGGCTCTTTCGAAGCGGTAAACCTCAGCCCGTGGCGTAGTTCAAGACTACATGCCGGGGGTGACCTTTGAGCCTCATATTCAAGCCGAGCACAAACCACATAATTCTAGTTAGGGTCTAACACTCCGTGACTCAAGTCGGTTTCCATGTACTGAGATTTCCCTAAACTAATGTCTTCAAATCATACATGCCAACTTGTTGAAACGGACGCAATAAAAATCCGTCCCCAAAAGTGGTTATTTTGGACGAAAATAAAAATCCGTCCCCGCATTTATGCTTTACTACATTAATTTAGTTTAATCCCGATACATGTAGGATTCACAAGCGCGATGGAATCCGACGAGTATATGGGACCGCGAGATGGTCTATATACTAGTGTGACGATTCCATTATTTTCTTAGAAACCCCAAAAGGGATCCATTCCCTCCGACTTATAAACAAAAAAAAAAAAAAAAAAAGAGTCTTTTCTTATGTGGTTCGAGTCGTGTGCCCAACTGTGTGTTCTAAGCCTCTTCGTGGACCGTAAGTGTTACTCAAGACTGACAAGGTCCTCTTCTGCAATATAGGTTCAATTGGTACTTACAGAGTCTACCGGGATTCGGCAAATCGGTTAGTCCGTGAAGAGATCACTCCGACAGCTCCAACATCAACTACGACCGGCAGCAGCAACACCATGTCTCTCGAACAGCTTTCAACCATGGTCCAACTCCTCCAAGAGCAAGTCTCCACCCTTAATAAGGAGGCACAAAGCAAAGACGACATTTGGCAATCCCACCTCTACAGCCAAAGGGAGGCCCACGAGGCCGAGATGGAGCTAATGAAAGAAAAGCTCACTAACCTTGCCAAGGGAAGAACAAGAATAATGATGATGAATCCGAATGGACCGAGGGTTTGTTCAAAAGTCCTTATGTCAACACCCGCACCAAGAAAATGGGAGAGCCGAGTTCCGAGAACAATGAGCCCAAAATGGTGGATTCTATCATGGCCTACATCGACCAAAAATTCAATGGGCTCAACATGGGGAAGGCTCCGACACAAGCCTTTATCAATCATCCATCCTCATGAGTACTATGGCCGCTCTTCCCGATAAGTTCAAGATGCCCGAAATAAGCAAATTCAAGGGCAACTCTTGTCCTATGGCTCACATTGAGACTTATATTTGGGCAATGGTTCCGAAGAAGGTCTCCCCCAAGGTGATGGCTCAATGCTTTCCTCTCACTCTCGAGGGGGCGGCAAAAGATTGGTATGCTACTCTCCCGCTCACTGTCCGTCTTGATTGGGACTCCGCCATGCTTGCCTTCAAGAACCATACCAAGGCAATACCACTCACCGGCCCACAAGGAAAGAGCTCGAGAATACCACTCAAAGAGACAACGAGTCCTTCATTGACTTCACAAGGAGATGGAATGACAAACTCTCTGAAATTGTTGAGAGGCCAAACATAAAAGAGCAAATGGACATCTTTCTCAAGTGTCTCAAGATTGATCTCCGCACCCACCTAAGTGGGGCTTGCTACTCCGACTTCTCCCAAATGTATGAGGCGGGGTACGCATGGATGACTTGCTCAAGGAGATTAGAAGGCCACTCCTACTTACCGATACAAGGCCGCTTCCAACTCCACAAAAGAGCCTCGGTCAACGCCGTAACTATCGATAAGGGGAATTACAAAAAGGTTCCTCCGCCCAAGGGAAGAAGTCTCAAATGACCGTGTCTACACGCCTCTCCAAGGCATGACTCAAACCGAAGTTTTCGAGGTCCTCAAAGCAAAGGGTCAAGTCACACCCGTGCAAGGGTACCAACCCAAGACGGTCCACCCCAATCATGCTCACCACAAATATTGTGGCTACCACCAATATAGTGGCCACACCACCGAGGATTGCTTCGTTCTCCGCAATGTCATTCAAGATCTCATAGATAAGAAAGAATTTGTAGTGGCTAATGGCGAACATGTCAATGTAATAGAGATAGGAGAACTCGAGGGGACCACCCATTCAATCCCAATTGTGAAGGGGGCCCCAATGTTATGAATAAACTTGACAATTATTTATGTTGTAACTTACGATGAGGTAATGAGGGAATGTTGGGTTTCTAGTAACATGCGCAGCGGAATATAGCAATTAAAATTTTAACAAACCCAAAGCCATGGATCCGTTCACATGATTAATCAAATACAACAAGATGAATAGAGGAATAACTAACCCTTGATGGCTATGAATTTTCTCTTGTTCTTGGTGGAGAACTTGAAGACTTTATCACGATCACAAAGCTTGAACACGAACCTTGAAGATGATGATTTTCACCCTCTAGCGGTATCCACACTTCGAACGAATATCAAAGGAGCTTCTTTGATCTTGGTTGCTAGACCAATATTATGAACACACTTTCACAATATAATAAAGAACTATATGGAATTTATTTGTGAATTATTTGTTTTCCTCAATCAATGATATCTTAAAACAAAATAAAATCTCTCTCAAACTCTTTGAGACTCACAAAAGCACTTGTCTTATGGTCTGGCCGAATTGGGGTTTTTATACACAATTAAGACCTATTCCAAATAGGAATCTTGTGCCAAAAACCTTCCTAAATCGAATTAGGAAATTTCCAATCGGGAGCACCAGGCGCCCGCCTGTTTGGGCAGAAACTCCAGTTCTTTTCCTGGCTTGAACAGGCGCCCGCCTGGTACAACCCAAGCACCCGCTTGGTTGACCAGAAGGCCCAGATCTTTCCAGAAATTCCTTGGAAGTCCTCCGACCCTAAATCCAATATAGTCCTTTTATTTAAGATTCGTTCTATTGTGTGTGACCCTCTAGGATTATACTAAGTTGGCAATGGGCTCAAACATGATTCCATAAGATATGATTAGGTTCTAGCAAACTGTCATACCTACCCAAATAGTATAACTAGATACAAGTTCGCATTCCTTTAGAATATGTCATAATCCTTTGTCCACGATGTCATTGAACACAAGTCATGGTCAAACAGTCAACTTGTTTTGTTCAAACTTTCTCGATTCCGAATATGTTGATAATTCAAATGCTATTGATCCAATCAATCCATTTGAGTCCGGCCAAACATTTCATCAACATCATTCCTTCGAGGGGCCCAAGCTTGACATCTCTCCGTGGAGGGACAAATCATTTAGCTTATTATTCTTCCCAACGGGAATCCGATTATGCCAATCATACCCTTTATAACTACCGTGCTAAGGTAGCGTTTGAATATGTCAAACACAATGTTCATCGAGTGGAAGACTATAATAACTTCATGTCTAAGGATTCAAATGACATAACTAATATGAGATATATGTACGACATAGACCATGACATAATCTCATACAGCGGGTCATGTCCAGTACCTTGTTCCAAACAAGTACCCATAAATCTAACATGATCATCCCATGATCATTTAGCCTTTATACTAGTGCTTAACAGTACTAGGGACGGAGATTATTATAAGTAAACATGAACAACAATAATAATCAAAACATCTCTTTATTGATATGAAATAAATGATAACAATTACAACGTTTATTAAACGTGCCTAGGGCACCACTACCAACAATCTCCCACTTTCCCTAGGCCCAATCTCCCATGTATCTGCATATATTTACGTCTCCTCCCCTATCAATGATCTCTCGAATGATATGAAAACGCCTAAGTATGTGTTTGGATTTTTGATGTGCTCTTGGTTCCTTTGCTTGAGCAATAGCACCATTATTATCGCAATAAAGGTCTATTGGATTAGCAATACTAGGAACCACTTCAAGTTCAGTTATGAACTTCTTAATCCAAACAGCTTCCTTTGCAGCATCCGATGCAGCAATATACTCAGCTTCTGTTGTAGAATCAGCGGTTGTACTTTGCTTGGAACTCTTCCAGCTTACAGCTCCACCATTTAACATAAACACAAAACCCCTGATTGCATCGGCTATCATCTTTGTCGGTTTGGAAGCTTGCATCCGTGTAAGCATTTACAACGAGATCATCTTCCATCCCTCCATAGACCAAAAACGAGTCTTTAGTCCTTCTCAAGTACTTAAGAATCGCTTTTACAGCTATCCAGTGATTTTCGCCAGGGTCGGATTGGTATCTACTTGTCATGCTCAAAGCATAAGATACATCCGGCCTAGTACAAATTATGGCATACATGATGGACCCAATTGCCGAAGCATATGGAACATCATTCATTTTCTCACGCTCATCATTTGTCTTAGGACATTGAGTCTTGTTTAGAGAAACTCCATGTAACATGGGCAAGGTTCCTCTCTTAGAATTTTCCATACGGAATCTTCTAATGACCTTGTCAATGTATGTACTTTGGCTTAAACCAAGTAGCCTCCTTGATCTATCTCTATAGATCTTAATGCCAAGAATATATGCGGCTTCACCCATATCTTTCATTGCGAAGCACTTTCCTAACCAAGTCTTCACAGACTGAAGTGTAGGAATGTCGTTTCCAATGAGCAATATGTCATCCACATATAAAATAAGGAATAGCACTATGCTCCACTAATCTTCTTGTATACACAAGGCTCATCTTCGTTCTTGATGAAACCAAACTCTTTGACCGATTCATCAAAACGGAGATTCCAACTCCTAGAAGCTTGCTTCAATCCATAGATGGATCTCTGCAATTTTCATACCTTAGAATCTTGTTCAAAACCTTCTGGTTGTGTCATATACACATCCTCTTGGAGTTTTCCATTCAGGAAAGCGGTTTTGACGTCCATCTGCCATATTTCATAGTCATGATATGCGGCAATGGCAAGCAAAATTCTTATAGACTTGATCATTGCTACGGGTGAAAAGGTCTCATCATAGTCAATACCATGAACTTGCCTATAACCCTTCGCTACAAGCCTAGCTTTGTAAGTATGTACCTTCCCATCCATGTCGGTCTTCTTCTTGAAGACCCATTTTCATCCTATGGTTTTTACACCTTCGGGTGCATCAATCAAATTCCAAACTTGATTGTCTTGCATGGATTGTAATTCGGATTCCATGGCTCCAAGCCACTTGTTCGAATCAGGAGAAGACATCGCCTCTTGGTAGGTTGACGGTTCATCATTCTCAATGATTTCTACCTCATTACTATCCGTTACGAGAAATCCATATCTCTCGGGCTCGGATCGTAACCTACTAGATCTACGAGTTGCTTGTGTACTTTGAACAGGTTCCACAACTCCTTGTAGTTCTTGTTCTTGTTCCACTATTGGTTCAATGTTATTTTCTGGGTCTCGAATTTCTTCAAGATTTATTTTACTCCCACTGATTTCCTTGGAGAGAAACTCTTTCTCTAGAAAGACACCAGTTCGGGCAACAAACACTTTGTTGTCCTCTCGGTTGTAAAAGTAATATCCTTTAGTTTCCTTAGGATATCCCACGAAAATACATTTATCAGATTTGTGTGCTAGTTTGTCAGAGATAAGTCTCTTGACATAAACTTCGCAACCCCAAATCCTCATGAAAGATAAACTAGGTTTCTTTCCACTCCACATCTCATATGGAGTCTTTGGAACCGATTTAGTTGGAACTTGATTTAGTGTGAAAGCAGCGGTTTCTAGGGCGTAACCCCAAAAGGATATTGGAAGATCAACTTGACTCATCATTGATCGAACCATGTCTAACAAAGTCCGATTTCTCCTCTCAGACACACCATTCCATTGTGGTGTTCCGGGTGGAGTCAATTGTGAAACTATTCCACAATTCTTTAGATGATCATCAAATTCTTGACTTAAGTATTCACCACCTCGATCTGATCGAAGTGCCTTTATACTTTTGCCAAGTTGTTTTTCTACTTCATTTTGAAATATTCTAAATATCTCAAATGCTTCACTTTTATGTTTCATTAGGTAAACATACCCAAATCTACTATAATCATCAGTGAAGGTTATGAAGTATTGAAATCCTCCCCTAGCATTGCTACTTAATGGTCCGCATACATCGGAATGTATCAACCCCAATAAGTCGCTTGCCCTTTCACCCAACTTGGTAAAAGGTGTCTTAGTCATTTTTCCAAGAAGACACGACTCACAAGTATCATATGACTCTAAGTCACATGAACCCAAAAGTCCGTCCCCATGGAGTTTTGAGATACGCTTCTCATTGATATGACCAAGACGACAATGCCACAAAAAAGTATGATTTACATCATTAGGTTTAGATTTCTTATTTACATGATAGACATTATTTTCATTCTTGACATCCAAGATATAAAGGCCATTAAATGAATTAGCAATACCATAAAGCACATCATTTAAATAAATAGAAAATTTCTTATTCTCAATAAGAAACTTAAAACCTTCATTATCCAAACAAGAAATTGAAATAATATTTCTGCTTAAATCCGGAACATAATAACAATTGTTCAGAACAAGAATTAATCCGGAAGGTAAAGTGACTTCATAAGTCCCTACGGCTAATGCAGCAACTCTTGCTCCATTTCCCACACGTAGATCTACTTCACCTTCTTTAAGCAGTCTCCTATTCTTTAATCCCTGCACATTTAGACAAATGTGAGAACCACATCCGGTATCCAATACCCAAGAATCAGTGGTAGAAAGGAGAATATCTATCATATAGATACCTGAAGTCGACGCAGCCTTGCTGCTTTTCTTCTTCTTTTGCTCTTCCAAGAAAGCCTTGCAATTACGTTTCCAATGACCAATTTCTTGACAATGGAAACAGATTGCATCCTTTTATGAATCGGGTTTTGCCTCAGAAGCCTTGGCAACCTTTGCCTTGCTTATCTTGGGTTTGACAACTTTTGCCTTACCCTTTCCTTTGGCACTAGCCTTCTTCCCATCATGAACCAAGAGCACGGGAGAACCTTTCTCCACAATTTTCATCTCTGCAGTTTTGAGCATCCCATGCAACTCAGAGAGATTCTTATCCATTCCATGCATGTTATAATTCATCACAAACTGATTATAACTTTTAGGCAATGAATTAAGAATGAGATCCGTGGCTAGCTCCAATGGGATTGGATAGCCAAGTTTCTCAAGGTGCTCTACATAACCTTTCATTTTAAGAAAGTGAGGACTCACTTGTTGCCCTTCATTCATTTTACTAGTAGTGAATGCAACAATGGTCTTGTACCTCTCTTGCCTAGCTTGCTCTTGAAACATGGTTCTCAACTCCACGCCTATCTCATAGGCTTCCAAATGTTCCAAACTTTGTTGGAGTTTTGAACACATAGCAGCAAGCATGAGACAACTTACATCTCTAGAATCATTACGATGCTTCTTGTAATTGTCTCTTTCTACCCTAGGGGCAGTAGGCGGTGGTTCAGCGGGGAGAGGCCCATCGAGAATGTACAACTTATCTTCTTGCCTAAGAACGATTCTTATGCTACGGATCCAATCCATAAAGTTAGTACCATTCTCTTCGAGCTTATCCTTCTCAAGGATCGATCGCAGCGACATTGATTGAGTGTTATTAGTCATTATCTACAAATATGCAAAGTTTCCAAAACTTAATAAGTACCGATTTTCATTAAAGAGATAAGTAATGTATTTTTCAAACAAAATACTCCCACTAAATTATATAACCTTCATATACATCCAATGTATAATATAATTTAAATGGGCTAAGATCCAACTTTAATTTAATTTCAAGTCCGCTAAGGCGGATTACACAAAATCAAATTAATTAGGTAGACAACTCTTGTCAATCATATCTCATATGACTCTTAGTTCCTTTTATGAGATTCTTTAAGAAATCCAATTTCAAAAGCATGTTAAACCTCATCTTTGCCTAGGCCCAAAACTGTTTTGACGCCCAATTAAGTCTAACCATTTTAAACGCATAGTTAATGTGTCCCGCTAGGGCGTGCCCACATTACCTATCTTGCTCATACATAAATTAATTTAATGCACCTCGCTAGGGCGAATCTACATTAAAATCACTCATGTACTAACAAGTGTTTTAATCATGGCATGGCAATAAAAGACTTAAAACTTTCTTTGAAGGTTCATTACATGTAGCATATAACACATTTATGAGCACATAATATAAACATGTTACACATCAAGGTTAGCCACTAAATTAATCTCCATTAATTTAAGCATGGTATTTATGTGTCATTAGTTTCTCTATAATTATGAGGATGAGACTATTTCAACTTTGGTCATTATCTCCAAATCAAGACAACAAGAAGTGCGGTCGAACTAAGCCATTATGCAACCACAATCCCGCACTAATTCAAGAAACCAAGAAAGTAGTCCATGTGGCCGAAACTAAGCAATAGATGGTCTCGATGAACGTAGGCCAATTGCATTCACAATTCCACATGGATCTCCAATCATTGAATCAAGAACTTTGTTTCTCAATTTTAGCAATTATGAACTCTTCATAATTCTAACTTCGTTTTATCTTTGAAACTTTGATTGCGATCAATTTTGGGAAACACAATCTCGATGAACGCAGATTAGCCATCCAAAACTTGAACCAATCTAGGAATCACAAGACTAAAACAAATAGGAAAATCAAACCCCAAAATCCACACACAAACCAACTACCCAAAACCCATTCCAGATCAGCAGGTCTGAAGTGGTCTTGTTACTGGTTTTGTTGGATTTATCGAAAAATTCCAGAATCAGAATATTTGGCCTAGCGAGCGCGCGCCTGGTCCAGGGCGAGCGGGCGCCTGAAACGCGCGCGCGCCTGGTCCAGCGCGGGCGAGCGCCTGTATGGTCAGAATGGTATGGAATTTTCAAGTTCGAAAATTTTGTCTCAAAATTATTTTTCCCTGATTATTAAAACTTTGATCCAATCAAAAATCAATAATCGAAATAATTCAGAATCCACCATAATTTTTATTGCGATTGAATCGTGCGATTAAAGTTGGAAAAACAATAAACCACATAAAATCACAAAACACATAAACATCATATAATCCAATATTCATATCATGCTTGGCACATAAACAATTTATATACACACAACATGATCCAAGTATTGAATTAATCAACATGAACGGGGCTCTGATACCACTGTTGGGTTTCCTAGTAACATGCGCAGCGGAATATAGCAATTAAAATTTTAACAAACCCAAAGCCATGGATCCGTTCACATGATTAAATCAAATACAACAAGATGAATAGAGGAATAACTAACCCTTGATGGCTATGAATTTTCTCTTGTTCTTGGCGGAGAAACTTGAAGACTTTATCACGATCACAAAGCTTGAACACGAACCTTGAAGATGATGATTTTCACCCTCTAGCGGTATCCACACTTCGAACGAATATCAAAGGAGCTTCTTTGATCTTGGTTGCTAGACCAATATTATGAAACACACTTTCACAATATAATAAAGAACTATATGGAATTTATTTGTGAATTATTTTGTTCCTCAATCAATGATATCTTAGAACAAAATAAAATCTCTCTCAAACTCTTTGAGACTCACAAAAGCACTTGTCTATATGGTCTGGCCGAATTGGGGTTTTTATACACAATTAAGACCTATTCCAAATAGAAATCTTGTGCCAAAAACCTTCCTAAATCGAATTAGGAAATTTCCAATCGGGAGCACCAGGCGCCCGCCTGGTACCACCCAGGCGCCCGCCTGTTTGGGCAGAAACTCCAGTTCTTTTCTGGCTTGAACAGGCGCCCGCCTGGTACAACCCAAGCGCCCGCTTGGTTGACCAGAAGGCCCAGATCTTGCCAGAAATTCCTTGGAAGTCCTCCGACCCTAAATGCCAATATAGTCCTTTTATTTAAGATTCGTTCTATTGTGTGTGACCCTCTAGGATTATACTAAGTTGGCAATGGGCTCAAACATGATTCCATAAGATATGATTAGGTTCTAGCAAACCGTCATACCTACCCAAATAGTATAACTAGATACAAGTTCGCATTCTTTTAGAATATGTCATAATCCTTTTGTCCACGATGTCATTGAACACAAGTCATGGTCAAACAGTCAACTTGTTTTATTCAATACTTTCTCGATTCTGAATATGTTGATAATTCAAATGCTATTGATCCAATCAATCCATTTGAGTCCGGCCGAACATTTCATCAACATCATTCCTTCGAGGGGCCCATGCTTGACATCTCTCCGTGGAGGGACAAATCCATTTAGCTTATTATTCTTCCCAACGGGAATCCGATTATGCCAATCATACCCTTTATAACTACCGTGCTAAGGTAGCGTTTGAATATGTCAAACACAATGTTCATCGAGTGGAAGACTATAATAACTTCATGTCTAAGGATTCAAATGACATAACTAATATGAGATATATGTACGACATAGACCATGACATAAATCTCATACAGCGGGTCATGTCCAGTACCTTGTTCCAAACAAGTACCCATAAATCTAACATGATCATCCCATGATCATTTAGCCTTTATACTGGTGCTTGACAAGTACTAGGGACGGAGATTATTATAAGTAAACATGAACAACAATAATAATCAAAACATCTCTTTATTGATATGAAATAAATGATAACAATTACAACGTTTATTAAACGTGCCTAGGGCACCACTACCAACAGGAAGTACTAGAGAATAGGAAAAAGAAGCAAGATGGGAACGTCAACATGCTAACTCGATCCGGTCGAGTCATAGCAAGCAACCCATCCACTTCCGCACCAAGCTCCTCTTCTCAAAGACCGCAAGCTCGCGACACTCCCGAAGATCCTCTACTTGTCCAACTCAAGAAAACTCAAGCCAACATCTCCATTTGGGACCTCACTGCATCGTCAAAGAAACACTGAGATCTTGTCATCCGCAATCTCGATGATACATCAGTTTCTCCCAACACTACTCCTGAGGACCTTACAGCAATGATCGGTCACATTCATTTTGGCAACGTCATCACCTTTGCCGATATGGTCCTTCCACCATTTGGTTCTGACCACAACGAGGCTATTTACCTCAAGGTACGAGCAAGGGGGAGGCCCGTCTCAAGAGTCTTAGTGGACGGTGGTTCCGCACTCAATCTCATGCCTGGCAGAATCATGGGCATACTGGGGCTTAAGGATTCCGATTTGAAGCTTTCTACTCAAGTAATCCGAGGTTATGACAGCACCGCCCGTACAGTCATGGGTATGATTGAAATAGAGATTGAGTTTGGGAGCATGGTCATGTCCGTTCCATTCCAAGTGCTTGATATCCCGGCCTCGTTCAACTTACTTTTGGGTCGACCATGGATTCGCAGTGCTAATGCCGTACCGTCAACTCTCCACCAATGTGTCAAGATCCGAAATGGTGATGAAAACGTCACTATCCAAAGAAAAGGTGAGCTCGTCCACCAAGTTCAGCATGGTCTACCAGACTCCACTCTCTCCGGCGTCTCAATCAACGCCATTGACAAAGAAGGGGGAAACGGATCATGGACCCCCAGCAACCACAAAGTCCTCCGCATGATGAGGAATATGGACTACTTCCCTGGTTTAGGCCTAGGGAAATATCAACAAGGAATCCTACATCCTGTGCAAGTCCCATTTATCAAGAACACCTTCGGTTTGGGGTACGAGCCTTCCAAAGAAGACTTGAAACAAGAGCAAGCAATCAAGAACGAAAGGGCCCGAGCTCGTAAAGAAGGCAGTCGTTATGAGGTCCCTAATATAAGGCCTTACCGCAAGACGTTGAATGGCTATTTTGTCCGCCAAAGGGAAGACGTTCCATACATGATCTTTCCCGAGCCATGGGTTAACAATAAGGGTGTCAAAAAGCCCGTTCTCAAAATTTTCTCCGATTGTGAGATCCAGAAATTCGAAAGGGAACCAACTCCCATGTCGCCCCGTGAATGGTGGGGAAGGAAGGTGACTATAGAATCCGAGACAGAAATCACCGTGGGGGAAGAACTAACAGATTTAGCCACCATGTTCGAAGAGCTTGCCATAATAAATGAATGCCAAGTCAACGCCATCCATGACACCGTCATCATGAACGAGACTATCAGTGAGATCCCGCCAAGCTCCGAGCCGATCAACAATTGGTATTCTACGAAAGGGCCCGTGGTATCTGAGGAATTCTTAGTCCAAGAAATGGGTTGCATACCCCGCACAGCAACAAAGGAAGAGCGGCTCACACTTACTTTCGAGTCCGAGAGTGTCTCTAATACCCTCACCTAAGAGGATTTGGAGGCCATAGCCGAGCGTGTGTTTCCTTTCTTTGCTAATGAAAAATTTGATATTTCTGAGTACCGTGAGATTGCAAACAACATAAATGATGAATTAACTAATAATGAACTTAACGAACAAGTTAATAACGATTCAAATTATGATGAAATAGACCACGAAAACACAACATACTTAAATGAACTTGCTCAACAAGTCCGTAGTCGTGGTGAAAATGGTCCAAAGGCTGACGAAGAATTGCATGTTGTTAATCTGGGTACCGAAGAAGAACCAAGAGAGACTAAGATTGGAAGCTTCTTCAAGGGGATGACAGAGACAGATTGACTGCACTACTGCGGGAGTTCGTGGATGTGTTCGCATGGTCATACAAAGACATGCCGGGTTTGGACAGAAAGGTAGCGGAGCACAGAATTCCGATCAGAGAAGATGCCAGGCCAGTAAAGCAGAAGCTCAGAAAGATCAAGCCAGAATGGTCTCTGCAAGTCAAAGAAGAGAATGAGAAGCTCCTCAGTGTGGGTTTCATCAAGGTTATCGAGTATCCGACATGGTTAGCCAACATCGTGACAGTCAGAAAGGCAAACGGCAAGGTTCGAGTTTGTGTGGACTTCCGGGATTTGAACAGAGCTTCCCCAAAGGATGATTTTCCACTCTCTAATATCGACATGCTAGTCGACTCCACTGCTGCCTACGAGGTTCGCTCATTCGTGGATGGGTTCGCTAGGTACAATCAGATTCTCATGGCCGAGGAAGATCAACATAAGACAGCCTTCACAACACCGTGGGGTACCTTTTGCTACACAGTCATGCCATTTGGGTTAAGAAATGCTGGGGCTTCCTACCAAAGAGCCGTGACAGACTTGTTCCACGATATGATTCACAAAGAAATCGAGGTCTATGTGGACGACATGATCATCCACTCCAAAGGGACCGATGGTCAACATTTAATCGATCTCCGCAAGTTCTTCGAAAGGCTTCGTCAACACAAGATGAGGCTCAACCCTGCAAAGTGCACGTTCGGGGTTATCCGAGGCAAAGTCCTTGGTTATATGGTCACTGAAAGGGGAATTGAAGTAGATCCCTCCAAAATCAAGGCAATCATTGACATGCCTCCTCCAAAGACACAGAAAGAGATCAAAGGTTTCATGGGCAGATTGCAATACATCAGTCGGTTTGTGCACCAACTCACTTCCATGTGCGAGCCAATCTTCAAACTACTCAAGAAGAATGTGGCTCTAGAATGGACCGACGCGTGCCAAGAAGCCTTCGACCAAGTGAAGCATTACTTGACGTGCCCTCCTGTTCTAGTTCCGCCGCACAAGGAGAAGCCTCTTTTGCTCTATCTCACTGTCAATGATGAAGCCCTAGGGGCTATGTTAGCACAAGAGCAACGGGAGTCCATAAAGGAGAATGCCATTTACTTTGTCAGCCGCCGATTCCAAGGAGGCGAAAAGAACTACTCTGTCTTAGAGAAGTCATGTGCAGCATTGGTTTGTGTCACTCAAAAGCTCAAACACTATATGGAAGCTTTTCCGGTCAAGCTAGTAGAAAACGTGGACCCGCTCCGCTACATCTTCGAGAAGCCTTTCATGTCAACAAGAATAGGCAAATGGTACTTCATGCTCGCCGGCTATGATATCACTTACGTCACACTAAAATCCGTTAGGGGGAAAGTGTTCAGTGACCAGCTTGCCGAATTCCCATGTGACGAAGTGAAAGGGGAAGACGTACAGTTCCCTGACGAGCACTTAATTTGTACTGCAACCGAGGAAAATAAGTGGCAACTTTTTTTTGATGGCGCCGCCAATAAACACGGTTTTGGTATAGGGGTATTGCTTGTCGATCCAAAAGACATCTACACTCCCATTGCCATCCGCCTGGAATTCGAAGCTACCAACAACATTGCCGAGTACGAAGCATGTATAGTGGGGCTCGAAGCAGCTCTCGACAGAAACATCACAGAACTAGAAGTATTCGGCGACTCTTTGCTCCTTATCAATCAGCAATCGGGTAAATGGCGAACCTGAGACCCAACTCTCCAACAATATGGTCAACACCTTGAAGAATTTGTTGAACAATTCCAAGAGATCACTTTCAACTACCTGCTAAGGGATAAAAATCGCTTCGCCGATGCACTGGCCACTATAGCTTCATTAGTCGAAATGCCCAAAGGGAAAATGGTGAAGCCTTTCAAAATTGCCCGAAGGAACAGTCCGGCATATTGCATGTGTATCGAGATCAACGAGGTTCACACAAACTCTCCGTGGTATTCGGATATCATGAATTTCCTCAAAGATGGCACTTATCCCGAGAATAGCAATAAGAAATCTCAAGCAGCTCTGCAAAGGCTAGCCTCTCGGTACGTACTGATTGGGGACCGAGTCTATAAAAGGCACCACGATGGGATCAATCTCTTATGCGCCAATGAGGCCGAAGCTCAAGATATAATGTGTGAAGTGCACGAAGGAGAGTGTGGACCCCACATGAATGGGTTTATGCTAGTCAAGAAGATACTTCGCATTGGTTACTATTGGAGCACTATGGAACGAGACTGTATCGAGAAAGTCAAAAGTTGTTCCAAGTGCCAATTCCACGCTAATCTGCAACATGCCCCACCCTCGCAACTTTACAACATGGTCACACCTTGGCCTTTCTCTTGTTGGGGGATAGACATCATCGGTAAAGTTCATCCTGCCAGGAGCAATGGGCAGTCATTCGTCCTAGTGGCAGTCGACTACTTTACAAAGTGGGTCGAAGCACAAGCTTATCAGACCCTCAACGCAAAGAAAGTGGCCGAATTTGTAAAGATTAATGTCATGTGCCGATACGGCGTGCCTCATGAAATCATTTCCGACAACGGCTCTCACTTTGAGAAGGAAATGGATGCACTTTTGGTAGAATACAAGATCACCAAGCACAAGTCATCTCCTTACCGTCCCCAAGCAAACGGCGCGGTTGAAGCAGCAAATAAAACCATCGAGACCATCGTCAAGAAAATGGCCTCAACAGGAAGGGATTGGCCCGAGAAGCTACCATTAGCATTGTGGGGCTACCGCACATCAATACGGTCCGCAACAGGAGAAACTCCTTATGCATTAGTCTATGGTTCTGAAGCCGTACTCCCTATCGAACTTGAAGTCCCATCTATACGGGTCCTCCTCGAGAATCAAGTCAACGAGGTCAACTGGATGCAAAGTCGATACGAACAGCTAGCCTTACTCGACGAGAAAAGGTTAAGAGCACTCGAACGCACAAGGGCGTATCAGCAAAGGATGGCAAGAGCTTTCAACAAAAGGTGAAGCCTCGAAACATCAATGTGGGAGATTTGGTCTTAAGACAACATCCTCCTAACGCCATGAATCCCCTGGGGAAATGGGGACCCCGATGGATCGGTCCGTACGTGGTCAAGAAGATACTAAGCGGCGGTGCAGTCCGGCTCGTGGATTTGGATGGTGACCAGCTTCCAAAGGAGGTCAACCTCGACAAGCTCAAGAGGTTCTACGCATAATAAACAAAGACCATAAAAAAAAAAATAAAAAAAAATAAAAAAAAAATCGCTCGCTAGGTTGAAAACCCGCAAGGGCGGCCTAGGCAAAAATTAGAGCACATGCAAAAAAGAAGCCCGCTAGATTGAAAAACCGAAAGGGCGGTCTAGGCAAAAAACAGGGTGCACACAAAAAAAAAATGGTCTTTGTTTGTTTGAACTACAGAGACCTGAGCCTCCCAACTGGAGGAACGTAGGCAACCTTCGGGTGCGGTCTAAAACATATCAAAAATACCCAATTCACTTCAAATAACAAGATGTAATTTTTATTCATTCAATGAATTATTCAAACCATTACAACGGATTTATTGAGCAACAAAAGACATCAAAATATTAAATCCTAAAACAAAGTGGTCTAATTGCAATCTCTTAGGGTACTAAGAAAAATCCAATTTTCTCTTAGCCTTCAAAGGACCACCCGATCGTCTCTCAATGCTTTTCTTCTTGAATAACGGAGGAGCACTAATACGCACCGAAACCTTCTTTGTTGCGGCACGTCTCCTAGCATAAAAGTCATCCAAAGGAGTACTGAAAGGGTCAGCAAGAATGTTACTCGAATCAGCAGCAGCCTCCCTATATCTCAAAGCGCTGCTAGGCTCAAAACCCTTTCCCAACAACTCGGCACGAAGCACGTCGACCCAAGTGATGCCACGATAAAGGGTGCCAAACAAATAATCCAAGTAGATCTCGGGAAGGAAGACACTCCCCCGATGCAGAGGAGCAAAAGCCCAGGGGTCGCGATCATCTCCCCAAGCCGACTGAAGCTCACTCGAGAAGTCAGGACCCATGTAAGCAACTGGACGAAGAATTCCGTCCCTCGGAAAAGGAATTGTCTGTTGGCGACCGAACTGCTGCAGAACCCGCTCTGGCTGGTAAAATGAAGAATCTCTTAAGCCGGGTACAACCACGTGCTGAAAACCAAGAGTCCATTCGACAAAAGGACGAAGACCCCAAGAAGGAGGGCACCACTCAATGTCGACGGTTATCCGAGAGGCAAAGAGTTTCTTCCAACCATCTTCAGATAAATCCCGGATCAATAACTTCCTCCTATAAACAGCAAAAGGAGACAAATCACCATCCGGGGAATAAATCTTGAAGTGTTCTCGGAGCCATATGGTCAAGAGCAAAGGGCTTCCCCGACACATCTTGCCCGTCCTATATAACTCATCAAGGCCGTGCAATGTCTCCCCTACAATAAGAGGGATTATACTAAATTGTTGCTCCTTGGCTTGCAAAATAATCTCGGCCAACTGCACATCCGCAGTCCCGAAAGGTGTAACAAATAGTACTTCACTAAAGAGACAAGCGGCCATGGCATTCCTTTTGAAAGATTGAACCACTGGATCCTTCGAGTGTAAACTAAAGAACATCGGCAGCTCAGTTATGTCAATCACAGTACCGTGCAACATCCTCCTCACGTCCTCAACAGGGAGATTCAGTGACTCAACCCAAGAGTCAATGCCACCACGGTGATATTTAGGGACGGCAATCCGACCGGCCAAAGGCATACCAAGGATGGCCCCGAAATCATCAACAGTCGGCACCATTTCATTAGCTGAAAAGTTGAAAGTATGGCTGTCGCAATCCCAGAAAGCCGCGGCAGCTCTCAACAAATCCCAATCCGGCTTCAACGTCCGCAAAGTGAAAAGAACTCGGAACCCGAAGTCTTTAATGAAGGCCTTCTTGGAAAACGTTGATCACAAACAAAGTTGAACAATAATATGATGTTCAAAAATGGCAGAAAGGAGCTGTGAGAATCAAGTGGTCGAACAGAAGATGATATTATAGCTGTTGGGGATTCTTTTGGCAAGCAAATGTCAAGCCCGGAATTCCGCCTCCCAGACGCGCGCGCCACCCGCCAGCGGTCTGGAATTCGCGCGCATCCTAAACCTACAGAGGAAAGCGCGCGCCTCCCAAGTCTAAATCACTTCAAGAAAAGGTCTTGTCAGAGATCTCCAGCTCAAATCAAGGCACAGCCCCTATCCTCGGACACCCAGTTGGGCACACATTCTTCTGGTCCGCCCTTAAGGCATGTCAAAAATTGAAAGTAGGATAGAAACTCCCACTCAAAAGTAGGCTGTCCCCCCACGGATTCCGAACTCCCTAAGTTCTGTCACGGGTGAAATACCCCCCTCAAGGGTAAATCTCAACATTTCATCCCCAGCAGGAACATTTTCTGGTCGCGGTCAACGGTGCCCGCACCCCACAATTCAAAAAGTCAGGTGTGACTCCAAGTGGCACGAGACTCCAAAGCAATAACTCATCAACGGATTTCACTAACGGATTCGTCCTCAAAGGTTCACTAACGGCCTCTCCAAAGGTTCACTAACGGCCTCTCCAAAGGTTCACTAACGGCCTCTTCAAAGGTTCACTAACGGCCTCATCAACGGATTTCACTAACGGAGTCGTCCTCAAAGGTTCACTAACGGCCTCTTCAAAGGTTCACCAACGGCCTAATCAACGAATTTCACTAACGGATTCGTCCTCTTCAAAGGTTCACTAACGGCCTCCTCAACGGTTCACTAACGGTCTCATCAACGGATTTCACTAACGGATCCGTCTTCAAAGGTTCACTAACGGCCTCTCCAAAGGTTCACTAACGGCCTCATCAACGGATTTCACTAACGGATTCATCTTCAAAGGTTCACTAACGGCCTCTCCAAAGGTTCACTAACGGCCTCATCAACGGATTTCACTAACGGATTAGTCCTCAAAGGTTCACTAACGGCCTCCTCAAAGGTTCACTAACGGCCTTTTCAAAGGTTCACTAACGGCCTCATCAACGGATTTCACTAACGGATTCGTCTTCAAAGGTTCACTAACAGCCTCTTCAAAGGTTCACTAACGGCCTCTCCAAAGGTTCACTAACGACCTCTTCAAAGGTTCACTAACGGCCTCTTTAAAGGTTCACTAACGGCCTCTACAAAGGTTCACCAACGGCCTCATCAACGAATTTCACTAACGGATTCGTCCTCAAAGGTTCACCAACGGCCTCCTCAAGGGTTCACTAACGGCCTCCTCAAAGGTTCACTAACGGCCTCATTCAACATATTCAGTCGGCAGGTTCACCTAACGAATCATGCCACCCCCTCTATCAACAAAATCCGCCCACACAGGGAGCGCACCACTACGTCTCGCAATTTCAAATTCCTGCCTTCATCGAGTCTTTGCTTTTTCTTGGTGATGTCCTCGGCGGGTGTTTTTTTAACTTTCGTCGACGCGTTTTGCTTTGCAATCCACGTCGCCGAGGGGCTCTGTAGACACCCCGCCTTGGACCGCTCACCCTGATTGCACATTTGATCTTGTGTTTATCCCCATTTTAAGTGTTTCTCGTTAGTTTTTGTCACTTCCGTTAAGTTCCTGACTGACTTCGTTAAGTCCAGGGACTAAACTGAATAACAGGGCTGACTTTCTAGTCCATTCTGTCAAAATTGCCTTCTCTGAGTCGCGCGCCTCCGACAGGAGGAGCCAGACGCGTGCGCCTCCCGCTCTGAAAGTAGGAAGCGCGCGCCTCTGGGCGTCAGTTACAGATTTCTGGCCAGGATTCTCTCCCTTGCTCAATTTACAGGATTTTGCCTGGGAAGAATTTCTTGGTGACTGAGTTTTGGCACCAAAAACACCCCTCTTTCACCTATAAAAACCTCTCTTTACCTCCATTTTTGAGGACCTTGCATCTTTTACTCTAAAATCTTACACTTTCAACAAAGAAACCAAAATTCTTACCTTCAAGGCATTTCAAAAGGCATTCATCAAGAAGTGTTTGAAGTCTCTCGAAGACTAGGTAAAAACCATTTCTTCCCTCTTCTCGACTTCATCTCTTTTCTCTTTCTTTTGTCTTATCAAAGTGCAATCACCCAAATCATTTTGGGACATGACTCTAATGATCACCTCATCTCATTGAGGTTGGTTAAGGAGTTATCTCCTACATTCCAAACTCTATTTTAAACGCCCCCCCCCCCCTTTTTATGATTTAAAGAAGAAGAAGAAGAACATTATCATTCATGTAGATTTTGATCAAGCAAGACCGAATTTAGTTGGGCGAGATGGGTGTTTCGGTACTTCCCATCTCGTAATCTAACCCCCGAACCTCAAAACAAAGAATCTCTGTTTTCGTAATCAAATTTAGGCTATTATCAATAGGTTTTTCTTATGTTCCTCAAAATATAGGTGGCGACACTAAACAATCTAAAACAAGTTAGATATCCTAGGACAACTCACGCGCTCATAGCCTAAAGCCGTGGCTTTCCCCGGGGTATCTACACCCTCATTCACAATTGGGATCGAATGAGTGGTTCCTTCAAATTCTCCTATCTCTATTACATTGACCCCACCCTCATTAGGGATTATGAATTCCTTCTTGTCTATGAGGTCTTGGATGGTGTTACGGATGGAGAAGCAATCCTCGGTGAGGTGGCCGGTGCATTGATGGTAGTCACACCATTTGTGGTGAGCATGATTGGCACGGAGCGGTTGTGGTTGCTTGTACCCTTGAAGAGGGGTGATTTGTCCCTTGGCCTTTAGAGCTTCATAGGCCTTGGTGATGGTCATGCCGTTGATAGGAGTGTAGACGTGGTCATTTTGGAACCGCTTTCCTTGTGGTGGAGGGACCTTTTTGTAATTCCCCTTGTCAGTAGTAACGGCATTAACAGAAGCCTCCTTGTTTGAACTAGTGGCGGCCTTGTATCGGTAAGTAGGAGTGACCTTCTTAATCTCCTTGAGCAAGTCATCCATGCGTACCCCCGCCTCATACATTTGGGAGAAATCGGAGTAGCAAGCCCCACTTAGGTGGGTGCGGAGATCAATCTTGAGACATTTGAGAAAGATGTCCATTTGCTCTTTTGTGTTTGGCCTCTCAACAATTTCAGAGAGCTTGTCATTCCATCTCCTTGTGAAGTCAATGAAGGACTCGTTGTCTCTTTGAGTGGTATTCTCGAGCTCTTTCCTTGTGGGCCGGTGAGCGGTGTTGCCTTGATATTGATTCTTGAAGGCAAGCATAGCGGCATCCCAATCAAGACGGACAGTGAGTGGGAGATTTGCATACCAATCCTTGGCCGCCCCCTCGAGGATGAGGGGAAAGCATTGAGCCATAACTTTTGGGGAGACCTTCTTCGGAACCATAGCCCAAATGTAAGTCTCGATGTGAGCCATCGGCATGAGTTGCCCTTAAACTTGCTAATGTCGGGCATCTTAAATTTGTCGGGGAGAGCGGCCATTGCGCTCATGATAATGGATGACTGATAAAGGCTTGTGTTGGAGCCTTTTCCCATGTTGAGGCCGTCGAATTTCTGATCAATGTAGGCCATGATGGAATCGACCATTTTGGGATCGCTGTTGTCGGTGCTTGGTTTCCCACTTTTTTGGTGCGGGCGCTGACATATGGGCTTTCAAACAAACCCTCGGTCCACTCGGAGTCCTCATTGTCATTAACCCCCTTGTTCTTGGAGAACTTGAGGAGCTTGGCTTTCAGTTGGTCAACCTCGGCCTCGTGGGCCTCCCTTTGACTGTCGACATGAGCTTGCCACAAGGCTTCTTTGGTTTGAGCCTCGTTGTTGAGAGTGGTGATTTGTTGTTGGAGTGTTTGAACCATGGCAGAAAGCTGTTCGAGAGTCATGGCGTTGTTGGTGTTGGAGTCGCCGGCCATTGATGATGTAGAACCTGTTGGAGTGATCGGTTCACGGACAAGCCTGTTGGATGAATCTCTGTAGATACGGAGAGTACCAATCGGACCTATAGTTGGAGAAGTAGCCCTTGTCAGTCTCGGTTCACACTTTCGGTCCATGAAGAGGTTGAGAACACACAGTTGGGCACACGACTCGAACCACATAAGAAAAAGACTCTTTTTTTTTATAAGTCGGAGGGAATGGGTCCCTTTTGGGGTTTCTAAGAAGATAATGGAATCGTCACAGTAGTATATAGACCATCTCGTGGTCCCATATACTCATCGGATTCCATCACGCTTGTGAATCCTACATGTGTCGAGATTAAACTAAATTAATGTAGTAAAGCATACATGCAGAGACGGATTTTTATTTTCATCCAAAATAACCACTTTTGGGGACGGATTTTTTTTCGTTCGTTTCAACAAGTTGGCTTGTATGATTTGAAGACATTAGTTTAGGAAAATCTCGGTACATGGAAACCGACTTCAGTCACGGAGTGTTAGACCCTAACTAGAATTGTGTGGTTTGTGCTCGGCTTAAATATGAGGCTTAAAGGTCACCTTCGGCATGTAGTCATGAACTACGCCACGGGCTGAGGTTTACCGCTTCGAAAGAGACAAGGTCGAGTGGAGCTTGAAACTTTCTAGGACGGGCCTCGACGGGTATGGGGTTGGACTTGTGCAACTCGATAGTGAGCAGTTGATAAGAATTGTACGCGTAGTGTGAGGTCCATCACATGACAAAAAAATTTTATATTTTTTTTTTTGAAAAGAAAAGATAAAAAAAAACACATAAGCACGTAAATTACAACTCCCGAATCACCCGTGTGACCGGTAAATAAAAACATAAAATTAAACATTCCAAGGGTTCAATTCTGTTCTGATGTAGGCAACTGTGCCCACACCCCACTGTTCTGTTCAGTCACTGAAACCTGTTCTTGCCCTGGAAATTGGCCCAGAAGCGCGCACCTCTGGCTAGTGTTGTGGGAAGCGCGCGCCTGGCGCATAGAAACTGGGAGGCGCCCGCTTCTGGGCTCACCTGTCAGATTATCAGAAAACTTATGGACTCAGGGGATTGCCCTGGTCCTGATTGTGTGATGGAACCCCTGCGATGTTTGTTAGCACGAAATAATAGGAAGAATAGGAAGAACACATGGAAGGCGGGCGATTTTGGAATTTGACGCGGGACGCGCGCGCTTTGGACCATGAAGGTCCGAGGCGCGCGCTTCCCATGTCAATTTCCAGAATGCCCAGAAAAGTGAATTATGAACAGAAACACAAGTTTAACCCTCAAGCAGTCCCCAGTAGAGTCGCCACTGTAGATACCCCGGGGAACGGGACCACGGCTTTAGGCCCGAGCGCGTGAATCACCCTAGGATGTTTAATTGATGTTTTAGAGTCGCCACCCACATTTTTGAGGAACGTAAGAAAACCTAATGTTTATCAGCCTAAGTTTGATTTACGAAAACAGAGATTCTTTGGGATGAGGGCTTCGGGGGTTAGGTTACGAAATGGGAAGTACTTAAACACCCATTTCGCCCGAGCAAAGTCGGTCTTGTTTGTTCATAATTCATTTTTAAAGATAAATGTGTTCTTCCTATTAAAATGATGATAAAAAGGGGTTTTAGAGTTCGAAATGTAGGGAGATGACTCCTAGGCCAATTCAATGTGATGAAAGGACCGTTGGTGTCATGTCCCAAATGGTTTTGGGTGATTGCACATTTGATTGAAGAAGAAGAAGAAGAAGAAGAAGAAGAAGAAGAAGAAGAAGAAGAAGAAGAAGAAGAAGAAGAAAAGTGCTTAAAACATTTACCTATAGTATCCTTCAAAAAGAGAACCTCTTGTAAAGCCTTGAAGAAGAGGTTGAGTACTTTTGTTGAATAAATCCAAAAGGAAAGGTCTAGGCAAGGAGTGAGTAAAAAGTCTAAAATGATGATTTTTCCAAGTCCTTTTCCAATGATGGATTGGAGGGGTTTTTATAGTTGAAAAGTGACTGTTTTTGGAGCCAAACAGAGTCTCCAAGAAATCTTTCCCAGGCAAAATCATGTATAATGAGCAAGGGAGAGATTCTTAGGCAGAATCTGTAACTGACACGCCCCAGAAGCACGGGCATCCCACCTAGACGGCGGAAGGCGCGCGCGTCTGGCCTCAAGGGGCGGAGGCGCGCGACTCTGAGAAGCAATTTTTGACAGAATGGACTAGAAAGTTAGAACTGTTATTCAGTTTAGTCCCGGGACTTAACGGAGTCCGTCTGGAACTTAACCAAAGTAACAGAAACTAACAGGAAACACTTAAAAGAGGGAGAAACACAAAATCAAGTGTGCAATCGGGGTGAGCGGTCCAAGGCGAGGTGTCTACACAAACCAGTCACAAAATCCATCGTAATATGCTCCCATTTCCACTCTAGAATTTTTAATGGTTGCAACAAACCTGCTGGACGTTGATGTTCCACTTTCACTTGTTGACAAGTCAGACACTAGGACACATATTCTGCAATTTCTCTTTTCATGTTGTTCCACCAGAAATATTTTTTCAAGTCTTGATACATTTTAGTGCTTCCAGGATGAATAGTATACTTGGCTTTGTGAGCCTCTTCAAGAAATTTCTTCTTTATATCAAGATCAACTGGAATACAAACTCTGCCTCGAAAGGTAAGAATTCCATCACTGTTGAAAGAAAAATCTGGTTACTTTCCTTCATTCATTCCACTAATGATTTTCTGCAATTGAAGATCATTTACTTGAGCTTCTTTGATCTGTTGGAGTAAATCTGAAGTAGCCTTTATATTAGCAAGAATAATTCCATGTCTAGATTCACAAGGACTCCAATCACATAAATCCTCTAACATCTTCCATTCACGAATCATCAAGCAAGAAACATAAGTTTTTCTGCTCAAAGCATCAGCCACAACATTTGCTTTCCCTGGATGATAAAGGATAGTACAATCATGATCCTTCAATTTCTCCATCCATCTACGGTGCATCATGTTAAGCTCTTTTTGAGAAAACAAGTACTTCAAGCTTTTATGATTAGTAAAGACTTCAAATTTTGTTCCATACAAGTAATGCCTCCATTTATGCAAAGCAAAAAATAATCGCAGCCAACTCTAAATCATGAGTAGGACAGTTCTTTTCATAAGGAGATAATTTTCGAGACGCATAAGCTATTACCTTGCCATCTTGCATTAAAACACAACCCAATCCATCTTTAGAAGCATCAGTATAAACCATGAAATTCTCAGAACCATTAGGCAAAGCCAAGACTGGAGTTGTCGTTAAGCGCCTTTTCAACTCTTGAAAACATGCTTCACACTTGTCACTCCACTAAAAAGAAATAGCTTTCCGAGTCATATTAGTCAATGGAGTAGCAATCTTGGAGAATCCCTCAATGAATCTCCGATAATAACTAGCCAAGCCCAAGAAACTACGGATCTCTGTCACTGTAGTTAGCCTCTTCCAGTTTACAACTGCTTCAACTTTGGAACGATCTACTGCAATACCAGTAGCAGACACGACATGTCCCAAGAATAAAACCTTTTCTAACCAGAAAGCACATTTGCTGAATTTTGCAAATAATTGTTTCTCACGAAGAACTTGTAATACCACTCTAAGATGTTGTTCATGCTCAGCCCGTGATTTAGAATACACAAGAATATCATCATTGAATGCCACCACAAAACAATCAAGATATGGTTTGAAGATATGGTTCATCAAATCCATAAATACAGCTGGAGCATTTGTCAAATCGAATGGCATAACAATAAACTCATAATGCCCATACCTGGTACGGAAAGCTGTCTTTGGTATATCCTCAGATCTGATTTTAAACTGATGATAACCACTTCACAAGTCAAGCTTCGAGTACACTACTGAACCCTGAAGTTGATCAAACAAGTCATCAATATGAGGTAACGAATATTTGTTCTTGATAGTTACCTGATTAAGCTCTCTGTAATCAATACATAATCGCAGAGTCCCATCTATCTTTCTGACAAATAACACTGGTGCACCCCACGGTGATACACTAGGCCTGATGAAGCCCCTATCAAGTAATTCCTCAAGCTGTATTTTTAACTCTTTCAACTCAGTTGGAGCCATTCTATAAGGTGCTTTAGAGATTGGTGCTGTACCTAGTAATAACTCAATACAGAACTCAAGCTCTCGATCAGGTGGCATGCTATACTCAGAAGAGAACACATCTGAAAATTCAGACATAACAGGAATATCTTCCATCTTGGGAATAGATAAACTCTTGTCAAGCACACATGCGAGATACCCGGCACAACCACGAGATAAAAGTTTTCCAGCTTTTAAAGCAGAAATAACATGTATAGCACATATAGGCCTATCACCTTCAAAGGTAAAATCAGGCAAACCAGGTATAGAAAAAGTTACTACTTTTCTATGACAATCAACAGATGCATGATGCACATAAAGCCAATCCATGCCAAGAATCACGTCGAAGTCCCTTATAGGTAACACGACTAGGTCAGCAAGAAGGGCATGATCACCCATAAGAATTTCACATTTCTTATAGACCTCAGAAGCAAACATGAAATCTCCCATAGGGGAAGATACTTCTAGCACATAAGGCATAGAATCAGGAAGAACATGCAAATGTGACACAAAATTAGATGCCACATAAGAATGAGATGAGCCTGGATCTATCAGGACTCGCGCTCTCGTACTAGAAAGTAATATAGTACCTCCTATGACCGCAGAAGACTCAGCTACACCCTGCTGATCTAGAGCAAACACTCGACCCTGAACTTTAGGTTGACCCCCACTATCTCTCTTAGTACCTGAGGCCTGTTGACTCGTACCCCCAACTTGACTTCCCTTGCCTTTAGGACAATTCTTGATAAAGTGCCCTGTTTCCCCACAAGATAAACATTTTCCTTGCTTTAGCCAACACTTATCTTCAGAATGGCCTTCTTTCAAGCAATAACCACACACTTTCCTGGAACCTTGGACTGTTGTCTTAGAACCAGTTGATACACTACCTTTACTTTCAGAGGGTTGTCGAAGTCAATGATCTTGGCGGCTAGATTTACCACCCTTAGAACCAGATCCCTGTGCTTTCTCTGAAACACGACCTGTCATGATTGTTCCTAACTTCACCTTGTGTTCTTCAATGTCATTTTCAATGCCATAAGCCCTCTCGACTGCTTGTTGATAACTAGTAAGTTGTAGAGAAAGAAGTTGCTTCCTGTACTCGGTCTTCAACCCCTTCACAAACCTCTGTGCCTTCTTTGTTTCATTTGGAACTAAGTGATCACAATACCTAGCCAATTCTGTGAACTTGGTTGAGTATTGCCCCACTGTCAAGCTTCCCTGCTCCAGATTAAGAAATTCCATCTCTTTTTTGTCTTGGACCACTGCTGGAATAAAATGTGACTTGAATGCTTTGAGAAAATTCTCCCAAGTCTGTGGTACCCTTTCTAGCTCCCAGCTTTTGTTCAGAACTTGCCACCAATGTTCAACAGCTTTTTCAAGTTTAAAGGTTGCAAATGTTACCTTATCACCTCCTGCACATCTCAAGGCTGTAAAGATCTTTTCTATACTTTCAATCCACTCTTTTGCCTTCTTAGCATCAGGTTCCCCATCAAAACTACGAGGTTTCAACTTCAAAAACTTTGTAAGTTGATTAGGATAATCCCAGTCCATATTATCAGCCATCTCTTCTTGAGGAGTTACAGATCTCAGCTGATTACTACCACTTGTACCTTCAGAACTCATTGTACTTGCAGGTAAACACTCGGCGTTATAACACACCCAAGACTAACCCATACCAAGGCCATAGACCCTATCCAGACTTAGAGCAAACTAAGGTAGCTAAACAGGGTAGCTAAACCAGGGTAGCTCTGATACCAACTGACACGCCCCCAGGTCCCGGGATCCCCTAATAGAACCTCGAACCTGGTGCGCGTGAATAACAAGAATCAAGAAACTAACAAGAAACAGGAATAATACTTGCTAGAATCAAACTGACATGATATATATACTCTAGAGTAAGGAGCTAAAATAGCTCACAACACGAGTTCTAGACAAGAAAATTAAAACCAAACATGATTATACACAGCGGAAAACATACCTAGCACATAAGCTGGCATTACAAGATGTCTAGAGACAACAAGTACTATATAAGACTGTCTACCCCAAAATCAGGAGTTATACAACCCATACAAAATCGTCCTCACCAAAGTGTAAAAGGACACAAGCCCCAAAAGAATAACAACCTACATAGTAACCTCCCAGCTATGTCGAGCCTCACTGCGCACTATCACTTGCCTTCCTTTGATATAAGGAAAACAAATAAACAAGGAACGGGGTGAGATAAATCTCAGTAAGCTATTAGATGTAACTACATGACATGTTATCATGCAATTCAAGTAGATACTCAAGTAATCATGTATCAAGTATCATCAAGTAACAAGTATATGAGAGGCTAAGCCAACTCATCAAGTAGCACATAAGGCTAAGCTAGCAAGTTCGAAAGGATATTGCTTCCTTCCTTATTTCTCCCAATAATACCATTGTTGTCGTAGCTTGTAGCTGTGAAGATCACGATCAACAACAAGAAAATGCTTATGCAGTATATATAAGAAGACCCGGTAACTAGTGTCATTCCCAAGATCAAGATTCACGAGGTGTTCACGAGTTTAGCATTCACTTATATCAGGCGTATTGCTCTAACAAAGGAAGCTATGCCCTTACTATGGCATGTAGTAAGGGGTCAAACGTAGATACATAGATCCCCGATTATCACTTTGGCCCCAGCCTCATGATAAGCGTGAACCTATATACCTCCGAACAAGCAAGGACCAGCTGGACTCACATAAGAATGCACAAGTAGGTATTTACTTGAACTACGAGAGTCGAACTAATCCAAAAGTAGTGGACTAGCTCATCAAGGAACATGCTTCAAGTAATCAAGAAGTCACATTGTTATCAAGCAACTATATGCAATGGTTGCACATACACATCAAGAACATGTCTCATACACGTTAGTGCTTGTTCAAAGCACTTTCTAGTTCATTACCATACACATGTATTGGTGTCAAGTCATGTACAAGATTTTATCATCTTATATTCAAGTTCTCAATCCACTTCTATGGATGTTTAAGACATGTACAAGGTTTTACTGTCTTATAATCGAGTTATCATTCCAGTCTTTGGACATTCAAGTCATATATAAGAGTTAGACATCTTATACTTCAAGTTCATCATTCTATACTTTGGATGTTTAAGTTCAAGACATTGTTCTAATGCCCCTAAGGTGCACAAACATTGGTTTCAAGACACATATAACACATTAGTGCTTGTTCTTAGCACTTCCAAGACATATAAAAGAGTTCTTACTCTATACTCAAGTTCTCATTTGAGTTCTATGGATATTCATGTTCAAGACTAAGTTCTAATGCCCAAAAAGGTACATATACACTTGCTAGGACATCTTACACTAAGGATCTATGCCTTAGGATGGGTAAGGTTTCATTTCATTTGGGATTTAAAACACTTTTGTAAAAATAGGGGACCGGGCGGGCGCTTGCTTCTACCCGGGCGGGCGCTCGGTCTAGGGTTGCAGGGCAAGCGGGCGCTCGGCGCAAACCAGGCCCGCGCTCACAAGTTCAACAGAAATTTTTGGTCATGAAACACGAGGTAAGCGGGCGCTCAAACAGACCAGGCAGGCGCTCCTTAGGCTATCAGGTGGGCGCTCGGCAAGGACCAAGCGGGCGCTCGTTACAATTTCGAGCAAAACCCAATTTCTTTACAGGCTTAAGAATTTTCCGTCCCAAGCGTAGGAGTATCTTTTTACTAACAACTAACAAACCCAAGAGTATACTAAAAAGTTCAAAACCACTTTCAAGTGTACTCTTTCTTTTCTACACAGAGGGTTATTACTCCCTTTGTCCCAAAATTACAAGTACCACAAAAATCACCCCAAACACGAAATTAACAAGCACAAGTATCAGGAATAACATATATGCATGTTATTACAAGAAAGGGGGAGCTAATAACTTACCTAGTCCGAAATCAAGTTCAACCAAACTTATTTCTGTTCGGCAGGAAACGCTCTATTCAACGCCATGAATATTTATATGGGATCGGAATTGAGAACAGAGGGTTAATTAAACTCAAGGAGTCGAGAATAGGGTAAACCCTAAACCTAGTTTTTCTTCACAGAGGAAACGTAAAACAAATTTGGGGTAAATGACTTTCTCAGAGAAGAAGGCAAACCAAGATATACATTCAACTTTCAAGAAATGACAACTAGGCCCCTCAAGTTTCACTTTTAACAAAAAGGCCCCTAAAGTCATAATTTCACAAATGATCCAAAAGTCAAAACTAGACATTTAACCACCTTAATATTCTAAAGAAGTTAAGAAATTAATCCAAGTAAAACTAGCACATAATATGCAAGTCAAATATTTAACAAGCAAGTCAATAATTTAACAAGAATAAGGATGGGCGTTACATCTACCCTGTCCGTTGCGCTCCCACCACAAAAAGCCACGAAGTCTTCATAAGTTTGGGTGATTTCATTATATAGAAAAGTTAAAGACATGATTCTCATTGTCCTATAACTTGGCAGCAGCACAAATCATGTTCTCATCAGACTTAACTCTAAACAATGACCTGAGACACTTAGTCCCGAATCTCCTATTAAAAGATGCACGAGTCACCTTGGAAAGCTTCCGGACCCATATCTTCAAGCTCTTGATGAAGTAGCGTTGTCTTTCTTCAGAAAGGGTTTCTATCCATAAGAAGAACACAGAAAGGTTGAAATCTAGAACAAAAGGAGAGAAAACCGTTGTCTGTCTCGTCTGTCTGCGCAGGCTGCTGTTAAACAGAGTTGGGAGTTCGAGTCCTGATCATACAAGGGAAATTCTGACAAAAAACGTGTCAGATCAAGGATTAGCCGCACAGCCAGTCCTTCCACTTAACTGGCTAGGCGGCCACATTCTCCATTACTCAGAGATTGCGGGTATGTTCTTATCAAACACCGGAAAGGACCCATTTCAGACATGTTGAAGGTTACAAGTCACAGAAGGGGTCCAACAAAGAGGTGGAATTACCCGACCATGTATATAATCCTCATTTTACCCCTAGGGCTCATGCATTGTACTAAATGTAAAGACATGTAAATAAAATACTAATTAAATACATACCAAAGAAAATAAAAATATTGGACATAGAATTGTCTATTTGTTTCTTTGTCCCTCTCTCTAACAAATGCAGGAATTAAAAGGAATACATCTAGTCTGAGCTATCCTCAATCTCAACCTCCTCCTCCTCCTCCTCATCATCATCATCGCGGCCCCGCTGCTGAGCCCCTGCCTCTCACCGATCTCCTGCGAACACGAGATGAAGAAGCAGCCTCCGTAGGCGATCTCTCCCTGTGCTGCGGTGGCACTACGTCCTCCTGTCGGCAAGTGCAAGCGGCAGCCAGACTCTTAAATAACAGCTCAAAAATATTGATCCTACGGACAGAGCGGATGTAAGCCTCCCGAGTCACCTGGAATAGATAAGCACAATTATGATAAAAGTCTGAAACATGTGTGTGCAAGACAGAAATCATAATCAAAGGATATCATACCGTGGCTCCAAGTGGAGGAAGCTGGGCCCAGTAACCTCATCGGCCTCAATCAGAGTCAGATCAAAGTCCACCTCGGCACCGCCTGTAGACACCCCGCCTTGGACCACTCACCCCGATTGCACATTTGATTTTGTGTTTCTCCTTATTTTAAGTGTTTCTGTTACTTTCGTTAAGTTCCTGACTGACCTCGTTAAGTTCAGGGACCAAACTGAATAACAGTGCTAACTTTCTAGTCCATTCTGTCAAAAAAGCCATCTCCAAGGCGCGCGCCTCCACCCTTTGGGGTCAGAAGCGCGCGCATCCCGCCACCAAGGCAGGAGGCGCGCGCACCTGGGCGTCAGTTTGTTAGTACCCGATCTGAAAATGAGTTTATTAGGGCTTTCCCAAATATACAAGAACTTTATAGGAATTAGAAACCTTGCAAAGACTTGTCCCGGATTCCCAAAATATGTCTCATTATTCTAGAACACCCTAAATATTGTCAAAATATGGTTTCCTTAAACCATGCAGAAACCCTAGCTTAGGAATCACGTCAGCCCGCAACCTTGGCCACGCGGCCAACCTTGCTGCGCCTCCGACCTTGGCCACGCGGCCACTCTTGTCGCTGTCTTCAATCATGGCCAGGCGGCCAACCTTGCTCCAGATGATCCTGACCGTCAGATCTTCCCCTCAGTTTACTATATAAACCCATTCCATGCCATTGGTTTGGGATCCGGATTTTGAGAGCTTTAAGTCCGAATTTTAGAGTTCTTAAACACAATTTTCTCCCTAATTAAGCATTCAAACACTCAAGGAGATCAAGGGTTATTTCTTGCCAACATAGGTAAGTTTTCTAACTTTTTCTTATGTTCTTGCATCATTTTTTAATGTAGATCTTTTATATTCATGTTCTTACATGTTTATTCATAGTTTCTTCATATGCTTTGCATGTTCATTCATATGTTCATAATATGTTCTTCGCATGTTTTTCGTGTTCATAGATTAAAACCTTATTTATGCTATATTTAGGGTTGCGATCTTCATAATTACATGTTATTTCATAGCCGATGATGATCTAGGGTTCATCAACCCAAGGATGATCTAGGAACTATTTCTAAACCCTAAACTTTACGTAATTACTCCCATGATCAATAATCCTCCTATGATGAATGTGATGAATGTTCATTGAAATCTCATTGATGGCATAGTCATTATTCTAGGATGTGATCATCCTGCATGTTTCTTTCTCCTCCCTCTTCATTATGCATGATCCCTATTCTCTCTCCACATTCTAATTATGTGCGAACTACGCTGACCTGAGCTTCTCACATTGAGAGGAACGTAGGCAATCTTCGGATCCGGTCTAAATCACTAACACACTACATACACCGCATCATGATAGAAAGACCGATCAATCCGGGCAATAGGAGTGATAACGTTCAATATTCTTCTCTTGTTGTAATTTGACCCCCGAACCCACTAAAATGCTTTTTTCAATGTTTTGGCTTTAATTAAAACGGCGTGGCGACTCTCATAAATTTTATGTCGTTATGAATATTCCCTTTTATAAATAAACATAATCACAAGATACTTCCCATGCGTCGCTTCATCGGAAAGGGGTATTCACAGTGGCGACTCTGCTGGGGACTGCTTTGAAACTTTTTCAAACTTAGTGGGTCTAACTTTCGTCACACCTGCCATGTTTACACATGCACACACCTGCCATGTTTACACATGCACCCGCGCACTCCGCCATGTTAATACTTGTACCTTGTACCTTGTACCATGTACCCTTGTTATCTTCGCTTTAGTATTAGGGTCAAACAAAACTTTGCTATGCTCCCTTGTACATTATTCTCTTTCTCTCTCTCTCTCTCTCTCCCTCTCATGCATTGCATTTGCATCATCCTAACATTAAAAACTTCTCTCTTTTCTCCCTAAAAAAGAATTAGTTTTTACCACACACTACCACAGTCCGTGTCAACACTGCACAGGTCCCCATTACCCGAAGTATTCGATGTACAGGAATTTGTGTGCTACTGTCGCACTCTTTTCGAGTCACTCGTCTATTCCACTCACCATATACGGTGGGAACCTTTTACCTAACCCATGTCAACCCACACTAGTGTAGGTAACACACCCAGGTTTTGACCGGTTGGTTTGGCTAGCTTTTCCTTAATAGTCAATTAACGTGCTGTCCATGTTAGTCATCCCCAAGTCAATGATGAATCGAGATATTTTGAGAGAAAGTGCACAAAAATTGATTTCCCTACAAGGGACGTGCCATGGTGAGATGAGTGTTTGTTGTCAAGATCTCCGCTCATCGTTAACTTGCGTAGGATGCAACATAGACATCACGTTAAATGCCTTAAGGAAGGGTTAGTCGTAGGATCCGATGGTTGGTGGAAGCCGCTTGCCCTATAGGACCCTCGCCCCAAATTGTCCGTTTTGGGGTGTGCAATGCAGGTGAAAAACGAGGGGTCTATAGGCGTAGTGATGGCCTCCACTGATCGTAGTCTTCTAACTAGTTGCGAAAAGGGGTACCCTTCCAACCAATTAGGATGTAAATAATGTATGTTTTTGTAAATTAAAATATACTTTGCATGAGCCTTCCCCCTCTCCTATAAGCTTCATTGCCCTTCAACCTTTCAGCAAAGCAAGTTTAGATCCGTTCGGGTGGTCGACTACAACGTGAAGCTTCTACTCCGTCCACGTTCTCAGTCTCGTCATCAGCAATGTTAACTCCCGCTTCATCTTCAGCCTCTGCTCCTCCTACTAGTGCCGCCGAGCTCAACACCGAGACCACTCTCAATGGTATTCCCCCAAGCCTCCAGAACTTCCTTACCGGTCTCGAAGCCAAGATCAAGAATCTCGAGGAAAGTAAAAAGATTCTGGAAGACCAGAACCAACTGTTGAAGGACCACATTCAGCAAAAGGGGACTAGAATGGTGCCCGATGGTAAGAATTTCATTTATGTCGAGGATGAAGAGGTCAATACCAACTGTCCCTCCAACACCAATGCCACTACCTTCCCATTCCCAAGCTACCGCAATGTTCCACCTCCTTCTCTCTACACCCAACAAGGTTTCACTACCATGAGCAAGAACAAGGCTGTTTATAAACCTTCTCCTGAACTGCTTGGTGGCTACCTCTCTGCTAGCAAACTAACCGCACCCTCGTTGCCTCTGAGTATTGGGATGGCCGCTGCTACTACTTCCACTACTCCTCCCATCATTCTGTCAGAATCTATCCCCGACATCTCCAATCACCCTGTGGTCACGGCCATGCAAGAGCAAATGCGTAAGTTGATCGAGACCGTGGATAAGCAAAGTGCACCGACTACCAGACAATCAACCCTAGCCAAGTGGGGGCTCTCCCCAAAGATTTCAAGATGCCTGAAGTGGCAATGTTTCATGGTGACTCGTGTCCTAAGACTCATTTGGATAGTTATGTGTTGGCCATGAGGGCTCGTGACTGCACCAACGAACAAATGGCTTGCGTATTCCATAGCACGTTGGATGGTATCGCTCTGCGTTGGTTCTTGGGGCTAGAACCAAGCGAGAGGCAAACGTGGGATCAAATCAGTGCCATTTTCTGTGAGAAGTATCAAGCTAACTTGGATTGCCATGTGAATCGAACCGACCTTGAGAACACTATGCAGAAGCCGGGCGAGGCTATTTATGATTTTTACAAGAGTTGGAATCATCGGTTGTGCGAGGTCCAATACCCACCAAAAGCAAAGGAACAGAAGAAGATTTTCTACAAATGCTTGCTACCGGAGATGAAAGCAGCTATAGGTAATGGCTACTTCTCTGATTTGCGGGAAATGGTTGACGCCGGAGTAAGGTACGAAGCAGGGTTCACTGGGATTGTGCCGCCAAAGGAAAGTCCAAAGACCAACAACAACAACTCCTTCCGCTACAAGGCTCCTACTGCGCTTGCGCCTCCTAGGGGTGGAAAGGAGGCCGTCGGCCAAGTGAATATGGTGCAAAATGAGGTCCCGCTAAGATGTAACAAGGAATGGGGCTCCACAACAGAGGGAGTATTTTGATGATTTTGGTATGCCCATGGGGAAGGTCTTTGACGTGTTAGTCAAGAGAGGTCTCATTAAGCCGCTAGAGAATTACCAACCCGCCAACCAAGGACTGACTTAGATGCATCCAAATTCTGCAAATACCACAAGTACATTGGGCACACGACGGATGGGTGTATCCAATTGAAGCGCGTAGTTCAAGGGTTGATCAATGACAAGAAGATTGAGAAGCCGAAGGGTCCTAATGTGGTGAATAACCCCCTTCCTAATAATGGGTGGGGTGAATATGGTGCAAACATGCGAGATCAGTATCCTAGAGCTCATGGATGCCTTTGACAAGATAGGGCTCACGATGGTGGATATCTTCATGGCATTAGTGACGTTAGAAATTCTCGAACCATTAGAAGGACACCTTCCCCACCTTGGTTACGATTTGTCAAAGTTTGCCACTACCACAAGTGCACCGGTCACACTACCGAAGAATGCTTTGAACTCAAGAAAGCCTGCAAGAGCTCATCCACAAGGGAGTTGTCGAAGACCCTAGAGATTATGTATCTAGCAATATACTCATGGTAGAACTTAGTGAGATCACTGATCCGGCCGAGCCTGTTGTGGCGGACTGTGATGAGATGGGTTGTATTTCAATGATTAATAATAAAGAACCTTCTTGCTACTTGATGTCTTTAGAAGAACTAGTTAGTGAAGTCGAATCTCTAGAGGAAGAGAGTCCCAACCCTCTCAACTCTTTCTGGGCCGAAATCTTCGAGGAGGCCGAAAGGACCGAAGTTTCGCCCCCTTGTCGTGACACGCCATTGTCTTTGGAGGAGCTGCGTGCAGAAGTTTGTCTCCTTACAAGATCCGGTCAAATGTACCAATCCGACCCAAAAGGTGCAAAGAAAATATTTGGAAGGAACCCGAGCAAGCTGACCTAGACAAAGAAGACCCTATCCTCACTCAACTCAAACAAACCCAAGCCCAAATTTCACTATGGTCCCTACTCACCTCCTCC
>JAOWBW010001752.1:0-157923 GCA_026119855.1 Campanula takesimana | reverse complement strand
TGGAGCTAGTCACGAAGTTATCTCCCTACATTCAAACACCCTTTTTTTTACCCCCCCCCTTTTATCATCAAGAATAAGAAGAACGTTTCATCATTATGTAGATTTTGATCAAGCAAGACCAACTTTAGTGGGCAAGATGGGTGTTTAAGTACTTCCTATCTCGTAACCTAACCTCAAAACCTCATACAAAGAAGATTCTCTGTTTTCGTAATCAAACTTAGGCTATAAACATTATGTTTTTTCTTATGTTCCTCTAAAACATAGGTGGTGACTCTAAAACACAAATAGACATCCTAGGGTAACTCACGCGCTCTAGCCAAGTCGTGGCCCCCGGGTATATACAAAATGGACTTTAGGTTTTGGGCATGTGGTCCTTCCCGGCCTCAGAGATTCCTCATTTTATCAGCCATAGCGAGTTCTGAGGCAGTTCGGTGTGAGCAGATAGTTCCTTTTCCGAGGGGTGGAGTGCTTCGTCCAGTCTCATACATGGGTCCGGACTTTTTCAAGGAAACTTCAGTCGGCTTGGGGAGGTGACCGCCATCGGTGGGCTTCTGTCCCTACTCATCAGGGTAGTATTTTCCTTCCCGAGAGTACTTGGATTATCTGTTCGGCACCCTTTACCACGGTATCACTTGGGTTGATACTCTTAGAGCTGAGTTGCTAGGGAAGGACTTTGAGCCTAGAAGTGCTTTGAGATACAAGGAAGCTGCCGCTGATTCGAATAACATTTTGGTTGACCCCTTCGGTACTCCCTTGGATGACTTTTATTCTCGGAGGCGTCTTGCTGCGTAGAAGGTCGTGGTCCGTCTCAGTGTTCCTAGGCCGCCAAAAAGGGATAGGATTGAGAGCCGCCGAGTCTCCCTTTGAAGGCTAAGAATAAATTAGATTTTCCAAGTACCAAAGATTGCAATTAATAGACCACTTGTTAGGATTTTAATGTTTATTGCGTTTTATTTGCTCAACAACATCCATTGTAATGGTGAAAATGTTTCAATGAAATGAATAAAAATTGCATCTCGTTTATGAAATGATTGGGTAAAATGATTGTTTAAGACCACAACCGAAGGTTGCCTACGTTCCTCTAGTATTTTGCCTAGGCCGTCCTTGCGGGTTTTCAACCTAGTGAGCTTCTTTTTTTTTTATGGTCTTAATTTGTTAAGCGTAGAACTTTTTGAGCTTGTCGAGGTTGACCTCCTTTGGCAATTGATCGCCATCCAAGTCTACGAGTCGGACTGCACCGCCGCTTAATATCTTCTTGACCACATACGGACCGATCCATCGGGGTCCCATTTCCTAAGGGGATTCATGGCATTGGGAGGATGTTGTCTTAGGACCAAGTCTCCCACTTTGATGTTTTGAGGCTTCACCTTTTTGTTGAATGCCTTTGCCATTCTCTGCTGATAAGCCCTTGTGCATTCGAACGCTCTTAACCTCTTTTCGTCGAGTAGGCTAATTGTTCGTATCGGCTTTGCATCCATTCAACCTCATTGACTTGATTTTTGAGCAAGACTCGCAAAGAGGGAACCTCAAGTTCGATCGGGAGTACGGCTTCAGAACCATAAACCAATGTGTACGGGGTCTCTCCCGTTGCCGACCAGATTGATGTGTGGTAGCCCCACAATGTTAGAGGCAATTTCTCGCGCCAATCCCTTCCTGTTGAGGCCATTTTTCATATGATGGTCTCAATCATCTTTTTGCTGCTTCGACCGCTCCATTTGTTTGGGGGCGGTACGGGGATGACTTGTGCTTTGTAATTTTGTAATCGACCAAAAGTGAATCCATTTCTTTCTCGAAGTGAGAACCATTGTTGGAGATGATCTCGTGAGGGACGCCGTATCGGCACATGATGTTGTTTTTCAATATTCGGCCACTTTTCTTGGCGTTGAGAACTCAGTAAGCTTGTGTTTCAATCCACTTTTTGAAATAGTCCACTGCCACTAGGATGAACGACTACCCATTGCTTCCTGTGGGATGGACTTTGCCGATGATATATATGCCCTAACAAGAGAATGGCCATGGCGTTGTTATGTTGTACACTAATAAACGCTAAGGAGTATCTTCTTGGCTAACATGATCCCATTCACGTGGGGTCCTGTAGATACCCCGGGGAACCACGGCTTGGCTAGAGCGGTGAATTATCCTAGGATCTGTTCTAACTTGTTTTGATTGTTTAGAGTCGCCACCTATGTTTTTAAAGGAACATAAGAAAAACCTAGAAATAGCCTAATTTATGTACAAACCAGAGATTCGGGAGAGAAGGGTTCGGGGGTTAGGTGACGGAGTGAGAAGTACTTAAACACCCACTCCGCCCCGCTTACGCGGGTCTTGCTACTATTGGTGTTCTAATATTTACATGTCCTTCAATTAATAAAATAGAAATGTGCTAAAAATTGTGATGAGAAGAAAAGGGGAAATAAAATAGAATTGTTTTATTTATTTAATGATAAAGATTACATGTAACAAGTAATGTTAAAGAATTACATTAAGAGATGAAGAGAAATTAACATGGTGAATTAAAGTTAAGATTAAAATGTAGGGAGATAACCTAACTAACTTCAATATGTGAAGTAGTCATGTTGGTCATGTCCCATTAATGGGGATTGCATACTAGTAAGACTAGAATAAAAGAGAATAAAAGAAGAAGACTTGTACCTTTAGAAAGAAGACTTCAAACTTGGACTTGAAAATGATGTTGTTGTGTAGAGATTTGTGTAGAGTTTTGTTATGTAAAACTCTTGTTGGGAGAATTTGTGTATAATGTAGTTGGTGAATCAAGGTTGGAGTCCAAAAAGAAGTCCAAAAAGAAGTCTAAAAAGAAGTCCCTTTCTAAGGTAGAAGATGATGGTTTTTATAGGTAAAAAAGAGAGGGAAATGATGGAGGGAAAAGATGATCATCCATGTGAAATGGAATTGACCAATCAAAAATAAGATAAATAAAATAATAAATAAAAGAAATAAAAGAAAATCAAATAAAATAAAAGGGAAATATTTTGTTTTAATGAAAAGGCTAGAAGTGTGGGATTGGGAGTTAATGAGAAAAGGGGGGATGAATGTGGATGTAAAAAGATAGTTTTTGTGATCAAGAAAAGATGTTTGTAAATAAGAAAAGGGAGGGAAATAAGGTGCAATCCGTTACTGCCATAATGGGAGGCGCGCGGGTCCCGCTTTAGGGGCGAGACGCGCGCGCGGCTCACTGACAGTGCCGGAAGCGCCCGCGGGTGAAAATGACAGAATGACAGAAATGACTCTAAAGTTAATTCTGTTATGCAGTTTAGTCCAAAACTAACGGAATCAGTTAGGAACTTAACCGAAGTAACAAAAATTAACGAAAATAAGTTAAATAAAAATACTATGTATGCAATCGAGGTGAGAGGTCCAAGGCGGGGTGTCTACAGAGCCCCTCGGCGACGTGGATTGCAAAGCAAAACGCGTCGACGAAAGTAAAAACACCCGCCGAGGACATCGACAAAGAAAAAGAAAGAAAAGAAAGCAAAGACTCGATGAAAGCAGTAATTTGAAATTGCTAGAGATAGGGGTGCGCTCCCTGTGTGAGCGTCTTTTGCTGGAGTGTTGTATTGGAGCTCATGGGAGCTTGTCTCGATATGGACGAGTTGTTGAGTTGGGGCTCATGGGAGCTTGTCTCGATATGGACCGAGTTGCCGACTTGGAGCTCATGGGAGCTTGTCTCGATATGGAACGAGTTGCCGACTTGGAGCTCATGGGAGCTTGTCTCGATATGGACCGAGTTGCCGACTTGGAGCTCATGGGAGCTTGTCTCGATATGGACCGAGTTGCCGACTTGGAGCTCATGGGAGCTTGTCTCGATATGGACCGAGTTGCCGACTTGGAGCTCATGGGAGCTTGTCTCGATATGGACCGAGTGGCCGACTTGGAGCTCATGGGAGCTTGTCTCGATATGGACCGAGTTTCCGACTTGGGGCTCATGGGAGCTTGTCTCGATATGGACCGAGTTGCCGACTTGGGGCTCATGGGAGCTTGTCTCGATATGGACTGAGTTGCCGACTTGGGGCTCATGGGAGCTTGTCTCGATATGGACCGAGTTGCCGACTTGGAGCCGCATCTGCTTATGTTGTTGACCTTGTGGGGTGTGGGCACGGTTGACCACTTTCTGGTGGGGATGAAGTGCCTTGAGTAGCGGATGCTGTTGACTTCGTGGTGGTACCTGTTATGTGTGTGCTTGACAGGTATATGTGTTCTTGCAAGAAGATGCATGAAGTGTGAAATGAAGAGAGAGAAATTGTGCTCTTGGTGTAATGGGATTTTGGAACACCCTTGCAATGAGAGAGAAGTAAGAATGTAGAGAGTGATCTTGTGTGCGGTGTGATTTTGAGGAAAGCTATGGATGTATTCATACCTTCACTTACCATTGCCGCTTGAGTGGAGATGGATTTCTGATGTCCGCGGAGGATGCTTTGATGGAGAATGTCCATTCTTTGGATGTTGATGAGAGAATGCCCTTGATGTTGGGTTGGCGAGATGGTATTCTGGATGATGGGTTGGTCGTGCCAAAAGGCTGCCTACGTATCCCTTTAAGAGAATCAGACCAGCGTAGTTCAAGGATGATGGAGAACGCTGGAGGAGAGGCTAGGAGCAAATCAAAGTAAAGCACATACTTTTGCACATAGAAGGAGAAAAAGAAAAAAGAAAAATCTTTTTTTTTTTTTTTTTTTTTTAGTCCGTGGGTGAACCATTTTAACCATTGTGTGCTTGTGAAGCCACCCAAGATCAAGTCATGCTCAGTCGAAGTCCGGATTGCCTCGTTTGAATTCTGTTGTCGCCGGTGTGCCCAACGAAGATTGATGTCTAGCCCCAAAAGATTGTCGATTATGGGGCTTCAAAATGATTTTGATGCCGAGATGAGGGGTGACTGATTGTAAAAGCCCCTAGAACGCCTTTGATACCAAACTTTGAGTGGCTTGCATAGCCCCAAGATAAATCAATTCTTGGCCCATTCGAGTAAATCGCCCTTTGTTGTTGGCGTGAGCAAGCCCCAAGAGAAGATTATGGATGCAAGCTTCGAGAAATTGCTAAGCCCCAAATGTCATGGACTTTTTGTTTGTGAGCTTCAAGACGGTGGAATGTAAAGCCCAAATTATCTTGTGATTGGCTCGGCATTGAGAGCGGATGTACCGTCGGGTAGAACTCTTGATAGAGATCCCCTTCTTGCTTTTACTGGGGAGATGAATGGCCTCATTGTGGTTGATATCCAAATGGCGGAGGGCTTATGTCAAAGGATGCAGTAATGTCTTGCGGTGCCGTCGAGGTCGTGGAGGATAAGGTCTTGGTGTGATAAAGTCCCAAATGAGTATGCTTGCTTGACTCTTCTTGAGTTGAACAAATGACGGATCTTCGGATGCAACAAGTGCTGTGGCCCAACTTTATCTGAGCTGCACCTTGTGCTTTTGATCTTGGAGAAGGGGTGCTGAATTGCAGAAACATTGGGATTGGCCGTGGCATTTCCCGCTATAACCCTGTTTTGATTAGAGTTTAGCATATTGAATCTTTTTCCTTTTCTCTAAGATCCTTCAAAATCTCGCTGTGAGTTCTAACAAAAATCATCAACTTCATTCATAACATCGGAGTCTTCATTTAAAACCAAGAGGCCTTTGACTTGAAGTGTTGAGAGACCCTTGAATCTTGATTGTTCTCATGGAGCCATAAGACTACTCCACATTGCACTTGCTCGAGTATTGTTGCTCAAAAGACTGTCGGTCGCGAAGCCCTAATACTGCCCTTTGCTTGAATTACTGTAATGCCGTAGCCCAAAAGATTGTAGATTGCGAAGCCCGTTGAGACCTTCAGTGCCGAATTGGGGAAGCTTCCAATGTTGCACATGACTTGGCTGGGGATACTGCTGGGGAGTTAATTGCTCTTTGCCGAGGGAGCCTTTAAGACTTGACCGTAGCCCTAGAGTGCCATCATTGATTGCGAGAAAGGTCCATCCTTGATTGGGGGAACGAGCACGGGCACACGTGACAGGAGGGCTTTTTGACATCCCTTTTGGGAGACTTTGAGGATAGTCTCACACATCTTTCTCGAACATAGCCTCTAGGGCGTATTGATTGCCAAATGAAGCAAAAGAATCCCTTGTTCTTGAGTCACATATCCCTAGGGCGTCACCATTTGTTGAGCAAAGCAAGAGTGACTCGTCCTCGTGCGAGGGAACAAACATGAGAGGACATGGCAAGAGCTACTCCATTTCTCGGGAGCCTTTCGGCGTACTTTAGAAGCACATACTTGAAGAAGCTTTGAAAACTGAGACACATGTTGTTGCTATTTGTTGCCCAAGCCAATTGACTAGCTAGGGATTATTTGTGCAACCTCGTGCCCTTTTATGATGTGGGCTCGTTCTCGGATGGGTCTTGGCTACCACGGGCCTTCTTTTCATGAACCAAAAAATGCACACTGCTGGAGAATGATGCCAATAACCCACCACAACCTTTGATGGTGCCATATCTTGTCGAGCCTTTTGCAATCCCAAAGTTGACTCGGTGGGGAATTGACTTGCTGAGGAGATCCAATGTAGAGCTCGTGCAGTTGTCTTCTTAGAGGCCGGAGATCTCCATTTCTCTTTCCCTTCTCTCTCTCACTCTCTCATATTTTTTTATGACGCACCCTGTTTTTTGCGTAGACCGCCCTTTCGGGTTTTCAATCTAGCGGGCATCTCTTTTGCGTCTTCATCATTTTTATTTTTTTTTGACTCAATTGATGAGGAAGTGTGCATTGACTCTAGCTGAGGAGATAAGACATGTGATTTTGCGGTGGAGACCTTTTGTCACTAATGATGAGTGACATTGACTTGACTAGGCAAGTGTCCCTAGTATTGACATGTATTTTTTATTGAATTGAATGACTCGCGAAGGCAAGTAAGTCATTGAGAGAGAAGAGAAGGAAAGCCCCAATTTGATTGCAATGAATTGGGAGTATGCAGAAAGAATAGAAGTCCCTAGACTCGACAAGGAGCGCGAAATGATTTCAAATCTAAGAAAGTTGTTCAATCTTTTTGGTGATTAATTCATTGGCAAATGAATCGTACAAAGATGTCTTGACAAGTTCGAGATGAAGGCCGATCACCATAACGCGCTAGGCCTAAACATTTCTTCTTTCTTGCATGAGACCGGACCCGCAGGTTGCCTACGTTCCTCTAGTGTAGAGGCTCAGGTCACCGTAGTTCTTGTGGATTCTCCATTCTTCGGGATGGAATTGTTTCTTCGTCGTGTAGCTTCGTCCTCCTTTGGTGGATGGAATGATGTTGATCTTGATGTGAACTTCTTTGATTGAGGGGGATTTTTTTTTTTTTTTTTTTTTGTGCTCTAACTTTTGCCTAGGTTGATTTGATGGTTTCAACCTAGCGAGCTCTTTTTTTTATTATTTTTTTTTTTTTTTAATCCCCCTTTGAAAACTTTGCTTGACTTCTTTATGATTGTTGCTCCACCTTTGATGTCTTGGCTTTGTCTTCGTCGTTGATGATGTTGCCTTCGTCACAATGTTTAGCCCCTAGGCGTTCAAGTGATGGCCTTCATTCCAAAACTCGTTTAGACATTTTTTCATCATTTTGCCAAGAATTAGATCGAACAGCTTGGAAGAGTGTATAAGGACAAGAACGACTTTTTATTTGATGACTCAATGGACTCGAACATAGGACGAGAGAAAACATTAATGCACACATTAGAGGACTTTTGACTCTTTTTTTTTTTTTTATCCTATTTCTAGGTAGAGAAAGAGAAACGGAGATCGTTGTCGTCATCCCCCATGTCGTTGTAGTCCTCATTGTCATTGTAGTCTTCCATGTCACTACATTCTTCCATGTCATTGCTTGGAACCCTTGTCGTTGAAGCTTGTGTCATAGGAGGACTCGGCCACTTCTCGGAGCAAATAGTCAATTCTAACCCCCGCATCATACATGCTTGAAAAATCGGAGTGAAAAGCCCCACTAAGATGAGTGCGGTAGTCCATTCTCAAACACTTCAAGAAGATGTCCATTTGTTCCTTCTTGGAAGGCCTATCAACCATCTCGGCTAGCTTGTCATTCCAACGGCAATAGAAGTCCCAAATGATTCATTACCCATTTGCACGGTGCTCTCCAATTCCTTCTTGGTGGGGCGGAATATGGAGTTGCCTTGATATTGTGACTTGAAGGCAAGCATAGCGGCATCCCAATTGAGGCGGGTGGAAACTGGAAGACCCATATACCAATCTTTTGCGACCCCCTCGAGAGTAAGCGGGAAGCATTGCGCCATTATTTGAGGAGACACTTTCTTTGGTAGCATGGCCCAAATGTAGGAGTCGACATGAGCGTCGGGACAAGAGGTGCCTTTGAACTTGCCAATATCGGGCATCTTGAAATTTTCGGGAAGAGCCTCCATTGTGTTTAGGAGGAGAGAAGATTGATGAAGATCGGTGCTTGGGCTCTTGTGCAAATTTAGCCCACTAAGCTTTTGGTCAATGTAGGACATGAGAGTGTTGACCAAACCGGTATTGATGCCTTGGACCTTTCTTTCATTCGTGAGCCCCTTCAATTGGTCCTCGAGTTGAGCAACTTCTTTCTTGTGGGCCGTTTTCACATGCTCGTAACGGGCTCGCCATAAATCATCCTTGCGGCGAACATCCTCGGCTAGTGTATCAATTTGCCCTTTCAATACTTTCACCATGCGGAATAGTCCTTCGTTGGACACGGGAATGCCGTTGTCGTTGCCGTTTGAAGCCATTGGACCTATGGAGAGAACACGGTTGATCTTAGGATGGCCCCACAAACACCTTTTGGATAAAATGAATTAACCCACAAACAAGAAAAAAAGACTCAACCACATAAGGAAAAAACGACTCTTTTTTTATATTTACAAAGTCGGAAGGACGTGGTCCTTTTTGGGGTTTCTAGAAAAAATAGTGGAATCGTCACACTAGTATATAGACCTTCTCGCGGTCCCATATACTCATCGGATTCCACCACGCTTGTGAATCCTACATGTGTCGGGATTAAACTAAATTAATGTAGTAAATCATACATGCGGGGACGGATTTTTATTTTCGTCCAAAATAACCACTTTTGGGGACGGAGTTTTATTTCGTCCATTGCAACAAGTTGGCATGTATGATTTGAAGACATTAGTTTAGGGAAATCTCGGCACATGAAAAAACGACTTGGTCACGGAGTGTTAGACCCTAGACTAGAATTGTGTGGATTGTGCTCGGCTGAATATGAGGCTTAAAGGTCACCCCGGCATGTAGTCATGAACTACGCCACGGGCTGAGGTTTACCGCTTCGAAAGAGCCAAGGTCGAGTGGAGCTTGAAACTTTCTAGGACGGGCCTCGACGGGTTTGGGGTTGGACTTGTGCGACTCGATAGTGAGCAATTGATAAGAATATGTGCATGTAGTGTGAGGTCTAACATGTGACAAAACATTTTTTTTTTTCAAAAGAAATAAAAAAAACAAATAAGCACATAATTACAACTTTCGAATCACCCGTATGACCGATAAAAATAAACAGAAAGTAAAAGAAATTGTATGTAGGCCCGGTGCCCACACACTGTCATTCTGCTCTGTTTCTGTGCACTGTTCTGTTCCGGGAATGCGCCCAGAAGCGCGCGCATTGGGTTGCCTATGCGGAAGGCGCGCGCGTGAGAGGAAGAAGGGCAGAGGCGCCCGCTTCTGGGTGAGAACCTGCAAATCAGTGGGTTCAAGGGATTGCCTTGACCCTTAATTAAGAAAATTTTCCCCTGCAGAATTTGTTAGCACAGAAACATGGAATTGAAGGACAAGAAAGGAGGCGGGCGATTCTGGTAATAAGGGTCGGACGCGCGCGCTTTAGGCCAAGAAGGCCGGAGGCGCGCGCTTTCTACCTTTTTTACCAGAATGCCCAGAAAACAGAATAAAAGAACACCAAAAATGAAAACGCAAGTTTAACCCTCTATCGTCCCCAGCAGAGTCACCACTGTAGATACCCCGGGGAACCACGGCTTGGCTAGAGCGGTGAATTATCCTAGGATGTCTAACTTGTTTTTGATTGTTTAGAGTCGCCACCTATGTTTTAAAGGAACATAAGAAAAACCTAGAAATAGCCTAATTTATGTACAAAACCAGAGATTCGGGAGAGAAGGGTTCGGGGTTAGGTGACGGAGGGGAAGTACTTAAACACCCACTCCGCCCCGCTTACGCGGGTCTTGCTACTATTGGTGTTCTAATATTTACATGTCCTTCAATTAATTAAATAGAAATGTGCTAACAATTGTGATGAGAAGAAAAGGGGAAATAAAGGGGAAATAAAATAGAATTGTTTTATTTATTAATGATAAAGATTACATGTAACAAGTAATGTTAAAGAATTACATTAAGAGATGAAGAGAAATTAACATGGTGAATTAAAGTTAAGATTAAAATGTAGGGAGATAACCTTAACTAACTTCAATATGTGAAGTAGTCATGTTGGTCATGTCCCATTAATGGGGATTGCATACTAGTAAGACTAGAATAAAAGAGAATAAAAGAAGAAGACTTGTACCTTTAGAAAGAAGACTTCAACTTGGACTTGAAAATGATGTTGTTGTGTAGAGATTTGTGTAGAGTTTGTTATGTAAAACTCTTGTTGGGAGAATTTGTATATAATGTAGTTGGTGAATCAAGGTTGGAGTCCAAAAGAAGTCCAAAAAGAAGTCTAAAAAGAAGTCCCTTTCTAAGGTAGAAGATGATGGTTTTTATAGGTAAAAAGAGAGGGAAATGATGGAGGGAAAAGATGATCATCCATGTGAAATGGAATTGACCAATCAAAAATAAGATAAATAAAATAATAAATAAAAGAAATAAAAGAAAATCAAATAAAATAAAAAGGAAATATTTGTTTTAATGAAAAGGCTAGAACTGTGGGATTGGGAGTTAATGAGAAAAGGGGGGATGAATGTGGCTGTAAAAAGATGGTTTTTGTGATCAAGAAAAGATGTTTGTAAATAAGAAAAGGGAGGGAAATAAGGTGCAATCCGTTACTGCCATAATGGGAGGCGCGCGGGTCCCGCTTTAGGGGCGAGACGCGCGCGCGGCTCACTGACAGTGCCGAAAGCGCCCGCGGGTGAAAATGACAGAATGACAGAAATGACTCTAAAGTTAATTCTGTTATGCAGTTTAGTCCAAAACTAACGGAATCAGTTAGGAACTTAACCGAAGTAACAAAAATTAACGAAAATAAGTTAAATAAAAATACTATGTATGCAATCGGGGTGAGAGGTCCAAGGCGGGGTGTCTACAGGTCCACACTCGCCTTCGTTGATTTCATGCATTATATCCTGAGCTTCGATCCCATTAGCACACAAGAGATTGATCCCTTTGTAATGTCTCTTGCAGACTCGGTTCCCAATCAACACATATCTCGATGCTAGCTTTTGTAATGCCACTCAAGATTTCTTATTGCTATCCTCGGGGAAGGTGCCATCCTTAAGGAAATTCATGATGTCTGTATACCACGGGGGGTTTGCCTGGACTTCAATTTTCCTATGGTGGCTAGTGCATCGGCAAAGCGGTTCTTTTCCCTTGGTAAATAATTGAACGTGACGTCTTGGAATTGTTCAACTAACTCTTCCAGGTGTTGACCATACTGTTGCAGAGTCGGGTCTTGGATTTTCCATTTGCCCGACGTCTGATTGATAAGGAGCAGAGAGTCACCAAATACTTCCAGATCTGTGACATTTCTTTTTAGGGCTGCTTCTAGCCCTGCTATACATGCTTCATATTCGGCAACATTGTTGGTGGCTTCGAATTCAATACGGATTGTAATCGAAGTGTAAATGTCCTTTGGATCGACAAGCAACATTCGTATCCCATAATCGTGCTTATTGGCCGGCCCATCAAAAAAAAGTTGCCACTTATTTTCCTCAGTTGTAGTGCAAAGTAAGTCCTCATCGGAAATTGTAAGTATTCCCCCTTCACTTCGTCACACAGAAATTCAACAAGCTGATCATTGAACACTTTCCCCCTGATAGATTTGAGTGTGACGTAAGTGATATCATAGCCGGCGAGCATGAAGTACCACTTGTCTATCCTTGTTGACATGAAAGGCTTCTCGAAGATGTAGCGATCGGGTCCACTTTTGCTACTAACTTGATCGGAAAGGCTTCCATGTAGTATTTGAGCTACCCAAACCAATATTGCTCATGACTTCTCTAAGGTGGAGTAGTTCTTTTCGCCTCCTTGAAATCGGCGACTAACAAAGTAAATGGCATTCTCCTTTGTGGAGTCTTGTTGCTCTTATGCTAGCATAGCCCCTAGGGCTTCATCATTCACTGTGAGGTAGAGCAAGAGAGGCTTCGCCTTGTGCGGTGGAACCAGAACTGGAGGGCACATCAAGCAATGCTTTACTTGGTCGAAGGCTTCCTGGCATGCGTCGGTCCATTCTAGAGCCACATTCTTCTTGAGTAATTTGAAGATCGGCTCACATATGAAAATGAGTTAGTGCACAAACCGACTGATGTACTGAAGTCTGCCCATGAAACCTTTGATTTCTTTCTGTGTCTTCGGAGGAGGCATGTCAATGATTGCCTTTATTTTCAAGGGGTCAGCTTCAATTCCCCTCTCGGTGACCATGTAGACAAGAACTTTGCCTCGGATAACCCCAAAAGTGCACTTTGCTGGATTGAGCCTCATTTTGTGTTGTCGAAGCCTTTCAAAGAACTTGCGGAGGTCGATCAAGTGTTGATCGTCGGTCCCTTTTGAGTGGATTATCATGTCGTCCACATAGACTTCGATTTCTTTATGGATCATGTCATGGAATAAGTCTGTCACTGCCCTTTGATAAGTATCCCCAGCGTTCCTTAATCCAAACGGCATGAGTGTATAGCAGAAAGTGCCCCACGGTGTTGTGAAAGCAGTCTTGTATATTGGTCTTCTTCAGCCATGAGAATCTGATTGTCCAAGAAAAGCCGTCCACAAACGAGCGGACCTCCTAGGCAGCTGTGGAATCGAATAGCATGTCGATGTTGGGTAGTGGAAAGTCATCCTTTAGCGAAGCTTTGTTCAAATCCCAGAAATCCACACAAACACGGACCTTGCCGTTAGCCTTTTTGACTGTCACAACATTTGCTAGCCAAGTTGGATACTTGATGACTTTAATGAAGCCCATGCTGAGAAGATTTTCTATCTCTTCTTTGACTTGCAGAGACCATTCAGGCTTGATCTTTCTAAGTTTCTGTTTGACGGGCTTGGCGTCTTCTCTGATCGGTATTCTGTGCTCAGCGACCTTTCTGTCTAAACCCAGCATGTCTTTGTATGACCATGCGAAAACATCCACGAACTCTCTAAGTAGTGCAGTCAATCTGTCTTTCTCTTCCCCCTTAAAGAAGCTTCCTAACTTGGTTTCCTTCGGCTCTTCATCGGTACCCAGATTAACAACATGCAATTCTTCATCAGCCCCTGGACCATTTTCACCACGACTACGGACCTGTTGAGCTAGTTCATTTAAGTATGTTTCATTTTCGTGGTCAATTTCATCATAGTTTGAATCGTTATTAACTAGTTCATTAAACTCATTATTAGTTAATTCATCATTTATGATGTTTGCAATCTCGGGGTACTCAGAAAGATCAAATTTTTTATTAGCAAAGAAAGGGAACACACGCTCGGCTATTGCCTCCATATCCTCTTGGGTGAGGGTATCGGAAACACTCTCGGACTCAAAAGTGAATGTCAATAAGTCTTCATTTGTAGCTTTGCGGGGAATGCAACCCATTTTCTCGATCAGGAATTCCTTGGATACCATGGGCCCCTTTGTTGAATACTAGTTGTTAATCGGCTCAGATCTTAGCTTGATCTCGCTGATAGGGTTGCTTCCCATGTCGGTGTCGTCGAAGATGGCATTGACTTGGCATTCATTCATGATGGAATGTTCCTCGAACATGGAGGCTAGATCAGTTAATTCTTCCCCCACAGTAATCTCTACCTCAGACTCGATAATCACTTTCTTCCCCCACCATTCTCGAGGTGACATCGGAGTTGATTCATCTTCGTGCTTCTGAATGTCACAATCAGCAAAGACTTCAAGACCAGGTTTTATGATGCCCTTGCTGTGACCCAAGGTTTGGGAAATATCATGTACGGGATATCTTCCCCCTAGCGGACAAAGTAGCCATTTAATGTCTTGCGATAAGGCCTCAAATTGGGAATTTCATAGTAACGGCCTTCTCTACGAGCTCGGGCCTTTTCATTCTTGACGGCTTGCTTATATCTCATGTCGTCCTCGGAAGGTTCGTACCCCAATCCGAACATGTTTGTGACAAAAGGGACCTCTACGGGTTTCTTTCTCCCTTGCTCGTATTTCCCTAGGCCTAAATCGGGGAAGTAATTCATTTTCCTCATCATGCGGAGGACTTTGTGATTGCCGAGGGTCCATGGTCCATTCCCCCCTTGTTTGTCGATGGCGTTGATTGAGACACCGGAGAGGTAACCCATGTTGAAATTGGTGGACGGGTCCCCCATTTTTGTGGATAGTGACATTTTCTGCCATGGTCACTTTTTCATCTCCATTTTGGATCTTGACACATTGATGGAGAGTAGAAGGGACGACATTGGAGCTATGTATCTATGGTCGGCCCAAGAGCAAATTGAATGAAGAGGGAACATCGAGCACTTGAAATGGGACAGACATGATCATGCTCCCAAATTCAATGTCTACTTCTATCATGCCCATGACTGTGCAGGCAGTGCTGTCGTACCCTCGGATTACTTGACTAGAGGGCTACAAATCTGAATTTTTAAGCCCTAGTATGCCCTGATTCGGCTAGGCATTAAGTTGAGTGCGGAACCTCCGTCAACCAGAACTCTTGAAATGGGTCTCTCTCTTGCCCTTACTTTGAGATAGATGGCCTTATTGTGATCAGACCCCAATGGTGAAAGGTCCATTTCGGCAAATGTGATGACATTGCCAAAATGTATGTGGCCTATCATAGCAGTAAGGTCTTTGGGAGTTGTGTTAGGAGAGACTGATGTGTCGTCGAGGTTGCTGATGACGAGGTCTCGGTGCTTCTTTGAAGATGCGATGAGGTCCCAAATGGATATGTTTGCTTGAGTCTTCTTGAGTTGAACTAATAAATGATCTTCGGGTATGTAGCGAGTTTGCGACCTTGGAGAAGAGGTGCTTGCCTCAGAAGGGATTGGATTGCTCGCTATGACCCTACCGAATCGAGTTAGCATGTTGATGCTCCCGTTTTTCTTCTTTTACCTATTCTCTAAGACTTCCCTCATTATCTCATCATAAGTCACAACGTAGCAAGAATTATCAATTTCATTCATATAATTGGAGCCCTCATTCACAAAGGGAATTGAATGAGTGGTCTCATCACTTTCGCCTAGCTCTATTACATGAACCTCTCCCTCACTAGGAACTATGAATTCCTTTTTGTCGATGAGGTCTTGCACAATGTTGCGGAGGCTAAAGCATTCTTTGGTAATATGGCCGCTATGTTGATGATATTCACACCACTTGTGATGAGCATGGTTGGCGGTAATCATCTTGGGCATGTACCCTTGTAGCGGGGTAATTTTCCCTTTGGCCTTGAGGGCCTCAAAAGCTTCGGCTAAAGTCATACCTTGAAGTGGGGTGTAGACACAATTACTTTGGAACTTTTTGCCTTGGGGTGGTGGGACTTTCTTATAGTTACCCTTGTCGGTAGTGACGGCATTGACGGAGGCCTCTTTTGTTGAGTTAGAGGCGGCCTTGTAGCGGAAGCTAGGAGTGATTTTCTTGATTTCTTTGAGCAAGTCATCAATTCGTACCCCCGCCTCAAACATTTGAGCAAAATCTGAGTAGCAATCCCCACTTAGGTGGGTGTGGAGATCAATCTTTAGACACTTGAGGAAGATGTCCATTTGCTCTTTGGTGTTTGGCCTCTCCACTATTTCGGCGAGCTTGTCATTCCACCTCCTTGTGAAGTCAATAAAGGACTCATTTTCCCTTAGGGTGGTGTTCTCGAGCTCTTTCTTTGTTGGGCGGTGAGTGGTGTTGCCTTGATATTGACTCTTGAAGGCAAGCATGGCGGCATCCCAATCAAGACGGATGGCGAGTGGGAGAGTTGCATACCAATATTTTGCGGCTCCCTCGAGAGTAAGAGGGAAACATTGTGCCATCACTTTTGGAGAGACCTTTTTCGGAACCATAGCCCATATGTAAGTCTCGATGTGGGCCATGAGGCAAGAGTTGCCCTTGAACTTGCTAATGTCGGGCATTTTGAACTTGTCGGGGAGAGCGGCCATTGTGCTCATGAGAATTGATGACTGATAAAGTCTTGTGTTGGAGCCTTTCCCCAAGTTGAGACTGTTTAAACTTTGGTCTATGTAGGCCATGATTGAGTCGACCATCTTGTGATCATTGCTCTCGATGTTTGGTTCCCCCATCTTCTTGTTGCGGGTACTAATATAAGGGCTTTTAAACAAACCCTTGGTCCACTTGGATTCCCCAATGTCATCCTTGTCTTTGCCCTTGGAAAGCTTGGTGAGATTAGCCTTCACTTGGTCCATTTCGGCTTCATGAGTCTCCCTTTGATTGTCAAGGTGGGCTTGCCAGAAATCATCTTTGTTTTGAGCCTCCTTGTTGAGAGTGGAGACTTGCTCTTGGAGATTTTGGACCAATGCTAAGAGTTGCTCGAGTGACATGGTGTTGTTGGTGTTGGAGTCGTTTGCAGAAGGACCGGCCATTGATGCTGTTGGAGTTGTCAGAGTTATCAATTCACGAACTAGTCAGTTTGGTGAGTCTCGGTAGATGCGGTAAGTACCAATCGGACGTAAATTGAAGAAGAGGCCCTTGTCAGTCTTGAGTAACACTTTTGGTCCATGAAGAGGCTTGAACACACAGTGGGCACACGACTCAAACCACATAAAGAAAAAATGATTTTTTTTATAAGTCGGAGGGATGGGGTCTCTTTTGGGTTTTCTAAGAAAATAGTGGAATCGTCACACTAGTATATACACCTTCTCGCGGTCTCATATACTCATCGGATTCCACCACGTTTGTGAATCCTACACATGACGGGATTAAGCTAAATTAATTTAGTAAAGCATACATGAGGGGACGGATTTTTATTTTGTCCATAATAACCACTTGTTTCTCTTGGAAACGGCATGTATGATTTGAAAACTTTAGTTTAGGAAAATCTCAACATATGAAAACCGACTTAGTCACGGAGTGTTAGACCCTAACTAGAATGTGTTGGCTTGTGCTCGGCTAAAGAGAGGCTTAAAGGTTACCCCCGGCATGTAGTCATGAACTACGCCACGGGCTGAGGTTTACCGTTTTAGAAGAATCAAGGTCGGGTGGAGCTTAAAACTTCCTAGGACGGGCCTCAAAGGGTTTGGGGTTATGAACATGTGCGACTCGATAGTGAGGAATTGATAGGAATTTTGTGCACGTAGTGTGAGGTCCAACAAGTGAATTTTTTTTTATTTTTTTTTTTTTTAAGAAAAGCACATAAGCACATAATTTACAACTTTCAAATCACCCGTGTGACCGATAAAAGAACATAAAATAAAACAGTCCTGAGGTCCAAGTCAATCTTGATGCAGGCAACTGTGCCCACACCCCATCATTCTGTTCTGTTCTGGGAACCTGTTCATGTTCTGGAAAATTGCCCAGAAGCGCGCGCCTCTGGCCTGTGATGTGGGAGGCGCGCGCATTGCGCCTAGTAACTGAGAGGCGCCCGCTTCCGGGTAAACCTGTCAGACACTTGGACTCAGGAGATTGCCCTGGTCCTGAACATATTTTCGAAGCCCTGCATAAATGATTAGAACATAAAAGGAATAATAGGAAGAACACATGGGAGGCGGGCGATTCTGGTTATTGATGTGAGATGCGCACGACTTAGGCCAAGCAGGCCAGAGGCACACGCTTCCCACCATCAGGAACCAGAATGTCCAGAAACTGTAAATTATGAACAAAATGCAAGTTTAACCCTCAAACGTCCCCAGCAGAGTCGCCACTGTAGATACCCCGGGCGGAGCCCCCACGGCTTGGCTAGAGCGGTGGGTGATCCTAGGATGTCTAATTGGTTTTAATTGTTAGAGTCGCCACCTATGTTTTAGAGGATCATAAGAAAAACCTAATATAGCCTAAGTTTTGTTACGAAAACCAGAGATTCGTGTATTGAGGTTCGGGGGTTAGGTTACGAAATGGGAAGTACCTACTATATGGGATGAGCCAACCGATCTTTGTGGATTGCCATCTTCAGCTTTGTACTCTTTGCACTTAATCAATGCATTACTTTATTTCCAAAAAAAAAACTTTCCATAACTTAACTATATTTGGAGAATTCGCTTTCATTTTATTGACGGCTTAAATTTCCATCTTCTACATGTTCATAAATAAAAATAGGGTAAATTATAAAATAGGGACTAAACTCCTCGTAGTGGTTCCAGTTTAGGGTTTGATGTCAAAAATATAGCGAAATGAGGCCTGATGTGACAATTTTTGATCAAAACAGGGTTTTTTAACGGAATTCGTTAGAAATCCTAGTTAAGTTATACTCCCTCCGTCCCACCTGAATTAGGATTTTTGGGTTGGGCACGGGGATTAAGGAAAAAATGTTAGTGGAGTAGGTGTTGTGAGTATGAAAAGTGAAGTAGGAGAGAGAAAGTAGGGTAGAGAATAATGAGTGGAAAGTTATTGTGAGTGTGAATATGGGTCCCATTAAATAAAACACTTCCATTTTGGGTTGTCCTAATTCGAATGGGACGGAGGGAGTATATGTCTTTCATACAATACAGTGGTACTTGATGTTTAAAATCGTTCACTCTAGCCCTTCCATCCACTTAACTTTACAAATTTTGACGAAATTGATTTATAATAATCATTAATATTCGAATTAGAGCTATTATTATTATCCAAAATTAAAATTATTAAAGAAAAAACTATAAAGGAAAAGGAAAACCATTAAAAAAAGTTCAACGAATAAAAAAACGGTGAAACAAAATCTCTCTTTTTCTTCACCTTCTTCTCGGACCCATCTTCAACCCACCACCGTTTGAAGACTGAAGAATATTTCTGGATGCAAAAGGCCAACCTTAATTGGCTCAGAGATGGGGATAGAAATACTCGATATTTTCATAATTATGTAAAGAAGAAAAGGCAGAAACTTTATGTCGCGACCCCGGACCCCGCGGGGCCGAGACCGCGATCTGGACGTCGACTCTAAAACCAAAACTGAGAAATACCGGAGTTAAAAATTCCATTTGATACCAAAAGGTAATAATCCAAAGTTTTACAAAACCAAGTTTGATAAAGACTAAATACATCTATCATAAACTTCCACAAGTTTATGCCCAACAAAATAAAAATATACAATTCTTAGTGACGTCATGTTTGGTACAACTATCCCAAAATGGTTACACATTTACATAATGTAAACCAACCTATAATAATCTTCCCCAAAAGAACGGATCCACACTCGACGTCCTCGCTCTCGTGATCAGCGAGACTAATCCTTAGCACCTGGGGGGGGGGGGTTAAGGAAAAACAAGGATAAAAGAAAAGGGGTGAGATAAATCTCAATAAGTTACTAATGCAACTACATGACATGCTATGATGCAAGAAGCAATAAGCAATAATAAATATCACATAGCACATAGCAATTATCATGTATCAGATAGCAGCGGAAATAAACACATAACAAAGGATATAGCCAAGGTTTTCCAAACCGGAACATCCAAATAAAGGATCGCTGCGCAGCTTCAATAAACAACAAATCATCATCTTCATCATAGCATGAAAGCCGAAGAGAAAACCCCGGTACCGGAACCAATGATATAAAAGTGTCACAAGGGACAAGGACCATGACACAAAGTCATGCCCGCTAGCCAGATACATTCACAAAGGAACGCTGACTTATCCTTTCCAAGGCCAATCTGGAGAAGGGGTAAAGAAGGGGGCAAAACAATGGTCAACATTATAATGGACTTGGCTTTGCCATTATAATCTTTCCCATCGCCCGATGCAACAAATATGCCAGCTGGGCTTCTAATTAAATGCTAAGTAATAATAATTTAGCATGATGAACTACTTAAGGTTCCAAAGTAGGGAACCATTCCAATTAAATTACCACAACGGTAAACCAATACAACACGCACATCAAAGATGCCCAACATTACCAAAACGGTACTCAAATAAATTTCACATCATATTTATTCACAAAAGAATCAAATCCACACAATAAAGTGTTCCACGGTGTTATCTTAAGTTAATTAGAAGGATTAAACCTAAACTAGTTAAGCCCTTTTAGTTTAAGCAAGCAAAAAGGTCAATTTTCCTGGAACAGGGGCGGGCGGGCGCCTGGAATAGGGCAGGCGGGCGCCTGTATCAACAGAAGGTCAGGTCTTCAGAAAGGGGTATGTAGGCGGGCGCCTGGTCTGACCCAGGCGGGCGCCTGGACTACGGGCTGGGAGAATACAGAGCTGGGTTTCCCAAATTTCCTTACCATTTCATACCAAATCCATAAACACTCAAAATCAACACTCCCTACAAGATTTCTAAGGTATCCAAACATCATTTATAACTAAAATGGGGATCCAAATACACCATTTACAAACCAAAACCAAGAATCAAAACCAACATTCAAGTTTCACCATTTTTACCCAAAACTCAAATAAAATTCCAAATAAATTCAAAACCCATCCAAACTTCAATTATAACACATAAAGCATTATCTAAACATGATATGAACATTTTAGCATCAAAATGGGGGAAAAGTAACTTACTTGATTTTTCTCAAAGTTGACGGAATTTGAATATTTTTTGATTCTACGCGATCCTAACGACGATCTAAACAATGTTCAAGTTTTAAGAAATGAGAGAAGATGAGAGGAAGAAGGTTTAAATGAAGATAGAAGGAGAGAAAGAAAAACTTACCAATTTGCTAGAGAGAGAGGGAGTTGTTGCTGGGAGGAAGAATGGGAGTAGGGTGAGGGAGATGGAGTGTAAGAGGGAGAGGGTAGGAGTAGGGAGGGAGTAATTTGAAATGATACACCTAGCCCCCCTTCCCTTACTAACTAGCTCAACTAAGATACTCCCACTAATTTATTAAGACCCAAATAAAATGCTAGGCATAAATATTATAACACATAAAATGCGCACATAATTATTTAAATAAATAATAATTTAAATAAATAAATAAGCAAATAATTAAATAATAATCATTTAATTACTAATAAAGTAGAGCCTAGATTTCGGGTCGTGACACTTTATATTCACCGGATACAATATGAGCATGGCATTTGGTTAAATGAAGGAAAACATATTCAAGAGGAGGCTATTCATTTTTATTCAGTTCAACTCACAGGTGAAGATGATGTTCCTTCGGATGATGTGTTGGAATTTAATATGCAATGATCAGATTAATCAGGGCAATCACGTAAGCATATAACAATATCAGATTAAGCCAAAAGCAGAAACGTACCCACAAGAACAGGATCCAGGAAAGACAGAAAACAATAAGTGAGTTAGAAAGACTTATCAGTTTAGATCGATTCGCCTGTAATAGACTCTCCTAAGAGAAACTATTGCCCCCTACTGGTGCGGCTGAGGGTTGCGGCAAATTCCTCTGAGGATGAAACGATCTCAGGACCGTACCAGGAAATCTTCGCACGAATAGGTACCGAACCACTTGCGACTGCTGTCCCACTTCGCCTGAATCTCACTTCTCAGATTAACCACAGATTACGAATATAGAGAGAGAACAGTTTATTGCAATTAATTGCGTGTGTATAAACTAGTATAGGGATCGTATATTTATACTAGTATTAAGTCGGTTTAGGTTCTAGAGAAGGACTCTTAAACCTATCCGACTTCCAGTTACCTTGTCTTGAAGTAAAAGAAACCAGACAGTTAGAGTCTCGTTAGGAAACTAACTGACCTAATAATTTCATCAAGGACCATTCTGCAAATATTGAAAACTTTAAATAAACTTTGTCCAAAGAGATACGCCCTCGAACCGTTCGCCCAATCTCCCGTGCCCGAACCCGAGCTGAGCGAACGCGCGTGTGGGGAAAGGTTCAAGCCCACCTCATATGTAACTTGAACACGAGACTATGAAATGCCAAGTAATTTATGTCACTTCAACTCCCCATGCCAATTCCATGTGGGATGGCCCAAAAGGCTTTAGTACTTCCAAGCAAAGGGAAGGCTTGCCTTTTCTTTCCCATCCAAACTTACCTCCTTGACTTGATCCCTGAGTCTTTAAACCCTATAAATATAGAGGTCCTTAACTAAATCATGGGTAATCAATCATTGGTAATCAATCATTAGCAACCAAAAGGACACTCAAAGTCGGATCAAAACACTCCTATAATCAGCCTCTCTCCCTCACCCACAAAATTCACAACTCCATAACACAATTCAAGTCAAGTTCTTTGGATCATCAAGGCCTTTTGTCAAGGCCATCCATAGGATTCTCGAGGAACGCTTAGGTAACTCCTTTGTTTTCCTCTCTTCTCATATCCTTTTTTGCTTTGAAGTAGTGTGATTCTATCAAAAGGATCAGCCTAGAGCCTCTCCAAATCATGGAGATGGTCTCGAAGCACATGATCCGATATTCCAAATAAATAAGAAACTATTTATTTGGCTTCTTTCGTACATGTTTTGCATAATTTTAAAGATGATGATGATGATTTCGTAAGCAAGACCGATCCTAGATTGGGTGGATTGGGTGCTCCTTGACCTTCCCAATCCCTAACTTAACCCCCAAACTCAAGAATCTCACGGTTTTTGTTCCGTTAAACATGGTGGCGACTCACAACAAATCAGCAACAATCAAGTCCTTGCAATCAACCAAACCCTTAAACTAACAGCCGAAAAGGACGTGCGCTCACAGTGGCGACTCCGCTGGGGAAGATCATAGCTAAGAGGGTTAGACTTGTGTTGAAAAAATCATCGTTGTTCTTAAAATTTTGCAATTCTGTACTGCTTTCTGTTCCCAGAGGGGATGCCTCGTACGAGACACCCTTGTCTCGTACGAGGCACCCTTGTCTCATACGAGACACCCTTGTCTCGTGCGAGACATCTCTCTTCTGATCCGACAGTCTGTTCCTATGGTTTGAAAAAGGGATCCCGTCTGGTTCAAACACGTACATAGGGTTCCAGATCTGTCCTCCCCCCTATTTCTGAGTCTTAGGGCCGTCCCAAAGATAAAGAAACTCCCCGTATATCATGAAGATAGCCTTTGTTTTGCAGGAGTATTTGTTAACTTGAAATATTTCTTGCTTTGATTTTGTTATGCTTTATGTGTGAACTACGAAGGCTTGAGTTCCTCCACAAGAGGGAAACGTAGGCAGCCACTTGGCCCGACCATTGCTTGTTTTTTGTTTTGTTTATCAAAAAAAAAAAAAAAATCTATTTTCTCTTTGACATCTAGAACTTGACTCTCACACACGTGCACACATGTAGAATAATTGCACTACATACCCTATAACTCGGGTTCCAATCGGAGGACGGATGTCGGTCAGCATTTTCTTGCCGGTCTCTCCAAAGATGGTGTACCCACTCCGTGATACACTCCTTGACTGTGTTCATGGGGAGCCTTAGCCGTAAGCCCTGCGTCAACCTTATGCATACATAATAGTTAATAAGACACTCCTCGAGACCGGTCGGTTTGATTCTTAGGTTGTCTTAATCTTTGCCCAAGATAACGCTTCTCCTACAATCTATAATAATCCCTTCATGAATTCTTGACGAATGTCCCTTCGAAAAGTTGTTAAACAAAAGGATTGCGATGGTGAAATGATAATTTTTCTATGAGGATTCGAGTCTAGTCTTTTTTGCCGTCAAAATCCTGCGTTTGACAAAGTCCCTTTCGGTTGTCCCTTACAAGAATTCATAAGGTTTGATTGTATTAAAGGCGTTGTTTAACAAAGTGCAAAACAATTACGGAATCACTTAGGTTTGGCTAATTTGAATGGTGGATTCCGATGAGAATATGAGACCTTTGCCCGAATTGTCCGTTTGCGAGAGTGCAATACAGGTGAAAAACAAGGGGCTCATATTCTAGGGTGACAAAATCCACTGTTCTAGGATGAACTAGGTAGTAACCCTCAAAATGAATTGAATTCCGTCCGACCAATTAGGATTAAAATCTGTAATCTGACTGTCAGGATGGATGCCTCGTACGAGACATCCATGTCTCATACGAGACATCCCTCCTTTTCTGTGTTTCTGTCGTTTTGGTCAACCCTAAACCCGCAAAAAGCCGACTTGTTGGGATCCCAGCCTGGATTTAACACGACCTCTGAACTCTAGGTCCGTCTGATCAGCAAGTTAGCTCCACGATCCCAACACAATGCTTGCTCACGAAGAAATGTCCCTCCGAGATATCTCCCTAAGCCTTCGTTTCAAAATGGAGGCCACTGGAGGGTGGAAGGAAGCCTTGCCCAACGGCGAAGCCCCGGAAATCAATATTGTACAGGAGTTCCGCTTTAGGGGCTTGATTACGCCTCTTATTATGCCCACATCCAAAGCGTTAATGACCAAGTCAAAGAACGCAATGAGAAAAGTGAAAAAGACTGGGCAAAGATTGAGAAAATGATTGATGATAGTAAACTCGAGACATTGCAAGCCGAGTATAATCAAATGAGTAAGTGGTACAATGCTGCCTTCAAAAGAGCTCAAGACTTAGAAGATGTCAAGGAATAGGCCATTAATGAAAAAGTGGGCCATTGCATTAGCCTACTCTACAATGACTTCAAGGAACAGATGGAAGAAGAACAGCGCCACCACCTTGATGTCATGAGAGATCACTACCAAAGCATCATCCAGAGCCTCCAACCCAAGCCCCAAAGGGCTTACTCAGACTTGAGTCGCATCCGACTTGGGAGAGTATTCCGCGAGCTCAAAAGTGAAGGCAAACTCGCACCAATGAAGGGATACAAGCCTAAGTACGAGGGAGCCGGAAAGGCCTTGCACTTATACTGCTACTATCACCAATGTTGCGGTCACCACACTGACAAGTGCAACAATCAAAGGGATAAGATCCAAGATCTTATAGACCAAGGCACCCTCCAACTAATAGGCGAGGGAATCGGCCTTTTTTTGAAGAATGCAAAGTCCAAGTCTCCTGCCTCATTTCCGCTTCATTAGTTAGAAACTTAATAGACTAGTTGTTTCTTTTCTCTTAATAGACTAGTTGTTTCTTTTCTTTTAATAGACTAGTTATTTCTTTTCTTTCTTTTTAGAATAGAAAAGGATCCTACTCACCCGAGAAACATTGTGGGTGAGAGCATGCCTTCCTATCTATTTCAGCTTTTCTTTTAGTAATAGTCTATTTCTTTTAAGTTTTCTACATTGTTGTCTTTTCTAAAGCAAAGTAGAGATGATAGAAGTACGCAATGAGAATGACTACTCAAAGGCAATTCCATTCTCTAGAACACGCCCCGTGCTTAAATATGATGCTAAAAGAAGGATACTTCCCTGGTCTCGGTCTTGGCAAAGATTTGTAAGGGATCAAAGAACCACCACCCATCGTTATATATCCATCTGAATATGTCCTAGGGTACGAGTCACCACTCAAGAGCATCCCTAAGGAAGAAAGGGATTGGACTTCATACATAGTGCCAATTGCACCGCCCTACCGAAAGACTCTAAACAGGTACTTTGTACGCGAGGGGGAAAACTTACCATACATCATGTTCCCTGAACCATGGATTAACCATAGGGGGAAGCAACAACCAGGCTTTGAGATCTTCAATGACTGCGATCCATACTCACTTGAAATAGAACCGATGCAATTCTTGTGGCTACCTCGAGAATTAGGGGGTACCAAGGCCGAGGCATCCAGTGAATGGGACTTTATGTTGGGAGAAGACCTTCTGCGCCAGTTTCTCAACCTTTGCAAGCTAGAGGAAACTCAAGTCAATGCAATAGACAAGGGGAGCGCTCCGAAGCAAGACTACACCAAGCTCATCAAGAAATGTGATGAGCCCATCCAGAACTAGAACACAACTGGGGGACCCATAGCAAGTGAAGACTTCTTGATCAAAGAGCTAGGATGCACTCCCCATCCCCATAGGAAGAGAAATTTTGTAACTCTTACCTTAGAATCAGATACCGCTACCGATGAGCTCACCCAAGAGGACTTGGATGCCATCGCAGAACGTGTATTCCCCTACTTTCTTAATGAAAACGTAGATCTTTCCGAGTATCCTGAAATTGCTAGCGTCATAAATGATGAATTAACTAATAACTCTAACGAATTAGATAATGATGAGTCATATGACGAGATAGATCAAGAAAACGAACAATCTTAAAAGAAATTAATAACCAAGTAGGTCATCATGGCGGAAATGGTCCTATTGTTACCGAAGAAATGTAAACAGTTAATCTGGGGACGGAGGATGATCCGAAATAGACTAAGATTGGAAGTTTCTTCAAGGGGGAAGACCGACAAGCCCTCATAGCGCTTCTCCGAGAATTCGTAGATGTGTTCGCATGGTCCTACAAAGATATGCCAGGGCTATCCAATTCGATTGTTGAACATAAGATACGGCTACTTCCCGATTCAAAGCCAGTCAAGCAGAAACTCCACAGAATTAAACCCGAGTGGTCGGTACAGGTCAAGCAAGAGATAGAGAAACTCCTGAGTGTTGGGTTCATCAAAGTGATAGATTATCCAACCTGGTTGGCTAATACTGTGCAAGTTTCCAAGGCAAATAGAAAGGTCTGTGTTTGCGTAGACTTTCGTGATCTTAACAGAGCATCTCCCAAAGATGACTTTCCTCTTCCAAACATAGACATGCTTATCGACAATACAGCAAAATACAAAGTCCGTTCATTCGTAGACGGATTCGCCGGGTATAACCAAATCCTCATGGCAGAGGAAGATCAGCACAAAACAGCATTTACCACACCTTGGGGGACGTTCTGTTACACAGTCATGCCATTCGGACTAAAGAATGCCGGAGCCACCTACCAGAGAGCTGTAACTGCGCTATTCCATGATATGATACATAAAGAGATGGAAGTGTACGTTGAGGACATGATCATACACTCTAAAGGCTCCGATGGACAACACTTTGTTAACCTTAGAAAGTTCTTTGAACGACTGAGACACCATAAGATGAGACTTAATCCGGCCAAGTGCACATTTGGGGTAGTGAAGGGAAAGGTCCTTGGATACATGGTCACCGAGCGTGGTATAGAAGCGGATCCCGCTAAGATTAAAGCCATTCGCAGAAAGAAGTAAAAGGATTCATGGGTCGCCTTCAATACATTAGTCGCTTCATCAACCAACTCACGAATGTGTGAAACCATTTTCAAACTCCTCAAAAAGAATGAGTAAACCACAAAATGGACCCGCGTACTATCGCCCCAACATCACTTTGACATGCGTACTATTAACTCAGTAAATATAACTTGCGTACTATAATTTTATTATCCATTCCCTAAGATTTATAATGTTAGTTAAAAAGTTAATGAGGATGTTAATAACTTAACAAAATGTATGACTCTTATTTACAAATGTGGCTCTGATCTACAAATTATTACACTTTCCCCTTGAATCTTAGCAAAATTTAGAAAACTAAGTAAAAATTATTCTTTTATATACTCCCTCCGTCCCACCTCACTTGAGACTTATTTCGATTTTGAGTCGTCCCACTTTACTTGAGACTCCCCAAAATGGTCATCCTTTTATAATTTTATATTTAATCTACCCCACCCACTCATTCTCTCTCTTCATTTTCCACCACACAATTTATTCAATGAACCTACTTTTAACCGCACTCATTCTCTCTCCTCATTTTCTACCACACATTTTCCTTAGTTTATTCTTTTTCCTTAGTTATCGTGCCCCCCTTAGGTCTAAAGTGAGGTGGGATGGAGGGAGTATTTATTATTCTATAAAATAATGCTATTAAAAAAAGTTTCAAATAAGAGCAATCCAAAAAAAAAAAGATAAATAAAAAATAGTGGATTGCAACGAAAAAAAAAGAGAAAAAAACCGTAACCCTCTTTCCCTTTTTATATGCTCCCCATTCCACCCTATGCCCTAACCTACCGTCCCAGATCTCCGGCAAGCGGCCTCCGAGCACTATCAGGCTCCGAGCAACCAACCACTACAGGCTGCGGCCAAGAATCACAATAACAAAAGTCTGTCTTCCTTTTCTCTTAACCCCGCTATGGGTGAACTCCCTATAATCGAATTAACCTGTGCACCTGCTCGCCGGAAAATATAGAGGACAGAGAATAGCTTCAACCAAATTGAAGCATGGATAAAATGCGCAAGGGCCAACTTCGAATGGCGGCAAATGATTCAAATTAGCTAAACTTGAGCAAGCGATTCACCGTCGATTGCAAAATCAAAGATGTTCCAATCGCGCCATTCTTGACCATAGACAAAAGTTTGAGAGTGAAAATGAAGACGGAAAGGCCAGAAAAAAGTCATCAACTGATGAGCAAGGGCCAACTTCATATTCGATTTGGCATTTGATTTAGGGTTTGATTTGGGAATATTTGTCTTACGGTTTGATTTGGGAAAATTTGTCTTACGGTGATGATGGTGGTGGCTAGAGGTGGTGGCTGGGGTGGTCAGTGGTGGTGGCTGGGTTGGTCGGCGATGTGACTGGTAGTGGGTGGATTTGGTCAATGGTGGGTGGGTAGAGGTGGGGCAGCCGGCTAGTAAGGGTAGGAGGCTATGAAGAAAAAAAAAATGGAGGAAGATGATGATGATAAAGGGGGTTAATTTTAAAATTTAGGGTCAATTCTAACAATTTAAATCTTTCTTTTTGTTAAGTTATTAACAATTTCGTTTACTTTTTAACTGACATTACAAATCTTAGGGAAATTGATAATAAAACTATAGTACGCAGGGTATATTTACTGAGTTAGTAGTACGCATGTTAAAGTGATGTTGGGGCAATAGTACGCGGGTCCATTTTGTGGTTTACTCCAAAAAGAATGCAATCCCTAGAATGGACCGAAGAGTGCCAAGAGGCTTTCCAAAAGATCAAAGGATACCTGATTAATCCTCCTATATTGGTCCCACCGCATAAAGAGAAACCGTTGATCCTGTACCTTACAGTCAATGACACTGCATTAGGGGCTATGCTAGCACAAGAGCAACCCGACTCGAGGAAAGAGAATGCCATCTACTTTGTCAGCCGTCGCTTTCAAGGGGCTGAATTGAACTACTCTGCGTTAGAAAAGTCGTGTGCTGCACTGGTATGGGTGGCTGAGAGACTCAAACCATACATGGAAGCGTTTCCCATGCAACTGATTGCCCGAATAGACCTAATGAAGTACATCTTCGAGAAGTCTCATGTCTCTTCTAGAATAGCTAAGTGGTACTTTATGCTCGCGGGATATGATATCACTTACATCACACAGAAATCCATAAGAGGAAGAGTCTTCGCTGATCATTTAGCCGAATTTTCATCTGATGAAGCGAAGGGGGAAGACCCGAAATTCCCTGATGAAGACATTATGGAAATAGCAGAAAATAAGTGGCAATTATTTTTCGACGGTGCAACCAATAAACGGGGGTATGGTATTGGCATGTTACTAGTAGATCCCTCAGATTTATACACTCCACTCGCAATTCGCCTTGACTTTAGGGCCACTAACAACATTTCCGAGTACGAAGCTTGCATAGCGGGGCTTGAAGCAGCCTTAGAAAGAAATGTGACCGAACTAGAGGTGTACGGAGATTCACAACTCATAATCTATCAGTCACTCAAAAAGTGGAAGATACAAGATCCTACACTTCAGAAATACAACGACGATCTTCAAGACTTGGTCAAATAGTTCAAAGAAGTCACCTTCTGCTATCTTCCTAGAGATAAGAACCGCTTAGCAGACTCACTAGCCATGCTAGCATCACTTGTGGAGATTCCCAAATGGACTGAAGTCAAAACCTTCAAAGTCGCGAGACTAACAACTCCCGCTTATCACTCGATCATAGACCTGCATCACTGCAAGGAGGCGTGTGACTATGTTTCCGTAAATACCTTGGACAATAAAACATGGTATTACGACGTAAGGCATTTCCTCCTAGACAGAACATTCCCATTGGACACATCACCTAAAGCAAAGATAGCTCTCAAACGATTTGCTGCCCAATTCGTGATTATAGGTGATCACCTCTATAAGAAAAATCACAAAAAGTGTCTACTCTGTGCTGATGAGCACGAAGCCGTAGAAGTCATGGACCAAGTCCATCAAGGAGTCTGTGGAACCCACATGAATGGCAACATGCTAGAAAATAAAATTTTCCGACTAGGGTATTATTGGGCTACGATGGAAGCCGACTGAGCCGACATGGTTAAGAAATGCCACAATTGTCAGATATATGCTAACTTACAACACGCACCACCGTCCGTGTTATACCCCATGACATCCCCTTGGCCATTTTCTACGTGGGGGATAGATGTCATTGGCAAAGTCTCACCGATAGGTCATAATGGGCACTCATTCGTATTGGTTGCCGTAGATTACTTCACTAAATGGAATGAAGCTCAATCCTACAAAGTCTTAAATGCCAAGAAAGTGGATGAGTTCATTAAGACCAACATCATATGCCGATATGGGGTACCTCATTAGATGATATTCGACAATGGCACATACTTTGAGAAAGATTTGACCAACTACTCACAGCATACAAGATAGAAAGGCATCAGTCATCACCGTACCGACCACAGACCAATGGAGCAGTCGAAGCTGCTAACAAAACCATAGAAACAATCATCAGAAAAATGGCTAAGACTGGAAGAGACTGGCCTGAGAAGCTACCTTTTGCGCTCTTGGGCTACCGTACCTCAATCCGTCAGCCACCGGTGAAACCCCATACGCCCTAGCCTATAGGATGGAAGTAGTGTTACCAATCGAATTAGAGGTACCGTCACTAAGGGTTCTTCTAGAAAACCAAGTAAACGAAGTCGCATGGTTGAACACCCGTTATGAACAGCTAGCCCTGCTAGATGAACAACGACTTCGAGCCGCTGAGCATATCCAAGCATATCAACGGAGAATGGACCGAGCATTCAACAAGAAAGTTAAACACCCGTTATGAACAGCTAGCCCTGCTAGATGAACGATGACTTCGAGCCGCTGAGCATATCCAAGCATATCAACGGAGAATGGCCCGAGCATTCAACAAGAAAGTTAAATCCAGAAACATCAATGAAGAGGACCTTGTCTTACGCAAACATCATCCTGGACCATTCAACCCCATGGGAAAATGGGGACCTAGGTGGATAGGTCCTTACATAGTTAAGAAGTTCTTCTCCGGAGGAGCGGTACAACTCAGAGACTAGATGGAGATCAACTGCCTAAGCTCGTCAACTTGGCCAAGCTGAAGAAGTAGTACTGTAGACACCCCGCTTTGGACCTCTCACCCCGATTCCATACAATGTATTTTTATTTAACTCATTTTCGTTAATTTCTGTTACTTCGGTTAAGTTCCTAACTGATTCCGTTAGTTTTGGACTAAACTGCATAACAGAGTTAACTTTTAGGGTCATTCAGTCATTCTGTCCTTTTCTGCCACGGGCGCTTCCGGAACTGCTAACGGGCTGCGCGCGCGTCTCGCCCCAAAAGCGGGACTCGCGCGCTTCCCATTTTGGCAGTAACGGATTGCACCTTATTTCCCTCCCTTTTCTTATTTGCAATATCTCTTTCTTGATCACAAAAGACTTCTTTTCTCATCCACATTCATCCCCCCTAGTTTTATAACCTCCAATCCCATTATTCTAGCCATCTCTTTAAAACAAAATAATTCATTTTTATTTTATTTGATTTTCTTTTATTTCTTTCATTTATTATTTTATTTATCTTATTTTCTATGGGTCAATTGCATCTCACATGGATTGACCAATTTACCTCCAACCTTTCGCTCTCTTTTTTACCTATAAAAACCATCATCTTCTACCTTAGGAAAGGGACACTTTTTACACTCTTTGAACCAACTTCATCTTCCCTACAAGAACTATACACAAGTTCTCTCAACACATTTTCCCTACAAACAAACACTACGCAAGGTGTTGCACAACCATTTCTCTACAAACAACACCATCTTCAAGTCAATGTCTAAGGTCCTCTTTTCTAAAGGTACTTTTATTCTTCTTCTCTTTTATTCTAGTCTTACTAGTATGCAATCCCCATCAATTGGGACATGACCAAATGACCACTTCACTACATTAAAGTTGGTTAAGGTTATCTCCCTACATTTTAATCTCTACTTTAATTTCCTATACATTTCTTAATGTAATCGTATAGCATAAATTTATAAATAAAACAATTCTCTTTTCTTCCCCTTTTTCTTTACATTATAATTGTTAGCACTGTTAATAAATTGAAGGACATTTAGCATTAGAACACCAATAGTAGCAAGACCCGCATAAGCGGGACGGAGTGGGTGTTTAAGTACTTCCCACTCCGTCACCTAACCCCCGAACCCTTCTCTCCCGAATCTCTGGTTTTGTATATAAATTAGGCTATTTCTAGATTTTTCTTATGTTCCTTTAAAAACATAGGTGGCGACTCTAAACAATCTAAAATCAAGTTAGACATCCTAGGATAATTCACCGCTCTAGCCAAGTTGTGGTTGCCCAGGGTATCTACAGTGGCGACTCCGCTGGGGACGATTTAGAGGGTTAAACTTGCGTTCTTAACTTTTGATGTTCTTATTACTGTTTTCTGGGCATTCTGGTAAAAAGGGTGGGAAGCGCGCGCCTCTGGCCTCCTTGGCCTAAAGCGCGCGCGTCCCACCCCAATTACCAGAATCGCCCGTCTTCCTTCTTGTCCTTCCATTCCATGTTTCTGTGCTAACAAATTCTGCAGGGGAAAGCATTTTTATTTAGGGTCTAGGCAATCCCTTGAACCCGCTGATTTACAGGTTGTTACCCAGATGCAGGCGCCTCTGCCCCTCTTTGTCTAACGCGCGCGCCTCCCGAGTAGGCATCCTAATGCGCGCGCTTCTGGGAATTTTCCAGAAACAGAACAGTGCACAGAACAGAGTTGTTTTGACAGTGTGTGGGCACCGGGCCTGCACAAAACAGTTTTTACTTTCTGTTTATTTTTATCGGTCACACGGGTGATTCGAAAGTTGTAATTATGTGCTTATTTGTTTTTTTTTATTTCTTTTTAAAAAAAAAAAATGTTTTGTCACATGTTAGACCTCACACTACATGCACATATTCTTATCAATTGCTCACTATCGAGTCGCACAAGTCCAACCCCAAACCCGTCGAGGCCCGTCCTAAAAAGTTTCAAGCTCCACCCGACCTTGACTCTTTCAAAGCGGTCAACCTCAGCCCGTGGCGTAGTTCAAGACTACATGCCGGGGGTGACCTTTAAGCCTCTCTTTAGCCGAGCACGAGCCACACAATTCTAGTCTAGGGTCTAACACTCCGTGACTCAAGTCGGTTTTTCATGTATCGAGATTTCCCTAAACTAATGTCTTCAAATCATACATGCCAACTTGTTGCAATGGACGAAATAAAACTCCGCCCCCAAAAGTGGCTATCTTGGACGAAAATAAAAAATCCGTCCCCGCATGTATGATTTACTACATTAATTTAGTTTAATCCCGTCACATGTAGGTATCACAAGCGTGGTGGAATCCAATGAGTATATGGGACCGCGAGAAGGTCTATATACTAGTGTGACGATTCCACTATTTTTTCTAGAAACCCCAAAAAGGACTCCGTCCTTCCGACTTTTGTAAATAAAAAAAAAAAAGAGAAAAAAAAACAAAAAAGAGTCATTTTCTTTATATGGTTGAGTCTTTTTCGTGTTTGTGGGTTAAATTTATTCTACTCAAAAGGTATTTGTGGGGCCAACCTAAGATCAACCGTGTTCTTTCAATAGGTCCAATGGCTTCCAACGACAACAACAACAATGGTGGGTACTTCTCCGTGTCCAACGAAAGACTCTTCAACATAATAAGAGCCATGGGGGAACAAATGGATAGACTTTCCGAGGATGCCCGCCGAAAAGACGATTTGTGGCAAGCCCGTTTTGATCTCGAGAGGAAGATTCACAAGGAAGAGGTTTCCGAGCTCAAAGCCCGTTTGCAAGAGCTCACCAACAACAAGGCAAAGTTTAAGGGTAAAGCATGCTCAAGTGGCCCGTCCCTCAAAAGCTACAAAGGTACCGCCAACAACCGAGTTTTCACTCCTCTCCTAGGAGTAACCCAAGCCGAAGCATTTGAAACTTTGGTGGCAAGTGGAAAGGTCAAGCCTTTGGAGGGGTACAAACCGAAGACGATACCGAAAAATCATGCACATGGTGAATGGTGCGGCTACCACAAGCATAGTGGCCATACTACCGAAGGGTGCTTCCTTCTCCGAAACATCATCCAAGATTTGTTCGACAACGGCGAATTTACTGTGGGTGAAGAGCAACCTTTAGAGAGTGCCAACATGCAAGAACTCATCAAAGAAGAATGATTTGGTTTCGAAATGGGGCTTCTATGAGAAATCATGCCACAAGGAGACTACAATGACAATGGGGACTACAACAACAATCTCCATTTCTCTTTCTCTACCTAGTAATAGGAATTAAAAAAAAAAGAGTCAAAGTCCTCTTAAGTGTGCATTAAGTTTTCTTTGTCCAATTAATGTGAAATTTTGAGTCAAGTCTCATCATCAAATAAAATTCGTTCTTGTCCTCATACACTCTTCCAAGTTGTTCAATCTAATTCTTGGCAAAATGATGAAAAGATGTCTAAACGAATTTTGGAATGAAGGCCATCACTTGAACGCCTGGGGGCTAAACATTGTGACGAAGGCAACATCATCAATGACGAAGACAAAGCCAAGACATCAAAGGTGAAGCAACAACCATGGAGAAAAATCAAGCAATGTTTCAAAGGGGGGGATTAAAAAAAAAAAAAAAAAAAAATGGTCGCTAGGTTGAACTCTTCAAATCAACCTAGGCAAAAGTTAGAGCACAAAAAAAAAAAAAAAAAAAAATCCCCCTCAATCAAAGAAGTTCACATCAAGATCAACATCATTCCATCCACTAAAGGAGGACGAAGCTACACGACGAAGCAACAATTCCATCCCGAAGAATGGAGAATCCACAAGAACTACGGTGACCTGAGCCTCTACAATGGAGGAACGTAGGCAACCTTCGGGTCCGGTCTCACGCAAGAAAGAAGATATGGTTAGCCCTAGCGCGTTATGGTGATCGGCCTTCATCTCGAACTTGTCAAGACATCTTTGTACGATTCATTTTCCAATGAATTAATCACCAAAAAGATTGAACAACTTTCTTAGATTTGGAATCATTTCGCGTTCCTTGTCGAGTCTAAGGACTTCTATTCTTTCTGCATACTCCCAATTTCTTGCAATCAAATTGGGGCTTTCCTTCTCTTCTCTCTTAATGACTTACTTGCCTTCGTGAGTCATTCAATTCAATAAAAAAAAAATACAATACTAGGGACACTTCCTTAGTCGAGTCAATGTCACTCATCTTTAGTGACAAAAGGTTTTCACCACAAAATCACATGTCTCTCATCCTCAGCTAGAGTCAATGCACACTTCCTCATTAATCGAGTCAAAAATGAAGACGTAAAAGAGATGCCTGCTAGATTGAAAAACCGGAAAGGGCGGTCTAGGCAAAAAACAGGGTGCATCATAAAAAAAAATGAGAGAGTGAGAGAGAGAAGGGAAAGAGAAATGGAGATCTCCGGCCTCTAAAGAAGACAACTGCACGAGCTCTACATTGGATCTCCTCAGCAAGTCAATTCCCCACCGAGTCAACTTTGGGATTGCAAAAGGCTCGACAAGATATGGCACCATCAAAGGTTGTCTTGGGTTATCGTCATCATTCTCCAGCAGTGTGCATTTTTTGGGTTCATGAAAAGAAGGCCCGTGGTAACCAAGATCCATCCGAGAACAAGCCCATCATAAAAGGGCACGAGGTTGCACAAATAATCCCTAGCTAGTCAATTGGCTTGGGCAGCAAATAGCAACAACATGTGTCTCAGTTTTCAAGGCTTCTTCAAGTATGTGCTTCTAAAGTACGCCGAGAGGCTCCCGAGAAATGGAGTAGCTCTTGCCATATCCTCTCATGTTTATTCCCTCACACGAGGACGAGTCACTCTTGCTTTGCTCAACAAATGGTGACGCCCTAGGGGCTATGTGACTCAAGAACAAGGGATTCTTTTGCTTCATTTGGCAATCAATACGCCTTAGGGGCTATGCTCAAGAAAGATGTGTGAGACTATCCTCAAAGTCCCTAAAAAGGGATGTCAAAAAGCCCTCTTGTCATGTGTGCCCGTGCTCGTTTCCCCAATCAAGGGTGGACCTTTCTCGCAACCAATGATGGCACTCTAGGGGCTACGGTCAAGTCTTAAAGGCTCCCTCGGCAAAGAGCAATTAATTCCCCAGCAGTATCCCCAGCCAAGTTATGTGTAACATTGGAAGCTTCCTCAATTCGGCACCGAAGGTCTCAACAGGCTTCGCAATCTACAATCTTTTGGGCTACGGCATTACAGTAATTCAAGTAAAGGGCAGTATTAGGGCTTCGCGACCGACAGTCTTTTGGGCAACAATACTCGAGCAAGTGCAATGTGGAGTAGTCTTATGGCTCCATGAGAACAATCAAGATTCAAGGGTCTCTCAACACTTCAAGTCAAAGGCCTCTTGGTTTTAAATGAAGACTCCGATGTTATGAATGAAGTTGATGATTTTAGAACTCACAGCGAGATTTTGAAGGAAGTCTTAGAGAAAAGGAAAAAGATTCAATATGCTAAACTCTAATCAAAACAGGGTTATAGCGGGAAATGCCACGACCAATCCCAATGTTTCTGCAATTCAGCACCCCCTTCTCCAAGATCAAAAGCACAAGGTGCAACTCAGATAAAGTTGGGCCACAACACTAGTTGCATCCGAAGATCCGTCATTAGTTCAACTCAAGAAGAGTCAAGCAAGCATACTCATTTGAGACTTTATCACGCCAAGACCTTATCCTCCGCAACCTCGACGGCACCGCAAGACATTACTGCATCCTTTGACATAAGCCCTCAGCCATTTGGGTATCGACCACAATGAGGACATTCATCTCCCCAGTAAGAGCAAGAAGGAGATCTCTATCAAGAATTCTACCAAACGGTACATCCGCTCTCAATGCCGAGCCAATCACGAGATAATTTGGGGCTTTACAATGAAAGGTCTTCACATCCCGCCATCTACAAGCCCACGACACTTGGGGCTTTGCAATATCTCGAAGCTTGGCATCAACGATCTCCTCTTGGGGCTTGCTCACTACAACAACAAAGGGCGATTTACTCGAATGGGCCAAGAGCTGATTTATCTTGGAGCTATGCAAGTCCCTCAAAATTTGGCATCAAAGGCATTCTAGGGGCTTTACAATCAGCAACCCCTCATCTCGGCATCAAAAGCCTTTTGAAGCCCTATAATCGACAAATCTCTTGGGGCTAGACATCAATCTTCGTTGGGCACACCGGCGACAACAGAATTCAAGCGAGGCAATCCGGATTTCGACTGAACATGACTTGATCTTGGGTCGGCTTCACAAGCACACAATGGTTAAAATGGTTCACCCACGAACTAAAAAAAATATTTTCCTCACATGTGTGCATATTCTTTCCTTTCTAATCTAAAAAAAAAAAGGTTTTTCTTTTTCTTTTTCTCCTTCTATGTGCAAAAGTATGCGCTTTACTTTGCTTTGCTCCTAGCTTCTCCTCCAGCATTCTCCATCATCCTTGAACTACACTGGTCTGATTCCCTTCCAAGGATACGTAGGCAGCCTTTGGCACGACCAACCCATCATTCAGAATGTCATCTCACCAACATTCCATCGAAAGCAGCAGCAGTTCATCATCTTCATCAAAGCCACAACATCTCCATCCCGAATCAATCGGCCATGATAAGTGAAGGTATGAACATCATTCATTAATACTTTCCTCAAAATCACGCAGCACACAAAAGCAATTTCTTCATTCTTGCAAATCTCTCTCTCATGCAAAACTGCTTTCAAATCACATTGCACCACGAGCACAATTTCTCTCTTCATTTCACACTTCATGCATCTTCTTGCACTAGCACATATACCTGCAAAGCACATAACAGGTACCACCGCGAAGTCAAACAGCATCTGCAACTCGAGGCACTTCATCCCCAGCAGAAAATGGTCCACAGTCAACCATGCCCGCATCCCCGCAAAAGTCAACTGCAACGCCAAACAGCACACGGCTTCAAAGCAGCAATTCGTCAAAGGTTCACTAACGGCCTCATCAATGGATTTCACTAACGGATTCGTAAACAAAGGTTCACTAACGGCCTCGAAGGTTCACTAACGGCCTCATCAACGGATTTCACTAACGGATTCGTCAACAAAGGTTCACTAACGGCCTCGAAGGTTCACTAACGGCCTCACCAACGGATTTCACTAACGGATTCGACAACAAAGGTTCACTAACGGCCTCGAAGGTTCACTAACGGCCTCATCAACGGATTTCACTAACGGATTCGTCAACAAAGGTTCACTAATGGCCTCGAAGGTTCACTAACGGCCTCATCAACGGATTTCACTAACGGATTCATCAACCAAGGTTCACTAACGGCCTCCTCGAAGGTTCACTAACGGCCTCCTCGAAGGTTCACTAACGGCCTCATCAACGGATTTCACTAACGGATTCGTCAACGAAGGTTCACTAACGGCCTCCTCAAAGGTTCACTAACGGCCTCATTCAAGGGTTCACCAACGGCCTCTTCAAAGGTTCACTAACGGCCTCATTTCAAAGGGTTCACTAACGGCCTCAAGGTTCACTAACGGCCTCCTCAAAGGTTCACTAACGGCCTCCTCAAAGGTTCACTAACGGCCTCATTCAAAGGTTCACCAACGGCCTCCTCAAAGGTTCACTAACGGCCTCACCCAACGGATCATGCCACCCCCTCTACCAACAAAAGACGCTCACACAGGGAGCGCACCCCTATCTCTAGCAATTTCAAATTATTGCTTTCATCGAGTCTTTGCTTTCTTTTCTTTCTTTTTCTTTGTCGATGTCCTCGGCGGGTATTTTTACTTTCGTCGACGCGTTTTGCTTTGCAATCCACGTCCCCGAGGGGCTCTGTAGACACCCCGCCTTGGACCTATCACCCCGATTGCATACAAAGTATTTTTATTTAACTCATTTTCGTTAATTTCTGTTACTTCAGTTAAGTTCCTAACTGATTCCGTTAGTTTTGGACTAAACTGACAGAGTTAACTTTTAGGGTCATTCTGTCATTCTGTCCTTTTCTGCCGCGGGCGCTTCCGGAACTGCTAACGGGCTGCGCGCGCGTCTCGCCCCAAAAGCGGGACTCGCGCGCTTCCCATTTTGGCAGTAACGGATTGCACCTTATTTCCCTCCCTTTTCTTATTTGCAATATCTCTTTCTTGATCACAAAAGACTTCTTTTCTCATCCACATTCATCCCCCCTAGTTTTATAACCTCCAATCCCATTATTCTAGCCATCTCTTTAAAACAAAATAATTCATTTTTATTTTATTTGATTTTCTTTTATTTCTTTCATTTATTATTTTATTTATCTTATTTTCTATTGGTCAATTCCATCTCACATGGATTGACCAATTTCCCTCCAACCTTTCCCTCTCTTTTTTACCTATAAAAACCATCATCTTCTACCTTAAGAAGGGGACACTTTTTACACTCTTTGAACCAACTTCATCTTCCCTACAAGAACTATACACAAGTTCTCTCAACACATTTTCCCTACAAACAAACACTACGCAAGGTGTTGGACAACCATTTCTCTACAAACAACACCATCTTCAAGTCAAAGTCTAAGGTCCTCTTTTCTAAAGGTACTTTTATTCTTCTTCTCTTTTATTCTAGTCTTACTAGTATGCAATCCCCATCAATTGGGACATGACCAAATGACCACTTTACTACATTAAAGTTGGTTAAGGTTATCTCCCTACATTTTAATCTCTACTTTAATTTCCTATACATTTCTTAATGTAATCGTATAGCATTAATAAATTGAAGGACATTTAGCATTAGAACACCAATAGTAGCAAGACCCGCATAAGCGGGGCGGAGTGGGTGTTTAAGTACTTCCCACTCCGTCACCTAACCCCCGAACTCTTCTCTCCCGAATCTCTGGTTTTGTACATAAATTAGGCTATTTCTAGGTTTTTCTTATGTTCCTTTAAAAACATAGGTGGCGACTCTAAACAATCTAAAATCAAGTTAGACATCCTAGGATAATTCACCGCTCTAGCCAAGTTGTGGTTTCCCGGGGTATCTACAACTACTCATAGCTCCTTCCCCTATTTCAAAACAAAGAGAGAGGTCGCTAGGTTGAAAACCCGCAAGGGCAGCCCAGGCAAAAGTTAGAGCAAAGAGCACGAGAAAAGAAGCCCGCTAGATTGAAAACCTGAAAGGGCGATCAAGGCAAAAATCAGGGTGTGCATAAAAAAAAAAATAAAAAAATAGGGGACTGCCTCATACGAGACATCCTGTCTCATACGATACACAAGTCAAACAGTCAATAGACTTCCTTTTTCTCTTTCTTGAACAAGAACTACGATGACCTAAGCTCCTTATTTAATTGATGTAAAAGGAGAACGTAGGCAGCCTTTTGGTCCGGTCTATTCAATAAATAAAAATAAAAATCTTGTTCTTTTATTAATTGAATGCATTTCAAAGAAAACAATAGAAAAATTCCCAACATAAGCTACCAACTTGCAAAAGAAAATAAATAAAATACTAAAAACCTAAATATTTGTCTATCTATTGCAATCTCTCAATACTCCAAAAGATCTATTTCTTCCTTAACTTAGTAGGGGCTTGACCACGGTCCATCTTATCATCTCTCTTCCTCTTGTGCCAAGGTATCTCGAAACCGGGAGGAACATCAAGTCTGCTGAATACCGAGGGAGTCAATCTTGTGAACACATGAGGCCTATCAAGAGCTTGAACTTACCGGGAAGCCCGTCCGCTCGCTTCTCATAGAAGTCACTATCCAGAAAGTCTTGAGTAGCATCCACGCTGACATTAGAAGGATCCTCCTTAGCTTCCTTCTTACTCAAATTCAAGGTAGGCTCGAATTGGTCCCCCAACAGATGACGACGAATCTCGTCGATACCCTCGACATTGGGACGGAGTTCTTTGAGGAACCAATCCAAATATTTATCCGATAAGTAAATGCTCCCTCCATCGTGACAGAGATTGGTCCAACGGTCCGTAATGGTGCCCTACCCCCAAGCACGAACCAAACTCGAGGCGAACTTCGAGTCCATGAAAGAGACATCTCGAGCACGTCCCCCTAGTGTGAAAGTGTGTTGTTACTCCGTATCACCCTTCGAGCAAAATAGAAGGAGGAATCCCTCAAACCTGAAAGAATGACCCAGTCATATCCGACGATACTAGCCATACACCTCCTCACCTTCCCTAAGGATAGACACCAAACAATATCATCGGTCTCCGCCTTCACAAAAAGATGGGCCCACTTCTCAATACTAAGGTCCTTCACTAGCAATCTCCACCTATGGAAAGTATAAGGAGAATACTCGGTCGGAGAACTCGACAGTCTGAAATGCTCCCTGAGCCAAATAGTCAACAACAATGGACTTCCCCGGGTTATAGAGCCGGTTCAGTGTAACTCATCAAGACCATGAAGGGTCTCCCCTAAGATAAGAGGAAGAACGTTGAAAGCCCGTCCTCTAGGTGCTGCACTTGCTCATGAAAAACACGTTCCGGAATAAGCACAAAGCCAAGAGGCAACTTTGAGAATCCACACCATGAGTGCATGTCACACGACCCCTAAATCTCCTTGGCAAGGTGGAGAGATTGACATAGCGGTTTTGGATGTAACCTTTCGCCTCGTGAAGGCCTATACTCAATAAGTCCATGAGAGACTCCGACAGTAACTTGTCATGATTAGGAACTGCAATCACACTGGTCAATGGCATATCCAAGATAGTCGCTAACTCCTCCACGGTAGGGACCATATCATTAAGTGAGAAGTTGAAAAGATGGGTCAAGGGATTCCAAAAATGTGCCGCTCCCTTCAAAAGGTCCCAATCCGGTTTTAAGTTCTTCAAGGTGAAGAGGATCTTGAACCTGAACATCTCCACGAATCTCACTTGATGAGATTTATCGAAAGACCGAACAAACATAGCCAAGTAATCCTTATAACGCTCCACTGATTCCGAGCCTAAGGAAAATTCATCAACGATCATTGATGAAGGGACGGACTTGCTTGGGGCCATTGAGAGCAAAGGGTTGAGAATTTAGCTCTAAAAGGAGAGCTCCCAGAACTGATTTGAAGATGCATGGAGATTTAGGACGGACTAGAGGTCTTTATATATGAGTTTGGATACCAAATCCTTGAGGAAAAAGGAGAAAATGTCCCAGACTTGAAGGAAGTCTCGTACGAGACATCGATGTCTCGTACGAGGCATCTCCCCAATTCAGACAACAACGATTCTGCTCAAAATTCAGGCTATCCAACATGTCAAAAAACCGTCTCGAACACCTCTGGAACTCACCCAAACAGTTCATACATCACATACAAATGACCCAACGCGAATTCATCTCCAAAAAGAGCCCATGGTTGACCAATCGGACACAAGATGAATCATTTAAATAGTCAGAAATAAAACTAAAATCAAAAAAATATGTGTGCTAGAATTAGGACCTATTTGTTGCACAGGTATAAACCAAAAGAAAGAAAAATTGTCTCCGCCTACACCCAGGAAATAACTACATGAAAAAAAAGGAAAGAAGGGACGGGGGATCCTATCTACTCAGGCATCAAATGAAGGGACGTCGCCACTGCCGCATCATCACTCATCAGTTCGAGGTCTCTTCTCACAGGCGACCGACTCTGCTGTCTGGCGAGCCAATCGGCCTAAGAGCCCCACTGTATCGCTCTTCACTCTCTTGGCATAGGCCATGAACTGGGCAAGCCGTCCTGCAACCTCTCTATACTCCGCAATGGGCACCTGTTGAGAAGAAACAAAGACATATTAAAATTCTCAATCAAATGATAAGCAGAGATATAAAGCGGCAAAGTGATGAAACATGATAAAAGAAAGTCATGAGTCATACCATGGTCGCATCATCAGGAGGTATGAGTCCCTCTGGCATATCATACTCAGTGGGAAGATCCTCGATGCTATCCACACCCTCAGCCATGCTGTAGGAGAAAGACGCCGGTCTAAAAGGGACACGAACAACCCCCTGATCATGAGCCGCGTTGTAGACACCCCGCCTTGGACCTCTCACCCCGATTGCATACATAGTATTTTTATTTAACATGTTTTTGTTAATTTCTGTTATTTCCGTTAAGTTCCTAACTGATTCCGTTAGTTTTGGACTAAACTGCATAACGGAGTTAACTTTTAGAGTCATTCTGTCATTCTGTTATTTTCACCCGCGGGCGCCTCCGACACTATCAACGGGCCGCGCGCGCTTCTCGCCCCAATGGTCGGACCCGCGCGCTTCCCAATTTGGCAGTAACGGATTGTACCTTATTTCCCTCCCTTTTCTTATTTACAAATATCTTCTTTAGTCAAAAACATATTTCTTGATCATAAACATTTACTAGCTTTTATTTGTAACCTCTCAATTCCACATTCTAGCCTTTTTCATAAAAACAAAATATTTCATTTTTATTTTCTTTTATTTGTTTCATCTTCTTTTATTCATTATTCTATTTATCTTATTTTCTATTGGTCAATTCCATCTCACATGGATTGACCATTTTCCCTCCAACCTTTCCCTCTCCTTTCTACTTATAAAAACCCCCTTCTTCTACCTTGGAAGAGGACTCTCTTTTTGGACCTTGAACTTTGAACTTTCTCCCTACACAAACTCTACACCATTCTCCCTACACAAATTTCCCCAACAAGAGTTTTAGCAACTAAACTCTTCACGAATTTCTACACAACAATTTCTCTACAACAATTCCAAGTCAAAGTTTGAAGTCCTCTTTTCTAAAGGTACACTTCTTCTTCTTCTATTTTATTTATGTCTTTTTAGATTTATGCAATCCCCACCAAATGGGACATGACCCAAATGACAACTTTATTACATTAAAGTTGGTCAAGGTCATCTCCCTACATTTCAATCTCTACTTTAATTTCCTATCCATTTCTTAATGTAATTGTTTAGTATAATTGTTACATGTAATCTTTAGCATAAATTAATAAATAAAACAATTCTCTTTTATTTTCCCCTTTCTTTTCACTTTAATTGTTAGCACTTTTTATTGAAGGACATTTAACATTAGAACACCAAAAGTAGCAAGACCCGCGTAAGCGGGGCGGAGTGGGTGTTTAAGTAATTCCCCCTTCGTCACCTAACCCCCGAATCCCTCATCTCAAGAATCTTTGGTTTCGTAATCAATAAAAAAGGCTATTTTCTTAGGTTTTCTCGCGTTCCTCTAAAACATGGGTGGCGACTCTTAAAATCAATTAGACATCCTAGGATAATTCACCGCTCTAGCCAAGCCGTGGTTCCCTGGGGTATCTACAGTGGCGACTCCGCTGGGGATATAGAGGGTTAAACTTGCGTTTTTTATTTTTGGTGTTGTTTTTACAGTTTTCTGGGCATTCTGGTGGAAAAAGGTGAGACGCGTGCGCCTCTGGCCTTCTTGGCCTAAGGCGCGTGCATCCCACCTTTACCACCAGAATCGCCCACCTTCCATCTTGTCCTTCAAATTTCATATTCCTATGCTAACAAGTTTCTGTAGGGGAAAGTTACATAATTTGGGACCAGGAAAATCCCCTGAGTCCGCGGTTTCTTCTGACATTCTGACAGGTACCTCAGATGCGCGCGCCTCCCACAGTCATGGCGCAATGCGCGCGCTTCCCACGTAACTGCCCTGAGTCGTGCGCTTCTGGGCCATTTTCCAGAACAGAATAGTAAACAGAACAGTGAATAGAATGGGCAGTTTTGACAATGTGTGGGCACCGGGCCTGCATACACCCCCTTTTACTTTTGTTTATTCATGTTTATCAGTCACACGGGTGATTCGAAAGTTGTAAATTACGTGCTATCTGTTTTTTTTATTTCCTTTGAAAAAAAAATAAAAATTTGTCACTTGTTAGACCTCACACTACGCGCACAATTCTTATCAACTGCTCACTATCGAGTCGCATAAGTCCAACCCAAAACCCGTCGAGGCCCGTCCTAGGAAGTTTCAAGCTCCACCCGACCTTGACTCTTCCGAAGCGGTAAACCTCAGCCCGTGGCATAGTTCACGACTACATGCGGGGGTGACCTTTAAGCCTCATATTTAAGCCGAGCACAAACCACACAATTCTAGTTAGGGTCTAACATTCCGTGACCAAGTCGGTTTTCATGTACCGAGATTTCCCTAAACTAATGTCATCAAATCATACATGCCGTTTCCAAAAGAAACAAATGGTTGTTATGGGACAAAATAAAACTCCGTCCCCAAAGTGGTTATTTTGGACGAAAATAAAAAATCCGTCCCCGCATGTATGCTTTATGACATTAATTTAGTTTAATCCCGTCACATGTAGGTATCACAAGCGTGGTGGAATCCGATGAGTATATGGGACCGCGAGATGGTCTTTATACTAGTGTGACGATTCCACTATTTTTCTAGAAACCCCAAAAAGGACTCTGTCCTTCCGACTTTGTAAATAAATAAAAAAAAAGTCATTTTTCTTATGTGGTTGAGTCTTTTTCCTTTGTTTGTGGGTTAATTATTTTACTCAAAATATGTTTGTGGGGCCAACCTAAGATCGACCGTGTTCTCTCAATAGGTCCAATGGCTTCCAACGGCAATGACAACAAGGGTGAGAATATTTCCGTGTCCAACGAAAGGCTCTTCAACATAATAAGAGCCATGGGGGAACAAATGGATAGATTTGGCGAGGATGCCCGCCGCAAGGATGATTTGTGGAAAGCCCGTCTTGATCTCAAGAGGAGAATTCATGAGGAAGAAGTGTCCGAACTTAGGGCCCGTCTGCAAGAGTTCACCGACAACAAGGCAAAGGTCAACGGTAAGGCATGTTCAAGTGGCTCGTCTCTCAAAAGTCACAAAGGTTCTACCAACGACCGTGTCTACACTCCCCTCCAAGGCATGACCATCACCAAGGCCTATAAAGATCTCAAAGCAAAGGGACAAATTTCTCCTCTCCAAAGGTACAAGCAGCCACAACCATTGCGTCGCAACCATGCCCACCACAAGTGGTGTGACTATCACCAATGCAGCGGTCATCTTACCGAGGATTGCTTCTCCCTCCGCAACATCATCCAAGACTTGATTGACAATGGTGAATTTACCGTGGGTGAAGAGAAACCGTTAGAGAATGGCAACATGCAAGAACTCATCAAGAAAGAGGCTCAGATTTGAAATGGGGTTTCAACAAGAGATCATGCTACAAGGCCAACAACAACAATCTCCGTTTCTCTTTCTCTACCTAGAAATAGGATTAAAAAAAAAAAAAGAGTCGAAAGTCCTCTTAAGTGTGCATCAATGTTTTCTCTCGTCCTATGTTAAATGTTCGAGTCCATCGAGTCATCAAATAAAAGTTGTTCTTGTCCTCATACACTCTTCCAAGTTGTTCAATTAATTCTTGGCAAAATGATGAAAAAAATGTCTAAACAAGTTTTGGAATGAAGGCCATCGCTTGAACGCCTAAGGGCTAAACATCAACGACGGCATCAACAACGAAGACATCAACAACGACGAAATCAAGACAAAGAAAGGTGGAGCAACGATCATGAAGCAAAGTTTTCAAAAGGGGATTAAAAAAAAAAAAAAGGGCTCGCTAGGTTGAAATCCTCAAATCAACCTAGGCAAAAGTTAGAGCACAAAAAAAAAAAAAAATCCCCCTCAATCAAAGAAATACAAGATCAACATCATTCCACTGATGAAGGACGAAGAAACAACCATCACTGCGAATGGAGCATCAACAAGAACTAGAGTGACCTGAGCCGCTTCACTGGAGGAACGTAGGCAACCTTCGGGTCCGGCTCATGCAAGAAAGAAGATATGTTTAGCCCTAGTGCGTTATGGTGATCGGCCTTCCTCTCGAACTTGTCGTGACATCTTTGTACCACTCATTTGCCAATGAATTAATCACCTCAAGATTGAACAACTTTCCTAGATTTGGAATCACTTTCTGTTCCTTGTCGAGTCTAGGGCTTCTATTCTTTCTGCATACTTCCAATTTCTTGCAATCAAATTGGGGCTTTCCTTCTCTTCTTTCTTAATGACTTACTTGCCTTCGTAAGTCATTCAACAAATATATACATGAATTCAATACTAGGGACACTTCCCTAGTCGAGTCAATGTCACTCATCTTTAGTGACAAGAGGTCTTCACCGCAAAATCACATGTCTTATCTCCTCAGCCAGAGTCAATGCACACTTCCTCATTAATCGAGTAAAAAAAAGAAGACGCAAAAAAGATGCCCGCTAGATTGAAAACCCGAAAAGGCGGTCTAGGCAAAAAACAGGGTGCGTCATAAAAAAAATGAGAGAGTGAGAGAGAGAAAGGAAAGAGAAATGGAGATCTCCGGCTTCTAAGGAAGACAACTGCACAAGCTCTACATTGGATCTCCTCAACAAATCAATTCCCCACCGAGTCAACTTTGGGATTGCAAAAGGCTCGACAAGATATGGCACCATCAAAGGTTGTCTTGGGTTATCGGCATCATTCTCCAGCAGTGTGCATTTTTAGGTTCATGAAAAGAAGGCCCGTATGTGCTTCTAAAGTACGCCGAAAGGCTCCCGAGAAATGGAGTAGCTCTTGCCATGTCCTCTCATGTTTGTTCCCTCGCACGAGGATGAGTCACTCTTGCTTTGCTCAACAAATGGTGACGCCCTAGGGGCTATGTGACTCAAGAACAAGGGCTTCTTTTGCTTCATTTGACAATCAATAAGCCTTAGGGGCTATACTTGAGAAAGATGTGTGAGACTATCCTCAAAGTCTCTCAAAAGGAATGTCAAAAATCCCTCTTGTCATGTGTGCCCGTACTCATTCCCCCAATCAAGGATGGACCTTTGTCGCAATCAATGATGGCACTCTAGGGGCTACGGTCAAGTCTTAAAGGCTCCCTCGGAAAGAAGCAATTCACTTCAATGTCCCCAGCAACATTTGAAACTTTATACCGAAAGGTCTCAAGGGGCTTCGCAGTCTACAATCTTTTGGGCTACGGCATTACAGTAATTCAAGCAAAGGGCAATATTGGGGCTTCGTAATTAACAAGCTTTTGGGCAGTGGTACCCGAGCAATGCAATTTGGGAGTAGTCTTATGGCTCCATGAAAGGGATCAAACTTCAATGGTCCCTCAACACTTCCAGTCAAAAGGCCTCTTGGTTTTAAATGAAGGCTCCGAGGATATGAATGAATTTGATGATTCTTGTTAGAACTCACAGCGAGATTCTGAAGGAAGTCTTAGAGAAAAGGAAAAAGATCCAATATGCTAGACTCACCCGGCTGAGTTATAGCGGGCAATGCCAATATGTTAACTCTATAAGCATAGTTACGGCCAATCCCAATGTTTCTGCAATACAGCACCCCCTTCTCCAAGATCAAAAGCACAGGCTGCATCCGAAGATCCGCCGTCGGTTCAACTCAAGAAGACTCGAGCAAACATACCGTTCGAGACTTTATCACACCAAGACCTTATCATCTGCAACAACATCACCATCTCCCACGAGACGTCTCCCGAAGACCGTACTACATTTTCAACATGGACCTTCCGCCATTTGGGTATCAACCACAAAAAAGGGCCATCCATCTCCAAACAAGAGAAAGAAGGAGATCGCCTTCAAGAGTTCTTCCCAATAGCGCCATCCGCTCCCAACATAATGCTAAGCTGATTCCAAGAAAATAAGCCCATGACATTTGGGGCTTTGCAATCTCTCAAAACTTGGTATCAATGATCTTCTCTTGGGACTTGCCCACGTCGACGACAAAAGATAGTTTATTTAAATGGGCTAAGAGTTGATTCATCTTGGGGCTTCATAAGACACTCAAAGTTCAGCATTCGAGGGGCTTTACAGTCAGCAACCCCTTGGCATCTCGGCATCAATAGTCCTTTTGAAGCCCCATAAACGACAAATCTCTTGGGGCTAGACATCAATTTTCGTTGGACACCGCGGCGACAACATTCAAGCGAGGCAATCCGGACTTCGATCGAACATGACTTGATCTTGGGTTGGCTTTACAAACACACAATGGTCAAAATGGTTCACCTACGAACTAAAAAAAAGTCTTTTTCCCACATGTGTACATATTCTATTCCTACAAAAAGACAAAAAGAATTTTCCTTTTCTTTTTCTTTGTCTCCTTATTTGCGCAAAATTATGTGTTTCATTTTTGCTTTGTTCTAGCATCCTCCCCCAGCATTCCCCATCATCCTTGAACTACGTTGGTCTGATTCTCTTAAAGGGATACGTAGGCAGCCTTTTGGCATGACCATCCCATCATCCAGAATACCATCTCGCCAACACTCCATCAAAGGCAATAACAATTCATCATCACCAACGTCATCATTCTCCAAAGCATGGACATCAAGGCATCCACCACCACAACACTAATCCATCCAACGGCAATGGTAAGTGAAGGTATGAATACATCTGAGGCTTTCCTCAAATCACATCGCACACAAAATCACTTTCTCCATTCTTACAAAAATTCTCTCTCATGCAAAACTGCCTTCAAATCACATCACACCACAAGCACAATTTCTCTCATAACTTCCATTTCACATCTCATACATGTCACAAGCACATATACCTGCAAAGCACACACTTAACAGGTACCACCACAAGGTCAACAGCATCTGCAACTCAAGGCACTTCATCCCCAGCAGAAAGTGATCCGCCGTCAACTACGCCTGCATCCCACAGAGTCAAACAATTACAGTTCAATGACAACAACTCGGTCCATGGTGAGCCGCAAAATCACCACCTTTCCATCAAGCAACACAACAATATCACATATAGGCAGACAGAGCCTCAGTTCCCGCCATCCGCAAACGGATCCCGCATCAGCAAGCGGATCCCGCATCAGCAAACGGATCCCGCATTCAGCAAACGGATCCTGCATCAGCAAACGGATCCCGCATTCAGCAAACGGACCCCCATCAACAAACGGATCCTGCATTCAGCAAACGGATCCCGCTTCAGCAAACGGATCCCGCATTCAGCAAACGGATCCCGCATTCAGCAAACGGATCCCGCTTCAGCAAACGGATCCCGCATTCAGCAAACGGATCCCGCATTCAGTAAACGGATCCCGCCTCAGCAAAAGGATCCCGCATTCAGCAAACGGATCCTGCATCAGCAAACGGATCCCGCTTCAGCAAACGGATCCCGCTTCAGCAAAATGGATCCCGCCATGTCCTTTCTATATCAATAAAGCCGCTCACACAGGGAGCGCACCCCTATCCTTCGTAAATTTCAAATTCATGTTTTATCGAGTCTTTGTTTTCTCTTGTCGATGTCCTCGGCGGTTGTCTTTCTTTCGTCGATGCGTTTTGCTTTGCAATCCACGTCGCCGAGGGGCTTTGTAGACACCCCGCCTTGGACCTCTCACCCCGATTGCATACATAGTATTTTTATTTAACTTGTTTTTGTTAATTTCTGTTATTTCCGTTAAGTTCCTAACGGATTCCGTTAGTTTTGGACTAAAATGCATAACGGAGTTAACTTTTAGAGTCATTCTGTCATTCTGTTATTTTTACCCGCGGGCGCCTCCGACACTGTCAACGGGCCGCGCGCGCTTCTCGCCCCAAAGGCCGGACCCGCCCGCTTCTCACTTTGGCAGTAATGGATTGTACCTTATTTCCGTCCCTTTTCTTATTTACAAATATCTTCTTTAGTCAAAAACATCTTTCTTGATCATAAACATTTACTAGCTTTTATTTGTAACCTCTCAATCCCACATTTCTAGCCCTTTTCATAAAAACAAAATATTTCATTTTTATTTTCTTTTATTTGTTTCATCTTCTTTTATTCATTATATATTTATCTTATTTTCTATTGGTCAATTCCATCTCACATGGATTGACCATTTTCCCTCCAACCTTTCCCTCTCCTTTCTACTTATAAAACCCCCCCTTCTTCTACCTTGGAAGAGGACTCTCTTTTTGGACCTTGAACTTTGAACTTTCTCCCTACACACACTCTACACCATTCTCCCTACACAAATTTCCCCAACAAGAGTTCTAGCAACTAAACTCTTCACGAATTTCTACACAACAATTTCTCTACAACAATTCCATGTCAAAGTTTGAAGTCCTCTTTTCTAAAGGTACACTTCTTCTTCTTCTATTTTATTTATGTTTTTTTAGATGTATGCAATCCCCACCAAATGGGACATGACCCAAATGACCACTTTATTACATTAAAGTTGGTCAAGGTCATCTCCCTACATTTCAATCTCTACTTTAATTTCCTATCCATTTCTTAATGTAATTGTTTAGTATAATTGTTACATGTAATCTTTAGCATAAATTAATAAATAAAACAATTCTCTTTTATTTCTCTTTTATTTTCCCCTTTCTTTTCACTTTAATTGTTAGCACTTTTTATTGAAGGACATTTAACATTAGAACACCAAAAGTAGGAAGACCCGCATAAGCGGGGCGGAGTGGGTGTTTAAGTACTTCCCACTCCATCACCTAACCCCCGAATCCCTCATCTCAAGAATCTTTGGTTTCGTAATCAATAAAAAAGGCTATTTTCTTAGGTTTTCTCGCGTTCCTCTAAAACGTGGGTGGCGATTCTTAAAATCAATTAGACATCCTAGGATAATTCACCGCTCTATCCAAGCCGTGGTTCCCCGGGGTATCTACACGCGTCACCCTCCAAAATCAACCGAGGCATAAGACGGGTCAAAAAATCTTGGTAATCTGCCTCAAGATGCATAAGGTCGAAGGCGACCTGACCTATCACAAGGCCCTGTCTCTCCTCATCCCCAATGGCATAGGAGTTAAGCATATGAGTCGGTGGGTCCAACGGGATGATAAGGTCCAGCCTACCACCATTCTGCTAGCGAGAGACTCACTCTCCTAAATAGAAGCATCCCCCACCGAGGCCAATCATCAGCAACCTCAGGCCCGTCTTCCAGTAGGCATGGTCAATCCCCAGACTCCTCCAAGGAAAGAGAGCAGTATCAATCTCCGGGACGACTACCCACTCATCAAGGTATCGCCGCATATGCTCCACTGACAAGTCTGCCCCCTCAGCCTGCTCATCACGGGTATCTCTCTTACCCCTACGCTACCTCAATGTGTCCGGAAGCCTGATGGTGTTATCCCATAGATCAAAGTTGTAAAGGCCGAACATGGTGTAACCCCAAGCCTGCAAACAGGAGAAACATAGAAAATGTCAACGTACAATGGCTAAAAAAAGAATGGCTACCAAGACAAAATAAACCGGGGCTGAAATAAAAAGGGTAATACAGTAAAGAGTAAGTCTTATACCTCCCAAGCATGGCTATAGCCACCCATGCCAGCGTTCACACGATCACGTGAACTCTCGTCCATGGCCACATAACAATGGGCCAAGCCAGCTAGACCCCAACTAGCATCCGTGACATGCAGCATTTCCCTCAAACAGCTCAGCAGAGTGAATAAGGCAGTCGATGCATGGTTGGCAAACAGCATCTCAGAAAATGCCCACCACAGAAAGGCACGGACAGCTATGATGCGGGTGTTGACAAATCGCATCTGACCCGCATTGGCGGTGACATAAACACCCACCTTATCCCTCAGAGCCTTGAGAGGGACACCCTTGCCCAGGGTACGCACAGTAAAGCCCAGAAGACACCTCATATCATCATCACTGGGAGAGAAGTCTGTATCTACCTCGATCGGATCCCTAGCGATCGGAAGCCCAGTAATGGCATGAAAATCAGTGGGAGTCATGGAAACCTCACGCCACCGCATATTCATCGTTTGGGTACTGTCCCACTAATACTCCCGAATAACCTGGACACGTGGGTGTTCCTCCGCTAACCCACCAAGCCATCAAAGAACGGTTTAAGCCCCATGTTCTCAATCTCCTCCTTCACCTCGCCATTGGGAGTCCCCCATTTCTCAAAGACCGCTCTCACGCTCCCCCTGCAGTTGTTGACAACCTTGTATGGCTGCAAGAACAAAGGCAAAAGAGGTGAATGTCAGAAAAATCGGTAAAATCCTCATTTAAGCATTTTATCCAAAGTCATAGAATTGCCTAGAACAACAGTCAAAATCATATACTACTATACTACAATGATTATCAACATCAACAAGGATGAAATTCCATAAAAAAAAAATAAGCCATGCATGATAAACCTTAGCAGCGATGATTCTAGGCGAAAAATCGACAAAAGTTGACAGAATTGACTGCGAAAGCACAGAATTGAGACATGAAATAACTAAATTGACATGAAGACTCAGTAAAAGGAAGATATCCTTACCCTCCTTGTCCGAACGGCGTGAAAAATATGCTCCTCGGGGAGCAGGCACAACTCATCCGTCCCCTACACCTTTCCCTTCATATGCCTACCGAAAAGGTGTTCTTTGTGGGATTGATTCGCACCGGCCATTAGAAAGGGTTGGCAATAACTGGAACATGGTGAAAATGGAGATTTTGAGAAGAAAATTGCCTAAGGTTGAAGTGTTGGGTTTCGATCAAACATGCGCAGCGGAATTTAGAATTTAAAATTTTGAAACCCAAAGCCCATAGATCCGTTCATATGATTAAATCAAATACGACATAAGAATAAAGGAATAAACTAACCCTTGATGGCTATCAAATTCTCTTGGTCTTTGGTGGAGGTTTGAAGACTTGATCACGATCACAAAGCTTGAACACGAACTTTGAAGATGATGATTTTCACCCTCTAGCGGTATCCACACTTCAACGAATATCAAAGGAGCTTCTTTGATCTTGGTTGCTAGACCAAATTGTGAAACACTTTTTCACAATCAAAAGAACTATATGGAATTTATTTTGTGTATTATTTTGTTCCTCAACCAAGAATGTCTTGGAACAAAATAAACCCTCTCTCAAACTCTTTAAGACTCAAAAAATCATTGGCCTTGAGTGCTGGCCGAATTTGGTCTTTTATACACAAGTATGACCTATTCCAAATAGGAAACTTGTGTCAAAATCCGTCCCAAATTCGTTTCCTAATCAAATTAGGAATCTGCCACCCGACAGCACTTTGCGGCCGCCCAAAACACTCTGTGTGGTCGCACAACTATCTGAAGCAAAACTGGTACAAAACTGAGATAATTGTGCGGCCGCCCAGTCCATACTGTGCGGTCGCACACTTCTCAGAATGTCCAGAATTTCCAAAATTCCAATGTAGTCCTTTTAAAGATTCGTTCTATTGTGTGTGACCCTCTAGGATTATACTAAGTTGGCAATGGGTTCAAACATGAAACCATAAGATATGATTAGGTTCTAGCAAACCGTCATACCTACCCAAATAGTATAACTAGATACAAGTTCGCATTCCTCTTAGAATATGTCATAATCCTTTTGTCCACGATATCTTTGAACACAAGTCATGGTCAACGAGTCAACTTGTTTTGTTCAATACTTTCTCGATTCTGAATATGTTGATAATCCAAATGTCATTGATCCAATCAATTCATTTGAGTCCGGCCGAACATTTCATCAACATCATTCCTACGAGAGGCCCAAGCTTGACATCTCTCCGAAGAGGGACAAATCCATTTAGCTTATTATTCTTCCCTACGTGAATCCGATTATGCCAATCATACCCTTTATAACTACTCGGTTAAAAGTAGCGTTTGAATATGTCAAACATAATGTTCATCAAGTGGAAGACTATAATAACTTCATGTCTAAGGATTCAAATGACATAACTAATATGAGATATATGTATGACATAGACCATGACATAAATCTCATAGAGCGGGTCATGTCCAGTACCTTGTTCCAAACAAGTACCCATAAATCTAACATGATCATCCCATGATCATTTAGCCTTTATACTAGTGCTTAACAAGTACTAGGACGGAGATTATTATAAGTAAACATGAACAACAATAATAATCAAAACATCTCTTTATTGATATGAAATAAATGATAACAATTACAACGTTTATTAAACGTGCCTAGGGCACCACTACCAACAATCTCCCACTTGCCCTAGGCCCAATCTCCCATGTATCTAATACCTATGGACCTAACATGACCATCATGTTTAGCTTGTGGAAGTCCCTTTGTTAGCGGGTCCGCAACATTGTCATCAGTAGGTACTCTGCATATATTTACGTCTCCCCTATCAACGATCTCTCGAATGATATGAAAACGCCTAAGTATGTGTTTGGATTTCTGATGTGCTCTTGGTTCCTTTGCTTGAGCAATAGCACCATTATTGTCGCAATAAAGGTCTATTAGATTAGCAATACTAGGAACCACTTCAAGTTCAGTTATGAACTTCTTAATCCAAACAGCTTCCTTTGCAGCATCTGATGCAGCAATATACTCAGCTTCTGTTGTAAAATCAGTGGTTGTACTTTGCTTGGAACTCTTCCAGCTTACAGCTCCACCATTTAACATAAACACAAAACCCGATTGCGATCGGCTATCATCTTTGTCAGTTTGGAAGCTTGCATCCGTGTAAGCATTTACAACGAGATCATCTTCCATTCCTCCATAGACCAAAAACGAGTCTTTAGTCCTTCTCAAGTACTCAAGAATCGCTTTTACAGCTATCCAGTGATTTTCGCCAGGGTCGGATTGGTATCTACTTGTCATGCTCAAAGCATAAGACACATCCGGCCTAGTACAAATCATGGCATACATGATGGACCCAATTGCCAAAGCATATGGAACATCATTCATTTTCTCACGCTCATCTTTTGTCTTAGGACATTGAGTCTTGCTTAGAGAAACTCCATGTAACACGGGCAAGGTGCCTCTCTTAGAATTTTCCATACAGAATCTTCTAATGACCTTGTCAATGTATGTACTTTGGCTTAAACCAAGTAGCCTCCTTGATCTATCTCTATAGATCTTAATGCCAAGAATATATGCGGCTTCACCCATATCTTTCATTGCAAAACACTTTCCTAACTAAGTCTTCACAGACTGAAGTGTAGGAATGTCGTTTCCAATGAGCAATATGTCATCCACGTATAAAATAAGGAAAAGCACTATGCTCCCACTAATCTTCTTGTATACACAAGGCTCATCTTCGTTCTTGATGAAACCAAACTCTTTGACCGATTCATCAAAACGGAGATTTCAACTCCTAGAAGCTTGCTTCAATCCATAGATGGATCTCTGCAATTTGCATACCTTAGAATTTTGTTCAAAACCTTCTGGTTGTGTCATATACACATCCTCTTGTAGTTTTCCATTCAGGAAAGCGGTTTTGACGTCCATCTGCCATATTTCATAGTCATGATATGCGGCAATGGCAAGCAAAATTCTTATAGACTTGATCATTGCTACGGGTGAAAAAGTCTCATAATAGTCAATACCATGAACTTGCCTATAACCTTTCGCTACAAGCCTAGCTTTGTAAGTATGCACCTTCCCATCCATGTCAGTCTTCTTCTTGAAGACCCATTTGCATCCTATGGTTTTTACACCTTCGGGCGCATCAATCAAATTCCAAACTTGATTGTCTTGCATGGATTGCAATTCGGATTCCATGGCTCCAAGCCACTTGTCCGAATCAGGAGAAGACATCGCCTCTTGGTAGGTTGACGGTTCATCATTCTCAATGATTTCTACCTCATTACTATCCGTTACGAGAAATCCATATCTCTCGGGCTCGGATCGTAACCTACTAGATCTGCGAGATGCTTGTGTATTTTGAACAGGTTCCACAACTCCTTGTGGTTCTTGTTCTTGTTCCACTATTGGTTCAATGTTATTTTCTGGGTCTCGAATTTCTTCAAGATTTATTTTACTCCCACTGATTTCTTTGGAGAGAAACTCTTTCTCTAGAAAGACACCAGTTCGGGCAACAAACACTTTGTTGTCCTCTCGGTTGTAAAAGTAATATCCTTTAGTTTCCTTAGGATATCCCACGAAAATACATTTATCAGATTTGTGTGCTAGTTTGTCAGAGATAAGTCTCTTGACATAAACTTCGCAACCCCAAAACCTCATGAAAGATAAACTAGGTTTCTTTCCACTCCACATCTCATAAGGAGTCTTTGGAACCGATTTAGTTGGAACTTGATTTAGTGTGAAAGCAGCGGTTTCTAGGGCGTAACCCCAAAAGGATATTGGAAGATCAACTTGACTCATCATTGATCGAACCATGTCTAACAAAGTCCGATTTCTCCTCTCAGACACACCATTCCATTGTGGTGTTCCGGGCGGAGTCAATTGTGAAACTATTCCACAATTTTTTAGATGATCATCAAATTCTTGACTTAAGTATTCACCACCTCGATCTGATCGAAGTGCCTTTATACTTTTGCCAAGTTGTTTTTCTACTTCATTTTGAAATATTCTAAATATCTCAAATGCTTCACTTTTATGTTTCATTAGGTAAACATACCCAAATCTACTATAATCATCAGTGAAGGTTATGAAGTATTGAAATCCTCCCCTAGCATTGCTACTTAATGGTCCGCATACATCGGAATGTATCAACCCCAATAAGTCGCTTGCCCTTTCACCCAGCTTGGTAAAAGGTGTCTTAGTCATTTTTCCAAGAAGACACGACTCACAAGTATCATATGACTCTAAGTCACATGAACCCAAAAGTCCGTCCCCATGGAGTTTTGAGATACGCTTCTCATTAATATGACCAAGACGGCAATGCCATAAATAAGTATGATTTACATCATTAGGTTTAGATTTCTTATTTACATGATAGACATTATTTTCATTCTTGACATCCAAGATATAAAGGCCATTAAATGAATTAGCAATACCATAAAGTACATCATTTAAATAAATAGAAAATTTCTTATTCTCAATAAGAAACTTAAAACCTTCATTATCCAAACAAGAAATTGAAATAATATTTCTGCTTAAATCCGGAACATAATAACAATTGTTCAAAACAAGAATTAATCCGGAAGGTAAAGTGACTTCATAAGTCCCTACGGCTAATGCAGCAACTCTTGCTCCATTCCCCACACGTAGATCTACTTCACCTTCTTTAAGCAGTCTCCTATTCTTTAGTCCCTGCACATTTAGACAAATGTGAGAACCACATCCAGTATCCAATACCCAAGAATCAGTGGTAGAAAGGAGAATATCTATCATATAGATACCTGAAGTCGACACAGCCTTGCTCCTCTTCTTCTTCTTTTGCTCTTCCAAGAAAGCCTTGCAATTACGTTTCCAATGACCAATTTCTTGACAATGGAAACAGATTGCATCCTTTTGTGAATCGGGTTTTGCCTCAGAAGCTTTGGCAACCTTTGCCTTGCTTATCTTGGGTTTGACAACTTTTTCCTTACCCTTTCCTTTGGCACTAGCCTTCTTCCCATCATGAACCAAGAGCACGGGAGAACCTTTCTCCACAATTTTCATCTCTGCAGTTTTGAGCATCCCATGCAACTCAGAGAGATTCTTATCCATTCCATGCATGTTATAATTCATCACAAACTGATTATAACTTTTAGGCAATGAATTAAGAATGAGATCCGTGGCTAGCTCCAATGGGATTGGATAGCCAAGTTTCTCAAGGTGCTCTACATAACCTTTCATTTTAAGAAAGTGAGGACTCACTTGTTGCCCTTCATTCATTTTGCAAGTAGTGAATGCAACAATGGTCTTGTACCTCTCTTGCCTAGCTTGCTCTTGAAACATGGTTCTCAACTCCACGCCTATCTCATAGGCTTCCAAATGTTCCAAACTTTGTTGGAGTTTTGAGCACATAGCAGCAAGCATGAGACAACTTACATCTCTAGAATCATTACGATGTTTCTTGTAATTGTCTCTTTCTACCCTAGGGGCAGTAGGCGGTGGTTCAGCAGGGAGAGGTCCATCGAGAATGTACAACTTATCTTCTTGCCTAAGAACGATTCTTATGCTACGGATCCAATCCATAAAGTTGGTACCATTCTCTTCGAGCTTATCCTTCTCAAGGATCGATCGCAACGACATTGATTGAGTGTTATTAGTCATTATCTACAAATATGCAAAAATTTCCAAAATTTAATAAGTACCGTTTTTCATTAAAGAGATAAATAATGTATTTTTTTAAACAAAATACTCCCACTAAATTATATAACCTTCATATACATCCAATGTATAATATAATTTAATTGGGCCAAGATCCAACTTTAATTTAATTTTAAGTCCGCTAAGGCGGATTACACAAAATCAAATTAATTAGGTAGACAACTCTTGTCAATCATATCTCATATGACTCTTAGTTCCTTTTATGAGATTCTTTAAGAAATCCAATTTCAAAAAGCATGTTAAACCTCATCCTTGCCTAGGCCCAAAACTGTTTTGACGCCCAATAAGTCTAACCATTTTAAACGCATAGTTAATGTGTCCCGCTAGGGCGTGCCCACATTATCTATCTTGCTCATACATAAATTAATTTAATGCATCTCGCTAGGGCGAATCTACATTAGAGTTACTTATGTACTAACAAGTGTTTTAATCATGGCATGGCAATAAAAGACTTAAAACTTTCTTTGAAGGTTCATCACATATAGCATATAACACATTTATGAGCACATAATATAAACATGTTACACATCAAGTTTAGCCACTAAATTAATCTCCATTAATTTAAGCATAATATTTATGTGTCATTAGTTTCTCTATAATTATGAGGATGAGACTATTTCAACTTTGGTCATTATCTCCAAATCAAGACAACAAGAAGTGCGGTCGAACTAAGCCATTAGGCAACCACAATCCCGCACTAATTCAAGAGACCAAGAAAGTAGTCCATGTGGCCGAAAACTAAGCAATAGATGGTCTCGATGAACGTAGGCCAATTGCATTCACAATTCCACATGGATCTCCAATCATTGAATCAAGAACTTTGTTTCTCAATTTTAGCAATTATGAACTCTTCATAATTCTAACTTCGTTTTATCTTTGAAACTTTGATTGCGATCAAGTTTGGGAAACACAATCTCGATGAACGCAGATTAGCCATCCAAACCTTGAACCAATCTAGGAATCACAAGACTAAAACAAATAGGAAAATCAAACCCCAAGATCCATACACAAACCAACTACCCAAAACCCATTCCAGATCAGCAGGTCTGGATTGGTTCTGTTACTGGTTTTGTTGAACCTCTCGAAAATTCTAAATTCTGATTTTTTGAGCAAAATCAGACATTCTGATCTTGGCGTGCGGCCGCCCAAAAACACCTGTGCGGTCGCCCAAAAACCATGCGGCCGCCCAGTATCTTCCGTGCGGTCGCCCGGTTCAATCAGAATGTGCAGAATTTTAAGTTCGAAAATTTTGTTTCAAAATTGTTTTTCCCCGATTATTAAAACTTTGATCCAATCAAAAAATTAATAACCAACAATTCTTAATCCATCATAATTTATTTATTGCGATTGAATCGTGCGATTAAAGTTTCAAAACAATAAACCACATAAAATCACATAACACATAAACATCACATATTCCAATATTCATATCATGCAAGGCACATAAACAATTTATATACACATAACATGATCCAAGTATTGAATTAATCAACATGAACGGGGCTCTGATACCACTGTTGGGTTTCGATCAAACATGCGCAGCGGAATTTAGCATTTAAAATTTTGAAACCCAAAGCCCATAGATCCGTTCATATGATTAAATCAAATACGACATAAGAATAAAGGAATAAACTAACCCTTGATGGCTATCAAATTCTCTTGGTCTTTGGTGGAGGTTTGAAGACTTGATCACGATCACAAAGCTTGAACACGAACTTTGAAGATGATGATTTTCACCCTCTAGCGGTATCCACACTTCGAACGAATATCAAAGGAGCTTCTTTGATCTTGGTTGCTAGACCAAATTGTGAAACACTTTTTCACAATCAAAAGAACTATATGGAATTTATTTTGTGTATTATTTTGTTCCTCAACCAAGAATGTCTTGGAACAAAATAAACCCTCTCTCAAACTCTTTGAGACTCACAAAATCATTGGCCTTGAGTGCTGGCTGAATTTGGTCTTTTATACACAAGTATGACCTATTCCAAATAGGAAACTTGTGTCAAAATCCGTCCCAAATTCGTTTCCTAATCAAATTAGGAATCTGCCACCCGACAGCACTGTGCGGCCGCCCAAAACACTCTATGCGGTCGCACAACTATCTGAAGCAAAACTGGTACAAAACTGAGATAATTGTGCGGCCGCCCAGTCCATACTGTGCGGTCGCACACTTCTCAGAATGTCCAGAATTTCCAAAATTCCAATGTAGTCCTTTTAAAGATTCGTTCTATTGTGTGTGACCCTCTAGGATTATACTAAGTTGGCAATGGGTTCAAACATGAAACCATAAGATATGATTAGGTTCTAGCAAACCGTCATACCTACCCAAATAGTATAACTAGATACAAGTTCGCATTCCTCTTAGAATATGTCATAATCCTTTTGTCCACGATATCTTTGAACACAAGTCATGGTCAACGAGTCAACTTGTTTTGTTCAATACTTTCTCAATTCCGAATATGTTGATAATCCAAATGTCATTGATCCAATCAATTCATTTGAGTCCGGCCGAACATTTCATCAACATCATTCCTACGAGAGGCCCAAGCTTGACATCTCTCCGAAGAGGGACAAATCCATTTAGCTTATTATTCTTCCCTACGTGAATCCGATTATGCCAATCATACCCTTTATAACTACTCGGTTAAAAGTAGCGTTTGAATATGTCAAACATAATGTTCATCAAATGGAAGACTATAATAACTTCATGTCTAAGGATTCAAATGACATAACTAATATGAGATATATGTATGACATAGACCATGACATAAATCTCATAGAGCGGGTCATGTCCAGTACCTTGTTCCAAACAAGTACCCATAAATCTAACATGATCATCCCATGATCATTTAGCCTTTATACTAGTGCTTAACAAATACTAGGGACGGAGATTATTATAAGTAAACATGAACAACAATAATAATCAAAACATCTCTTTATTGATATGAAATAAATGATAACAATTACAACGTTTATTAAACGTGCCTAGGGCACCACTACCAACATGAAGAACTCTCGAAAACAAAAGGAAAAGTGATTTTGAAATCACAAAAATAGTGCCTAATATGCGTCTGACCTGCGCAAAAACAAGGATGCCTCGTACGAGACATCCATACCTCGTACGAGGTATCTCCTAGAGAAATCTGTAGAAAACCCTGTTTTCTCAGGAAATTCCAGAAAAACCTTGCTTTTAACAAGAATGTCATAAAAGCCCTGCTTTGACTGGGGGGTCAAATCTGAACCCGGTTCAAGATGGAACTTTGAGTCGTTAGCAAAAGAATATTTTTAGAATTGGAACAAATGAAGTTGTTTCTCAGTAAGAATTTATTCTCACCGCACATCCATGATCATGGGTGAGCAACAAAATCTGCATCAACAAACTTTAAATCCGACAACTGTCATCAAGACGTACCTTAATGACACAGGATTTACATCACTGGGAATCCCACAACTGTTATCAAGACATAAGTTAATAACATAGGATCCCCACCATTTTAGAGTCCCATAATTGCCATCAAGGTGTAAGCTAATGGCATAGGATTCACTTTTTCAATGGAAAGGAAATCTCGTTGGAAGGAGAAGAAAGGTCCGACTAATTGGTGTCTCCAAATCCCAGTGATCCCACAATTGTTATCAAGGCGTAAGCTAATAACATAGGATTCACACCACTCAGAGTCCCATAATTGTCATCAAGACAAAGGCTAATGGCATAGGATTCATTTTTTCAACGGAAAAGCAGTCTCGTTGAAAGGAGAAGAAAGGTCTGAGAAATTGGCGTCTCAAAACCTGGAATCCCATAATTGTTAACGAGGCAAAAGCTAATAACATAGGATTCACATCAAATCACCCTATGGTCGGTGAGGCACACAAGTAAGAACCTCTATGGTCATTCCGGTATCAAAAGCACCCTATGGTCATTGAGGCATAAAGGTAAGCACCTCTATGGTCATTCCGGCACCAACAAAACTGAAGACAGTTCGTCATCAACAACATGGTATATTCAGAATTGGGTCAAGGACATTGATTCCTCGGTATGGATTGCAACTGGAGATGGTTCGTCATCAACAATAGGGTATATTCAGAATTGGGTCAAGGATATTGATTCCTCAGTATGGGTTACTCTCTAAACTCTAAACTTTACTTACCGCAGTATTGTTTTTCAAAATACCTCAAGCAAACGTTTTGTGTGTCTTTTGGAGTCGAACTACGTTTGGTCTAATTTCCTTTCGGGGAATACGTAGGCAACTTTTCAGCACGACTATACCCTTAGTTCTAAATGGTGTCTTTTCTATCGACGACGTTACTTCTTTCATAAGTATCGTCACCGAGGGGCTCTTAGACACCCCATTTTTAACTTTCATTCATAATTACACTACTTCTGTGTCTCGCCTTTGATTTGGGTCGAAACTCGTTAAGTTTGACATGTTTTGTTAAGTTTCTGACTAACTTCGTTAGTTAGGGGCTGAAATGAACATTAGAACTTCTGCAGAGGGAAAAATTGTGATTCAAACACAAGATGCCTCATACGAGACATCTAATGTCTCGTACGAGACATCCCCCTTGACAGACGAGTTGCAGCAGTTTCCTTGTTGATTTCAACCCCGTTTCTTGGCAAAGACTCCACAATTCAGGAAAGATGGAAAGGACGATCTGAGAGTCCGAATACAACCTCTTGGGAATTAAGTCTTTGATTCCCATCCAAACTAACCTCCTTGTGTATACACCCCATTTTGGACATTCATTTATAATCACACTACTTAAGTGTCTCGCCTTTGATTTGGGTCAAAACTCGTTAAGTTGGACATGTTTTGTTAAGTTTCTGACTGACTCCATTACCTAGGGGCCAAACTGAACATTAAAACTATTGCAGAGGGCAAATAAGTGATTCCAGCACTTAGATGCCTCATACGAGACATTGATGTCTCGTACGAGGTATCTCCCTCGACAGTCGGGTTTTTGGTCAGTTTCCTTGTTGATCTTAGCCCCTTTTCTTGGCAAACACTCTTACAATCCGGGAAAACCTAATGGCCGATCCTAGAGTCCAAAAATACCTCTGTGGAGATCAACTCATTGATTCCCACTTCAACTTACCTTCTTGGCCAAAACCCTAGGTCAAAATCTCCTATAAATATAAGGTTCTTGAACCAGAAAAAGGGTAGACTTTATATTCACCAAAAAACCACTCAAAATCTGACCAAAGAAGTTCTTCTAATCATCCCCTCTCTGATACCCATGAAATTTGGAGGATCAAGGCCTTTAGTCAAGGCCATCCATAGGATTCTTGAAGAAAATGCTTAGGTAAATCTTTGCTTTTCTATCTTCTCATCTCCTTCTTTGTGTTTGAAGTAGTGTGATTCCATTAAAGGATCAGCCTCGAGCCTCTCCAACCCATGGAGATGGTCTCGAAGCATATGATCCGACATTCCAAATAAATAAGTCATTATTTATTTGTTTGTTTTTATCTTTCGGTACACGAATGCATGATTTTGAAACGATGATGATGATTTCTTAGCAAGACCAATCCTATATTGGGTGAATTGTGTGCTCCTTGACCTTCCCAATTCATAACTTAACCCCCGAATCTAGCATCTTGGTCCGTGTTCCGACAATAACATGGTGGCGACTCTCAAATCAACAAGAAGGTGAATCGAAGGTCGAAAGCGTTCCATCGAAGCAAAAACCTCGCGTGCAAACAGTGGCGACTCTGCTGGGGAAGAATCACAGTAAGTGGGTTAGACTTGCGTCGAAAGAAATCATCATTGTTTCAAAATTCTGCATTCTGTACGTTAGTCTGTTCCTAGACTGGGATGCCTCGTACGAGGTATCACTTGTCTCGTACGAGACATCTCAGTTCTGCCTGGCGGATCTGACTTTCTGGTTTGAAAAGGGAATTTTATTCTGTTCAAACACGCACACAGAGTTCCAGATCTGCCCTCCCCCCTATTTCTGAGTCTTGGGACCTTCCTCACGACGAAGAAACTCCCCATATATTATAAGGCTAACCTTTGTTTTTCAGGAGTACTTGCTAAATGTTTATCCCCCGTTTTACATGCGTTTGCCTTATGTGTGAACTACGACGGCCTGAGTTCCTCCACAAGAGGGAAACGTAGGCAGCCACTTGGCTCGGCCATTTCATGTTTCTGTTTATTAATTTCAAAAAAAAAAACTTTCTATTTTAACCTTGACACCTAGATCTTGACTCTCACACACGTGCACACATGTAGATTAATTGCACTGCATACCCTATAAACCCGGGTCCTAATCGGAGGACGGATGTCGGTCAGCTCCCCCATTCTAACGAATGGCCCTCTCCGGTTTCTCCAAAGATGGTGTACCCACTCCGTGACATGCTCCTAGACTATGTTCATGGGGAGCCTTAGCCGTAAGCCTTGCATCAACCTCATGCATACATACTAGTTAATAAGACACTCCTCGAGACCGGTCGTTTCGATCCTTAGGGTTGTTTTAATCTTTGCCCAAGATAACGCGTCTTTACAATCTATAATCCTCCCTTGTGAATATGACGAATGTCCCTTCGGTAAAATGTTGAACAAAGGATTTTGAAAGAATGGAGAACCTCTCTACAGAAATCCGAGTTTGTGTTTTCCTACTTTCACTATTCTGTGGGGGATTGTGGATGCCATTTTGGATTAGTTTCGACCGCACTGTTTAACATGTCCCTTTCGGTTGTCCCTTAAATTTCACAAGGTTTGATTGCATTAATGCATTGTTTAACAAAGTGCAAAACAACTATGGGTCACGTAGGTTTGGTTAATTGAATGGTGGATTCCGATGAGAATATGGGACCTTTGCCCAAATTGTCCGTTTGGGAGAGTGCAATACAGGTGAAAAACAAGGGGCTCATATTCTAGGGTGACAGAATCCACTGTTCCAGGATGAACTAGAGTAGTAACCTCTTAAAATGGATTGAATTCCATCCGACCAATAGGATTAAAATCTGCAATCTGACTGTTAGGCTGGATGCCTCGTACGAGACATCCATTGTCTCGTACGAGACATCCTCCCTTTTTTGTGAATCTACCGTGTTGGTCAACCCCTGTTTCATAAAAGCCGACTTGTTGGGACCCCAGCCTGGATTTGACACAGTTTCCGTACTCTAGGTCCGTCTGATCAGCAAAGTAGCTCCATACTCCCAACACAATGTCAAGCACCAAGTTTACTCAAGAACTCAACGACCTCAAATCTCGACTAGAAGGGGAAGTGAGTCAACTCTCTGAGGTGTATGCTACAGTCTTATACGCACGCTTTAAGAGAGAGAGATATAGGAAGAGTTCATGACTCGACTACGAACACAAAAGGAATTCTTCGACAGAGAAATCAAATTTCTCCCAAATCATTTGCTAGCCCGAGAGGAGGAGGTCAATCCACTTCGAAAGGGCTTACTCATGCAAGAAGAGTACTATGAGAAAAACATCGACACGCTCCAAGCATGTCTACAAGCTCAGAGAGAATGCTACAAGATGGAAGTTGAGTCCAAGACTAAAACAAGGCAGAGGACCTATAGCAAGCTAGAAGGTGTCACCCAAAGTCAAATGTTTAACATACTCGTGAAAGCCGACAAGGTAGAACCAAGGAAGCCTACTACTCCAAAGGAATTCCCTCCTAATCATGCTCATCACCTCTTCTGCGAATTTCACAGGGCTAGTGGTCACGACACCAACTCTTGCCACCACCTCAAAGATGTGATCCAAGATCTCATAGACTCTAAGCAATTAGGGGCTCCTTATATAGTGACAAACCCTTTCCCAACTGCGGGAGGAGGGATCAATGTAATAGAAATAGCTAGTGAGAAAGGGGAGACTACTCGCCTAGTCCAAAATGTGGGCGAGAGTACTCCCAAGTTTGATAATGAAATTTCTTTCTGTTACATGTTGTCTTGGGATCAAGTATTAGATAGAAAGAATAATAAAGAAAAAGAAGATGTTAATCTACTCACCCGCTTCGGTCGAGTCATAATCAACAAAGATCCAAGAGTAGAAGAGCCATCATCTTCAAAAGAGCCCGAACCCGTTGAACTTGATGATCCACTTCTTAAACAATTAAAGAAAACTCAAGCCAACATTTCCATATAGGATCTCTTAGGCTCATCTTATAAACATCGAATGATGATCTCAAAAGCATTGTCCCAAGTCGAAGTGCCCAAAGATATAACTCCCAAAGAGCTAACGCAAATGGTAGGCCAAATCCAATTTGGCAATGTGATCACATTTACCGACTTAGATTTACCACAATATGGTGGAGGGCACACCGAAGCTCTCTACATAACCGCGAGGGTCAATGGGCATCGAATCCCCAGAATCCTAGTAGACAATGGGTCCGCCATAAATGTCCTACCAAAGAAAGTCATGGTAATGCTTGGCCTTACCGCAAGAGCGCTAAAACCGTCAACTCTTACTGTACGAGGATTTGACTGCACTGCACGCTCACCTATAGGGGCAATCACCCAAACAGTTGTAGTAGGAGAGATAACTACAAAGGCAATTCTAAGTCATTGACGTCCCCTCCTCTTTCAACCTTCTCCTAGGACGCCCATGGCTACATCAAACGGGAGGAGTACCATCAACCTTCCATCAATGTGTCAAATTTAAGCACAATGACACGATAGTCACCGTACTTGGAGAACTAGTCACTACTAGTCCGATCCTAGAGATTCAACATGAGGCAGCCGACCACCTCTTCAACGGGTTCGAAATCCAAAAAGAAAGTAGTGTGGAGATGGTAGAGGTGCCCAATGAAAATGACTATTCCAAGGCGATTCCAATCTCCGAAGCGCGTCCAGTACTTAACATGATGCTAAAAGAGGGATACTTCCCCGGTCTTGGACTTGGAAAGCATTTACAAGGAATAAAAGAACCACCACCTGTCGTTCTATACCCCCCAGAATATGGTCTAGGGTATGTGTCACTGTTAAAAGGCATCCCCAAAGAAGAAAGGGATTGGACTTCGTACATTGTACCACTAGCACCGCCCTATCGAAAGACTCTAAACGGGTACTTTGTACGCGAGGGGGAAAACTTGCTATGCTTCATGTTCCCTGAACCATGGATTTACCAAAGGGGGAAGCGCCAACCGGGCTTTGAAATATTCAGTGACTTTGATCCGTACTCACTCGAAACAGAACTGATGCAATTCTCGTGGCTACCTCAAGAATTAGGGGGTACCAAGGCCGAGGCATTCAGTGAGTGGGACTTTGTGTTGGGAGAAGACCTACTGCACTAATTTCTCAACCTTTGTAAGCTAGAGGACACTCAGATTAATGCAATAGACAAGGGGGACGCTCTGAACTAAGACTACACCAAGCTTATCGAGAAGAGTGACGAGCCTATTCAGAATTGGTACACAACTGGGGGACTCATAGCAAGTGAAGACTTCCTGATCAAGGAATTAGGATGTACTCCCCATCCCTATAGGGCAAGAAAATTTGTAACTCTTACCTTAGAGTCAGATACCGCTACCGATGAGCTCACCCAAGAGGACTTGGATGCCATCGTGGAACGTGTATTCCCCTACTTTCTTAATGAAAAAATAAATCTTTCTGAGTATCCCGAGATTGCTAGCGTCCTAAATGATGAATTAACTAATAATGAGTCATATGACGAGATAGATCAAGAAAACGAACAAATCTTAAAAGAAATTCATAAGCAAGTAGGTCTTCGTGGCGGAAATGGTCCTATTGATGCTGAAGAAATGCAAACAGTTAATCTGGGGACGGACGATGATCCGAAAGAGACCAAGATTGGCAGTTTCTTCAAAGGGGAAGACCGACAAGCCCTCATAGCGCTTCTCCGAGAATTTGTGGATGTGTTCGCTTGGTCCTACAAAGATATGCCGGGGCTAGCCAATTCGATCGTTGAGCACAAGATACCACTGCTTCCTGATTCGAGGCCAGTCAAGCAGAAACTCCGCAGAATTAAGACAGAGTGGTCAGTACAAGTTAAACAAGAGAGAGAGAAACTCCTGAGTGTTGGGTTCATCAAAGTAATAGAGTATCCAACCTGGTTGGCTAATACTGTACAAGTTTCTAAAGCAAATGGAATATTCCGAGTCTGTGTTGATTTCCGTGATCTCAACAGAGCATCTCCGAAAGATGATTTTCCTCTTCCAAACATAGACATGCTCGTCGACAATACCGCGTAGTACGAAGTTCGTTCATTCGTAGACGGATTCGCCGGTTACAATCAGATCCTCATGGCCGAGGAGGACCAACACAAAACAGCATTTACCACACTTGGGGGACGTTCTGTTATACGGTCATGCCATTCGGACTCAAGAATGCCGAAGCCACTTATCAGAGAGCCGTAACTGCATTGTTCCTTTACATGATACATAAAGAAATGGAGGTGTACGTTGACGATATGATCATACACTCCAAAGGCTCCGATAGGCAACACTTTGTCGGCCTAAAAAAGTTCTTTGAGAGGTTGAGACACCATAAGATGAGACTTAATCCGGCCAAGTACACATTTGGGGTAGTGAAAGGAAATGTCCTTAGGTACATGGTCACTAGGCGTGGTATAGAAGCAGATCCCGCTAAGATCAAAGCCATCATTGACATGCCTCCACCTAAGACGCAAAAAGAAGTCAAGGGATTTATGGGTCACCTTTAGTACATTAGTCATTTCATTAATCAACTCACAACGATGTGCGAGCCCATTTTTAAGCTCCTCAAGAAGAATGCATCCCTAGAGTGGACAGAAGAATGCCAAGAAGCTTTTGATAAGGTCAAGGAGTACTTAGTGAATCCGCCCGTATTGGTTCCACCGCATAAGGAGAAACCATTGACCTTGTACCTCACAGTCAATGACACTGCATTAGGGGCTATGCTAGCACAAGAGCGACCCGATTCGAAGAAAGAGAACGCCGTGTACTTTGTCAGCCGTCGCTTCCAAGGGGCTGAACTGAATTACTCTGCATTAGAGAAGTCGTGTGCTGCAATAGTATGGGTAGCTGAGAGACTAAAGCCGTACATGGAGGCGTTTCCTGTACAACTAATTGCCAGAATGGACATAATGAAATATATCTTCGAGAAGTCGCATGTCTCCTCTAGGATAGCCAAATGGTACTTCATGCTCGCGGGGTACGATATCACTTACATCACACAGAAATCCGTGAGAGGGAGAGTCTTCGCGGATCACTTAACCGAATTTCCATGTGATGAAGCGAAGGGGGAAGACCAGCGATTCCCTGAGGAGGACATCATGTCAATAGCAGAAAATAAGTGGCAATTATTTTTCGATGGCGTTGCCAATAAACGGGGCTATGGCATTGGCATGTTACTAGTAGATCCCTCAGATTTCTACACTCTAATTGCAATCCGCCTTGACTTTGAGGCCACTAACAATATTGCCGAGTACGAAACTTGCATAGCAAGGCTTGAAGCAGCCTTAGAAAGAAATGTGACCGAACTAGAGGTGTACGGAGATTCACAACTTAGAATCTATCAGTCACTCAAGAAGTGGAAGGTACAAGATCCTACACTCTAGAAATATAACGACCATCTCCAATACTTGGTCAAACAGTTCAGAGAGGTCACTTTCTACAATCTTCCTAGAGATAAGAACCACTTAACAGACTCACTAGCCATGCTAGCATCGCTTGTTGAAATTGTCGAATGGACTGAGTTTAAAACCTTCAGAGTCGCGAGGCGAACGACTCCTTCTTATTACTCAATCATAGAATGCAAAGAAGAGTGTAACTCTGTGAATACCTTGGACAACAAACCTTGGTATTATGATGTATGGCGTTTCTTCCTAGACGGAACATTCCCATCAGACGCGTCACCTAAAGCGATGATAGCCCTCAAATGGCTTGCCGCCCAATTTGTTATCATAGGTGATCGCCTCTATAAGAAGCACCACGAGCAGTGTCTACTCTGTGCCGATGAGCACGAAGCCGTAGAAATCATGGACCAAGTCCATCAAGGAGTCAGTGGAACCCACATGAATGGCAATATGCTAGCAAAGAAAATCATCCGACTAGGATACTATTGGGCTACAATGGAAGCAGACTGCACCAACATGGTTAAGAAATGCTACAAGTGCCAGATACATGCCAACTTACAACACGCACCACCGTCCGTGTTATACCCCATGACATCCCCTTGGCCATTTTCTACATGGGGAATAGACGTCATTGGTAAAGTTTCACCGACAGGTCATAATGGGCATTCATTTGTGTTAGTCGCCGTTGATTACTTCACCAAATGGATCGAGGCTCAATCCTACAAAGTCTTGAATGCCAGAGACGTGGCTGAGTTCATTAAGACCAACATCATATGCCGATATGGGGTACCTCATGAGATGATATCTGCAACGGCACGCACTTTGAGAAAGAATGTGACCAACTACTTGCAGAGTACAAAATAGAGAGACATCAGTCATCACCGTACCGACCACAGACCAATGGAGCAGTCGAAGCTGATAACAAGACTATTGAGACCATCATTAGGAAAATGGCTAAGACTGGCAGAGATTGGCCCGACAAGCTACACTTTGCACTCTGGGGCTACCGAACTTCAATTCGTACTGCTACCGGTGAAACTCCATACGCCCTAGCCTATGGGATGGAAGCAGTGCTACCAATTTAATTAGAAGTACCATCACTAAGGGTTATCCTAGAAAACCAAGTGAGCGAAGTCGCATGGTTCGACAGCCGTTATGAACAACTAGCCCTGCTAGATGAACGACGACTTCGAGCCGCCGAGCATATCCAAGCGTATCAATGGAGAATGGCCCATGCATTCAATAAGAAAGTCAAGTCCAGAAACATCAAAGAAGGAGACCTTGTCCTACGTGAACATCGTCCCGGACCGTTCAATCCAATGGGGAAATGGGGACCAAGATGGATAGGCCCCTACATAGTCAAGAAGATATTCTCCGGAGGAGCGGTACAACTCGCAGACCTAGATGGAGATCAACTGCCGAAGCCCGTCAACATGGACAAGCTGAAGAAGTACTACTCATAAGTCCGTCCCCTATTCCAAAGAAAAGAGGAAAGCTCGCTAGGTTGATAACCCGCAAGGGCAACCTAGGCAAAAATTAGAGCAGAAAGCACTAGAAAAGAAGCCCGCTAGATTGAAAACCTGAAAGGGCGGTCTAGGAAAAAATCAGGGTGTGCATAATATATATATATATATATATATATATATATACAATAGGGGAAAGTCTCGTGCGAGACACCTATGTCTCATGCGAGACATGTCAGTCAGCAAATATGTTTTTCTCTTTCTTAAACAAGAACTACGATGACCTGAGCTCCTTATTTAACTGATGTAAAAGGAGAACGTAGGCAGCCTTTTGGTCCGGTCTATTCAATAAATAAAATCAAAGTCTTGTCTTCTTATTAATTGAATGTATTTCAAGAAAACAATAAGAAAATTTCTAACATGAATACCAACTTGCAAAAGAAAATAAATAAAATACTAAAAGTCTAAAAATTGGTCTATCTATTGGCAATCTCTCGATACTCCTAAGGATCTATTTCTTCCTTAACTTAGTAGGGGCTTGACCACGATCCGCCTTGTCATCCCTCTTCCTCTTGAACCAAGGTATCTCGAAAGCGGGAGGAACACATGAGGCCTATCTAGAGCTTGGAATTTACCGGGATGTCCGTTTGCTCTCTTCTCGTAAAAGTCACTCTCCAGAAAGTCTTTAGTGGCATCTGCTCTGACATTTGAAGGATCCTCCTTAGATTTCTTCTTTCTCAAATTCAAACTAGGCTCAAATTGGTCCCCCAACAGAAAGCGACGGATCTTATCAATACCCTCGACATTGGGACGGAGTTCCGAGAGAAACCAATCTAAGTATTTGTCCGACAAATAGATACTTCCTCCATCATGACGAAGATTTGTCCAACGATCCATAGTGGTGCCTTTCCCCCAAGCGCGAGCCAAGCTCGTAGAGAACTCTGAGTCCATGAAAGAAATATCTCGAGGCCATCACCCTAACAAGAAAGTGTCCTGATGTTGACCGAATTGTCGCATTACCCTCCGAGCAATGTAGAAAGAAGAATCCCTCAAGCACAGAAGAACGACCCTGTCGTACCCGAGGGTATTAGCTACAAACCTCCTCACCCTCCAAAAGGATGGGCACCAAGCGATATCATTGGTCTCCGCTTTAGCAAAAAGATGAGCCCACTCCTCAATGCTGAGACCCTGCACTAACAGTCTCCGCCCATGGAAAGTATAAGGAGAATACTCGACCGAAGAGTCCAACAGTTTAAAATGTTCTCTGAGCCAAATAGTCAACAACAACGGACTCCCCCGAGTCATAGAGCCGGTTCGGTGTAACTCATCAAGACCATGAAGGGTCTCCCCCAAAATAAGAGGGATTATGTTGAAGGCCCGTCCTCTAGCTTGCAGAACGATGTCCACGAGCTCTGTGTTCGCCATGCCACAGTTGGTCATGAAAAGCACGCTCCGAAATAAGCACAATGCCAAGAGGCAACACTGGGAATCCACACCGTGACCGCGAGTCACCCGACCTTTAAATCTCCTAGGCAAAGCGTGGAGATCAATATAGCGGTTATGAACATAACTCTGAGCCTCAGGAAGGCCAATGCTCAATAAGTCCCTAAGAGACTCCGCTGGTACCTTATCGGAATTAGGAACCGCAATCACCCCAGTCAAAGCCATATCCAAGATAGCCGCCATCTCCTCCACAGTAGGGACCATCTTATTAAGTGAAAAGTTGAAGAGGTGAGTTGATGGATCCCAGAAGCTTGCAACTCCCTTTAAGAGGTCCCATTCCGGCTTTAGGTTCTTCAAGGTGAAAAGAATCTTGAAACCGAACATCTCTACGAATCTCTCTTGGCGAGGTTTATTAAACGAGCGAAAGAACATTTCTAAATCATTCTTGTAGCGTTCCACTAACTCTAAGTCCAAGGAGAACTCGTCAACGATTATTGATGAAGGGACGGACTTGCTTGGGGCCATTGAGAGCAAAAGGTTAAGAATTCTACTCCAAAAGAAAGGTTCCCAGAACTGATTCAAGGCTGCATGGTATTCTAGGACGGACTAGAGGTGTTTATATACAAGTTTGGACACCAAATCCTCGAGGAAAAAGGAGAAACAGCCGCAGATTGAAAGGATGGCTCGTACGAGACATCGATGTCTTGTACGAGGCATCTCCCAAGTCAGAACAACAGAGACTCTGCTCAGATTTCAGGTTGCTGGACAAGTCAAAACATGTCTCAATCACCCCTGAAATCCATCCAAAACAGTTCATTCACCACATACAAATGGCCCAACGTGAATCCACCTCATAAAATTATCCCTCGGTTGACCAACCGGATGTGAGTCAATACATTTACGCAGTCAGAAATAAAACTAAAATTAACTAATGTATTGTGTGCTAGAGTTAGGAAATAATTGTTGCATAGGTACAAACCGATGAAAAGAAAGATTGTCTTCGCCTACACCGAGGCAATAAGTACATCATCAACAAAAAAAAGGGGGGAGAATGGGGGAGTCCCATCTAAGACGTGTCGCTAGCGTCGCACTGTCATTCGTCAATCCGAGGCCTCTTCCCGTAAGAAGCTACCTCCGCTGTCTGCTAAGCCAACCATCCGAGTAGCCCTGCTGTCTCTCTCTTCATCCTCTTGGCATAGGCCATGAACTGGGCAAGCCGTCCCGCGACCTCTCCATACTCAGCAATGGGCACCTATTGAGAATAAACAAATGAAGGTATCAAAATCCTCAGATAAATGATAAACAGAGATATGAATTGGTAAAATGATGGAAATGACAGAAGGAGGGTCATAAAAATCATACCATGGTCGCGTCGGCAGGAGGTACAAGTTCCCCCAGCATATCATACTGCGCGGGAAGATCCTCGGTACTCTCTACTCCCTCAGCCACGCTGTAGGTAAAAGAAGTTGGTCCAAGCTGTGGACGAAAAGGGACGTGGACAACTCCCTGGGCCTGAGCCTGATCACCCTCTATAATCAGTTGGGGCATGAGACGAGCAAGGCAGTCCTGGTAATCAGCCTCTAAGGACATAAGGTCAAAGGCATCCTGACCAATAATGAGGTCCCCTCTCTCGTCCTCCGCAATGACATAAGAATTAAGCATATGAGCCGGCGGATCCAAAGGGACGATGACGTCGAGTCTACCACCACCCTGCTGGCGAGAGACTCTCTCTCCTAATTTAAGCATTTTACCCGAAAAGTCGCAGAATCGCCTGAAACGACAGTCAAAATCATGTACTGCCATACTATAACGATTTTCAGCACCAACAAGTGTGAAATGCTATCAAAATATCAGCCATGCATGATAAACCCTAGCAGCGGTAATTCTAGGCGAAAATTGACAAAAGTCGAATTGCTAGAACACTAAATTGAGACATGCAACAGCGAAATTGACATGTAAACTCAATCAGAGGAAGAGATCCTTACCCGCCTAGTCCGAACGGTGTGAGAGACGTGGTCCTCCGGGAACGGGCACAAATCATCGGTCGCCGACACATTACCCTTTATATGTCTACCGAAGAGGTGTTCCTTATGCGAACGATGTGCACCGGCCATTTGCAAGGGTAGGGAATCACCAAAACTTAGAGAAATTGGAGATTTTTGAGTGAGAAAATCGCCTAGGGTCGAAACCTCCCGTGAAGGGAATAGGAAAAATGATTTGAAAATCACTTCCAGCGCCTGAAATGCCTCTGTTCTGCGCAAAAGCACAACAAAAGTCTCGTACGAGACATCATTCCCTGTACGAGAGATCTCCAGAAAAGTATCAGAAAACCATGTTTTCTTGAGAAATTCCAGAAAAGCCCTGCTTTTAACAGAAAGGTCAGAAAAAGCCCTGCATTAGACCAAGAGGTTGAATCTGAACCCGGTTCAAGATGGAACATTGAGTCGTCAACAAATGGATATTTTCAGAATTGGAACAAGCAAAATTGTTTCTCAGTACGAATTTATCCTCACCGCGCATCCAAGATCATGGGTGAGCAACAAGAATCTGCATCAGCAAACTCTGAATAGGATCCCACCATTTGGAGTCCCATAATTGTCATCAAGACGTAATTTAATGGCATAGGATTCACTTTTCTGGCGGAAAGGTAGTCGCGTTAGAAGGAGAAGCAAGGTCCGAGTAATTGGCGTCTCCAAATCCGGGTATCTCACTACTGTTGTCAAGACATAAGTTAACAACACAGGATCCCACCATTTAGAGTCCCATAATTGTCATCAAGACGTAAGTTAATGGCATAGGATTCATATTTTCAACGGAAAGGCAGTCGCGTTGAAAGGAGAAGCGAGGTCCAAGTAATTGGCGTCTCCAAACCCAGAGTCCGATAATTGTTATCAAGACGTACGTTAATAACATAGGATTCACATTTTCCAATGTAAGGAGAAACCCGTTGGGAAGGAGAAGCAAGGTCCAGGCAACTGGCGTCTCCAAAATCAAAGGCGGTTCGTCATCAACAACAGGGCATGTTCAGAATTGGAGTCAAAGAGATTGATTTCCTCAGTATGGATTGCAACTGGAGATGGTTCGTCATCAGCAAAAGGGAGTATATTCAGAATTGGGTCAAGGCTATTGATTCCTCAGTATGGGTACTCTCTAAACTCTGAGCTTTACTTATCGCAAGTTTTTCTTTCCAAAAATGATTTTCAAAATACCTTAAACCTCAGTTTTTAAGTATTTTCGGAGTCGAACTACGTTTGGTCTGATTTCCTTCCAAGGAATACGTAGGCAGCTATTTAGCATGACCATACCCCTAGTTCAATATGGTGTCTTCTATCGATGACGGTACTTCATCCATAAGTATCATCGCCGAGGGGCTCTGTAGACACCCCATTTTGGACATTCATTTATAATCACACTACTTCTGTTTCTCGCCTTTGATTTGGGTCAAAACTCGTTAAGTTGGACATGTTTCGTTAAGTTTCTGACTGACTCTGTTAGTTAGGGGCCAAACTGAACATTAAAAGTATCGCAGAGGGCAAATAAGTGATGCCAGCACATAGATGCCTCGTACGAGACATTGATGTCTCGTACGAGGTATCTCCCTCGACAGTCGGGTTTTTGGTCAGTTTCCTTGTTGATCTTAACCCCTTTTCTTGGCAAACACTCTTGAAATCCGGGAAAACCTAATGGCCGATCCTAGAGTCCAAAAATACCTCTGTCGAGATCAACTCATTGATTCCCACTTCAACTTACCTTCTTAGCCAAAACCCTAGGTCAAAATCTCCTATAAATATAAGGTTCTTGAACCAGAAAAAGGGTAGACTCTATATTCACCAAACAACCACTCAAAATCTGACCAAAGAAGTTCTTCTAATCAGCCCCTCTCTGATACCCACAAAATTTGGAGGATCAACGCCTTTAGTCAAGGCCATCCATAGGATTCTTGAAGAAATCGCTTAGGTAAATCTTTGCTTTTCTATCTTCTCATCTCCTTCTTTGTGTTTGAAGTATTGTGATTCCATTAAAGGATCAGCCTAGAGCCTCTTCAACCCATGGAGATGGTCTCGAAGCATATGATCCGACATTCAAAATAAATAAGTCATTATTTATTTGTTTGTTTTTATCTTTCGGTACACGAATCCATGATTTTGAAACGATGATGATGATTTCTTAGCAAGACCAATCCAGATTAGGTGAATTGGGTGCTCCTTGACCTTCCCAATTCATAACTTAACCCCTAAATCCAGACATCTTGGTCCGTGTTCCGACAATAACATGGTGGCGACTCTCAAATCAACAAGAAGGTGAATCGATGGTCGAAAGCGTGCCATCGAAGCAAAAACCTCGCGCACAAACACCTTGACTTGTCCCTAAGTATTTAAACCCTATAAATATAGAGGTCCTTAACCAAATCATGGGTAATCAATCATTGGTAATCAATCATTATCAACCAAAAGGACACTCAAAGTCTGATCAAAACACTCCCATAATCAGCCTCTCTCCCTCACCCACGAAATTCACAAATCTATAACACAATTCAAGTCATGTTCTTTGGATCATCAAGGCCTTTTGTCAAGGCCATCCATAGGATTCTCGAAGAATGCTTAGGTAACTCCTTTGTTTTCCTCTCTTCTCATCTCCTACTTTGCTTTGAAGTAGTGTGATTATATCAAAAGGATCATCCTAGAGCCTCTCCAAATCATGGAGATGGTCTCGAAGCACATGATCCGACATTCCAAATAAATAAAAAAATATTTATTTGGCTTCTTTCGTAAATGTTTTGCATAATTTTAAAGATGATGATGATGATTTCGTAAGCAAGACCGGTCCTAGATCGGGTGGATTGGGTGCTCATTGACCTTCCCAATCCATAACTTAACCCCAGAACTCAAGAATCTCACGGTCCGTGTTCCGTTAAACATGGTGGTGACTCACAACAAATCGAGCAACAATCAAGTCCTTGCAATCAAACAAACCCTTAAACCAACAGCTGTAGACACCCCATTTTGGACATTCATTTATAATCACACTACTTCTGTGTCTCGCCTTTGATTTGGGTCGAAACTCGTTCAGTTGGACATGTTTCGTTATGTTTTGTCTGACTCCATTAGTCAGGGGCCAAAATGAACATTAAAATTGCTGCAGAGGGCAAAATGTGATTCCAACACATAGATGTCTCGTACGAGACATTGATGTCTCGTACGAGGTATCCCCCCTTGACAGTCGGGTTTTGGTCAGTTTCCTTATTGATCTTAACCCCTTTTCTTGGCAAACACTTAAGCAATCCGGGGAAAACCTAATGGACGATCTTAGACAAAAATACCTCTGTGGAATCAAAAATACCTCTGTGGGAATCAAGTCTTGGATTCCCATCACAACTTACCTTCTTGGCCACAACCCTAGGTCTAGAACTCCAATAAATATAGAGGTTCTTGAACCGAAAAAAGGCTAGAATCCTCATTCACCCAAAAACCACTCCAAATCTGATCAAAGAGGTCCCCATAATCAGTCCCTCTTCCTCACCCACGAAATTCAAGCCTCCACAACACCATTCAAGCCAAGTTTATTGGAGATTCAAGGCCTTTAGTCAAGGCAATCCATAGGATTCTTGAAGAACTCTTAGGTAAAACTCTTTGTTTTCTACCTTCTCATCTCTTTCTTTGTCTTTGAAGAAGTGTGATTCCATTAAGGGATTAGCCTAGAGCCTCTCCAATCCATGGAGATGGTCTCGAAGTACATGATCCAACATCCCAAATAAATAAGCAATTATTTATTTGTTTATTTTCCTTTTGCATACATTTTGCATGGTTTTGAAACAATGATGATGATTTCTTAGCAAGACCAATCCTAGATTGGGTGAATTGGGTGCTCCTTGACCTTCCCAATTCATAACTTAACCCCCGAATCCGAATATCCTGGTCCGTGTTCCGATAACAACATGGTGGCGACTCTCAAAACAAATCAAAAAGGGTAAATTGAAGGATGAAAAGGCACCTCAAAGCCAAACAAAAACCCGCGCGCAAACAGTGGCGACTCCGTTGGGGAAGATCACAGTAAGTGGGTTAGACTTGCGTCGAAAGAAATCATTGTTGTTTTAAAATTCTGCATTTTGTACTGTAATCTGTTCCCAGACTGAGATGCCTCGTAGGAGGGATCACTTGTCTCATACGAGACATCTCAGCTCTGCCCAACTAGTCTGACTCTCTGGTTTGAAAAAGGATTTTTGTTTCATTCAAACGTGTACACAGGGTTTTAGATCCGCTCTCCCCTCTGTTTCTGAGTCATAGGACCTCCCTAACGATGAAGAAACTCCCCACATGTCATAAGGCTAACCTTTGTTTTGAAGGAGTACTTGCTAATTGTTTCATTCCTTGCTTTACATGCGTTTGCTTTATGTGTGAACTACCACGGCCTGAGTTCCTCCACAAGAGGGAAACGTAGGCAGCCACTTGGCTTGGCCATCGCATGTTCTTGTTTTACTTTAAAAAAACTCTCTATTTTCTCTTTGTCACCTAGATCTTGACTCTCACATGCGTGCAAACATGTAGAATAATTGCACTACATACCCTATAAACCCGAGTCCTAATCGGAGGACGGATGTTGCTCAGCACCCACATTCTAACGAATGGCCCTTGCCGGTCTCTCCAAAGATGGTGTACCCGCTCCGTGACACGCTCCTAGACTGTGTTCATGGGGAGCCTTAGCCGTAAGCCTTGTATCAACCTCATGCATACATACTAGCTAATAAGACACTCCTCGAGACCGGTCGGTTCGATTCTTAGGGTTGTTTTAACCTTTTCCCAAGATAACGCATTTTCTACAATCTATAATCCTCCCTTCATGAATTCCTGAAGATTGTACCTTCGGTATAAATTGTTAGACAAAGGGTTGAGGTGATGAGATGAGAATTTTTCTACGAGGATTCGAGTCTAGTCTCTCTCAACATTAAAACCCTGCGTTAGACAATGTCTCTTTCGGTTGTCCCTTACAAGAATTCACAAGGTTTGATTGCATTAAATGCGTTGTTTAACAAAGTGAAAAACAACTACGGAATCACTTAGGTTTGGTTAATTGAATGGTGGATTCCGATGAGAATATGAGACCTTTGCCCGAATTTTCCGTTTGGGAGAGTGCAATACAGGTGAAAAACAAGGGGCTCATATTCCAGGGTGACAGAATCCACTGTTCCAGGATGAACTAGAGTAGTAACCTCTTTAAAATGGATTAAATTCCATCTGAGCAATAGGATTAAAATCTGAAAATCTGACTGTCAGGTTAGATGTCTCGTACGAGACATCCATTGTCTCGTACAAGATATCTCTCATTTTCTGTGAATCTGCCGTGTTGGTCAACCCCTATTTCATAAAAGCTGACTTGTTGGGACCCCAGCCTGGATTTGACACAGTTTCTGCACTTTAGGTCCGTCCGATCAGCAAAGTAGCTCCACGCTCCTGACACAATTCCCGCCTGCACGGAAATGTCACTCAGAGAAATCTCACAAAGTCTGCACTTCAAGATGGAAGCCACCGGAGGTTGGAAGGAAGGCCTGCCCAATAGAGAGGCCCCGGAAATCAATATCATACAAGAATTTCGCTTCAGAAGGCTCGACCATGCCTCTTATTATGCTCATGACCAAGTTAAAGAGCGTAACGAGCAAAGAGAAAAAGACTGGGCCGAGATCGAGAAGATGATCGACGGCAGTAAGCTTGAGATGTTACAAGATGAATACAATGAAATTGGTAAATGGTATAATGCCGCCATCGAGAGGGCTCAGAATTTGGAAGACAACCAAGAAAAGGTCATCAATGATGAGGTAGGTAACTGCATCAGCCTGCTTTATCAAGACCTAAAGAGCCAAATGGAGGAGGAACATAATCATCACCTCAATGTCATGAGGGACCATTACGAAAGCATCATGCAAAGCCTCCAACCTAAGCCACCGGGAGTCTACACAGATTTAAGTCAAATCTGACTTGGGAAAGTGTTCCGTGAGCTTGAGAGGGAAGGCAAGCTAGCACCTATGAAGGGGTACAAACCCAAATATGAGGGGGCCGGAAGGGACTTGCACCCGTATTGCTACTACCATTAGTGCCGCGGTCACCACACCGACAAATAAAACAACTTAAGGGATAAGATCCAGGATCTTATCGACTAAGGCACTCTACAGATAATAGGGAATGGAATCGGCCTCATGTTGAAGAATGAGGGGTCCAAACCTCGAGCTCATTTTCCACTACACTAGTTAGTAGTTTAATAGACTAGTTATTACTTCATTTTCATAGATTAGAAGTTTCTTTCTTTTCTTTTTTAAACTAGTGGTTTTTCACTCTTTAAGGGATCCTACTCACCCAAGAATCATTGTGGGTGAGATCATGCCCTCCTATCAATTTCAACTTTTAGTAATAGTTAGTTTCTTTTAAATTTCTCACTTTTCTCTACTTTTCCAAAAGTAAAGTAGTGTAGAGATGGTAGAGGTGCACAATGAAAATGACTATTCCAAGGCGATTCCATTCTCCGGAACACGCCCAATACTTAAGATAATGCTAAAAGAAGGGTACTTCCCAGGTCTTGGACTTGGCAAGCATTTACAAGGGATAAAACAACCACCACTTGTCGTTCTATACCCCCCAGATCAATGAAAGAGACAAGGGGGACGCTCCGAACCAAGACTACACCAAGCTCATCGAGAAGAGTGATGAGCCTATCCAGAATTGGTACACAACTGGGGGACCCATAGCAAGTGGAGACTTCCTGATCAAAGAATTAGGATGTACTCCCCATCCCCATAGAGAAAGAAAATTTGTAACTCTTACCTTAGAGTCAGATACCGCTACCGATGAGCTCACCCAAGAGGACTTGGATGCCATCGCGGAACGTGTATTCTTTTCTTTCTTAATGAAAAAATAGATGTTTCTGAGTATCCTGAGATTGCCAGCGTCCTAAATGATGGATTAACTAATAACTCTAACGAATTAGATAATAATGAGTCATATGATGAGATAGATCACGAAAACAAACAAATCTTAAAAGAAACTAATAAGAAAGTAGGTCGTCATGGCGGAAATGGTCCTATTGATGCCGAAGAAATGAAAACAGTTAATCTGAGGATGGACGATGATTTGAAAGAGACCAAGATTGGCAGTTTCTTTAAGGGGGAAGACCGACAAGCCCTCATAGCTCTTCTCCGAGAATTCGTGGATGTGTTCGCTTGGTCCTACAAAGATATGCCCGGGCTAGCCAATTCGATTATTGAGCACAAGATACCGCTGCTTCCCGATTCAAAGCCAGTCAAGCAGAAACTCCGAAGAATTAAGCCAGAATGGTCGGTACAGGTCAAACAAGAGATAGAGAAACTCCTGAGACTTGGATTCATCAAAGCGATAGAGTATCCAACCTGGTTGGCTAATACTGTGCAGGTTTCAAGGCAAATGGAAAAGTTCGCGTCTGTGTTGATTTCTGTGATCTCAACGGCGCGTCTCCGAAAGGTGATTTTCCTCTTCCCAACATAGACATGCTCGTTGACAATACCGCGAAATACTAAGTCCATTCATTCGTAGATGGATTCACCGGTTACAACCAGATCCTCATGGACGAGGAGGACCAACACAAAACAGCGTTTACCACACCTTGGGGGACGTTCTGTTATATGGTCATGCCATTCGGACTCAGAAATGCTGGAGCCACTTATCAGAGAGCTGTAACTGCGTTTTTCCATGACATGATACATTAAGAAATGGAGGTGTACGTTGACGACATGATCATACACTCCAAAGGCTCCGATAGACAGCACTTTGTCGACCTTAGAAAGTTCTTTGAAAGGTGAGACACTACAAGATGAGACTTAAATCGGCCAAGTGCACATTCGGGGTAGTAAAAGGAAAAGTCGGTACATGGTCACCGAGTGTGGTATAGAAGCGGATCCCGCTAAGATTAAAGAAATCATTGACATGCCTCCACCTAAGATGCAAAAAGAAGTCAAGGAGTTTATGGGTCGCGTTCAGTACATTAGTCATTTCATTAATCAGCTCACGATGATGTGCGAGCCCATTTTTAAGCTCCTCAAGAAGAATGCATCCCTAGAATAGACCGAAGAGTGTCAAGAAGCCTTTGAAAAGGTCAAGAAATACTTAGTGAATCCACTCGTGTTGGTTCCACCGCATAAGGAGAAACCGTTGACCTTTTACCTTATAGTAAATGATACTGCATTAGGGCTATGCTAGCACAAGAGCAACCCGATTCGAAGAAAGAAAATTCCGTGTACTTTGTCAGCCGACGCTTCCAAGGGGCTGAATTGAATTACTCTGCATTAGAAAAGTCGTGTGCTGTACTGGTATGGGTAGCTAAGAGACTAAAGCCATACATGGAAGCGTTTCCTGTACAACTAATTGCCCGAATGGACCCAATGAAGTACATCTTCGAGAAGTCGGATGTCTCCTCTAGGATAGCCAAGTGGTACTTTATGCTCGCGGGGTACGATATCACTTACATCACACAGAAATCCGTGAGAGGAAGAGTCTTCGCGGATCATTTAGCTGAATTTCCATGTGATGAAGCAAAGAGGGAAGACCCGCGATTCCCTGATGAGGACATCATGACAATAGCAGAAAATAAGTGGCAATTATTTTTCAATGGCGCAGCCAATAAACGGGGATATGGCATTGGCATGTTACTAGTAGATCCCTCAGATTTCTACACTCCACTCGCAATCCGCCTTGACTTTGAGGCCACTAACAATATTGTCGAGTACGAAGCTTGCATAGCGGGGCTTGAAGCAGCCTTAGAAAGAAATGTGACCGAACTAGAAGTGTACAGAGATTCATAACTTATAATTTATTAGTCACTCAAGAAGTGGAAGGTACAAGATCCTACACTCCAGAAATATAACGACCATCTCCAAGACTTGGTCAAACAGTTCAAAGAGGTCACTTTCTACTATCTTCCTAGAGATAAGAACCGCTTGGCAGACTCACTAGCCACACTAGCATCACTTGTGGAGATTCCCGAATGGACTGAGGTTAAGACCTTCAAAGTCACGAGGCGAATGACTCCCGCTTATTACTCAATCATAGACCTGCACGACTGCAAAGAAGAGTGTAACCCTGTTTCCGTAAATACCTTGGATGATAAACCTTGATATTATGATGTATGTCATTTCCTCCTAGATGGAACATTCACATCACACACATCACCTAAAGCAAAGATAGCCCTCAAACGGTTGGTCGCCGTCGATTACTTGTCACGACCCGAAAACCCGTCTCTAATTTCAATTAATAAATATCTAATTATTTATTTATTTCTTATTTAATTGTTTAAATTATTATTTAATTAATAATTTATGTGTGCATTTTATATGTATAACAATTTATGCCTAGCATTTAATTGGTTAATTGTGCTAGTATAGAGAGTTGGGTCTTAATTGTTAGTGGGGAGTTATTTGTATTGGTTGGTGTTAGTAGCGAGGAGGGGTCTAAGTGTAAATGTTTCAAATAATTCTCCCTACTCCCTCCCTCACCTCCCTCACTCTTTCACCCTCACCTCACTTCTCATCTCTCTCCCAGCAACTCTCTCTCTCTCTCCTTGGTTTTGGGTAAGTTTTTCTTCTCTTCCTTCTCTCTTCATTCTACCTATCTTCCTTCCATTATTTCTCATTTCTCATAATATGAAACTTGTTTAGATTGTCGATAGGATCGTAGAGAGCTAAAAATATTTGAAATCCGTCATCCTTGAGAAATTCTAAGTAAGTTGCTTTTCCCCCATTTCTATGCTAAAGTGTTCATTTCATGATTATATAATGTTTTAGTTGATACATTGATGTTTGATTGAGTTTAAGATTTATTTGGAATTTATTTGGATTTTTGGTTAAAAATGGTGATTTTGATGAATGTTGGGATTCAATCCTTATCTTGGTTGATAAATGGTGTTATTTAGGTCCCCATCCTAGTTATAAGTTGTTTTGGTTCGTATTTATGCTTGGTGGAAGGTTGGTTGTGTTTGATTTTGAGTGTTGTGTGAAATGGGTAAGAAAAAGGAAGAACCCAGCTCTGTTTCCCGGCCAAGAACCAGACCGAGCGCCCGCCCGGGTTGCACCAGGCGCTTGCCCGCCTTGCCTTTTCCTGCAGCCTGACCTTCTGGGCAAATAAGCGCCCGCCTGCCCCTGCCCGCGCGCCCGCCCGCCCGCCTGGTCTGGAATTTTGCCCTTTAAGCTAAATGGCTTCCCTAGTTTAAGTTTATTTACTCTAATTAACTTAAGATAACATCGTGGCGCACCTTATTAATTGGAATTGGTTCCTTTGTGAATAAAAATGTTACGGAGTTTGATTAAATATCGTTTCGAGAATGTTGGACACCTTTGATGAGTTGTTTTATTTGGTTTACCTTTGTGGTGATTTAATTGGAATGGTTCCCTACTTCGGAATCATGAGTTGTTTAATTGAGCTAATATTTATTAATTAGCTTTCATTTGAAAGTCCAGCTGGTTATTTGTGTATCGAGTTAGGCAATGGATAATGCTATAATGGCACAAGCCAAGTCCAGTATAGCATCGCCCATTGGTCCTTCTTTCCTCATCCAGATTGGCCTTGGATGGGATGAGCTAGCTCCTTTTGTGAGTATTCTAGCTACACGTTTTGGAGCATGACTTTGTGGCATGGCTCCCAACCTTTGTGGCACGTTACTTTATTATTGGTTCCGGTACCGGGGGTTTTCTCTTCAAGCTTTCATGCTACTATGGAGATGTTGATTGTTGATTATTGAAGCTGCGCAGCGACCTTTATTTGGTTATATCAGTTGGGAAACCTTGGCTAATATCCTTTGTTAATTGTTTATTTCCGTTGCTATCTGTTAACTGATAAATGCTATGTGCTAAGTGATATTTATTATTGTTTATTGCTTATTGCATTTAGCATGTCATGTAGTTGCATTAGTGACTTATTGAGATTTATCTCACCCCCTTACTTGTATCTTTGTTTTTCCTTAACCCCCCCCAGGAGGAAAGGATTAGACTCGCTGATCACGAGGAGGACGTCGCGAGGGTTTAGCTTTTGGGGCAAGTTGTTATTGGTGGGTTTACATTACATAAATGTGTAACCTTTTGGGAATAGTTGTATCAAACTTGACGTCATTAGAATTTGTATATCTTATTATTTTAGGTGTAAGCTTATGGAGCTTACACTAGTTTATAATTTGTTATTCAAGTTGGGTTTTAAAACTTGAGTTATCATCTTTTGGTATAAAAAGGAAATTTTTATCTTCATTGTTTTAGAGTTTTTTTTGTTTAAGTCGACGTCCAGCTCGCGCACTCCGGGCCCGCGGGGTCGGGGTCGCGACATTACTTCACTAAATGGATCGAGGCTCAATCCTATAAAGTCTTAAACGCCAGAAAGGTGGCTGAGTTCATTAAGACCAACATCATATTCCGATATGGAGTACCTCATGAGATGATATCTGACAATGGCTCGCACTATTAGAAAGAATGCGACCAACTACTTGCAGAGTACAAGATAGAGAGACATCAGTCGTCACCGTACCGACCACATACCAATGGAGCAGTCGAAGCTGCTAACAAAACCATAGAGACCATCATTAGAAAAATTGCTAAAACTGGCAGAGACTGGCCCGATAAGCTACCTTTTGCACTCTGGGGCTACCGTACTTCAATCCGCACGGCCACCGGTGAAAGTCCCTACGCCCTAACCTATGGGATGGAAGCAGTGCTACCAATCGAATTAGAGGCACCATTACTAAGGGTTCTCCTAGAAAACCAAGTGAATGAAGTCGCATGGTTAGACAGTCATTACGAACAACTAGCCCTGCTAGATGAACGACGACTTTGAGCCGTCGAGCATATCCAAGCGTATCAACGGAGAATGGCCTGAGCATTTAATAAGAAAGTCAAGTCCAGAAACATCAAAGAAGGAGACCTTGTCCTACGTGAACATCATCCTAGACCATTCAATCCTATGGGAAAGTGGGGACCAAGATGGATAGGCCCTTACATAGTCAAGAAAGTATTCTCCGAAGGAGCGGTACAACTCGCAAACCTAGATGGAGATCAACTGCCAAAGCCCGTCAACTTGGACAAGCTGAAGAAGTACTATTTATAAGTCCGTCCCCTATTTCAAAAAGAAAAGAGGAAAGCTCGCTAGGTTGAAAACCCACAAGGGCGGCCTAGGCAAAAGCAGAGAGCACGAGAAAAGTAGCCCGCTAGATTGAATACCTGAAAGGGCGGTCTAGGCAAAAATCAGGGTGTGCATAAAAAAAAATTAATAGGGGACAGTCTCGTACGAGACACCTATGTCTCGTACGAGACATGTCAGTCAGCAGACATATTTTCTCTTTCTTAAACAAGAACTACGATGACCTGAGCTCCTTATTTAATTGATGTAAAAGGAGAACGTAGGCAACCTTTTGGTCCGGCCTATTCAATAAATAAAATCAAAATCTTGTCTTCTTATTAATTGAATGCATTTCAAGAAAGCAATAATAAAATTTCTAACATGAATACCAACTTGCAAAAGAAAACAAATAAAATACTAAAAATCCAAACATTGGTCTATCTGTGGCAATCTCTCGATACTCCTAAGGATCTATTTCTTCCTTGACTTAGTAGGGGCTTGACCACGATACGCCTTTTCATTCCTCTTCCTCTTGTGCAAAGGTATCTCGAAACCGGGAGGAACATCAAGTCTACTGAACACCAAGGGAGTCAGTATCGCAAACACATGAGGCCTATCCAGAGCTTGAAATTTACCGGGAAGTCCGTTTGCACTCTTATCGTAAAAGTCACTATCCAGAAAATCTTGAGTGGCATCTACTCTGACATTAGAAGGATCCTCCTTAGCTTCCTTCTTCCTCAAATTCAAGATAGGCTCGAATTGGTCCCCCAACAGAGAGCGACGGATCTTATCAATACCCCCGACACTGGGATGGAGGTTCTTTCAGAAACCAATCTAAATATTTGTCAGACAAATGGATGCTCCCTCCATCATGGCGAAGATTGGTCCAACGGACCATAGTGGTGCCTTGCCCCTAATCGTGAGCCAAGCTCGTAGAGAACTCTGAGTTCATGAAAGAAGTGTCTCGAGACCGTCCCCCTAACACGAAAGTGTCCTGCTGTTGACCGAATTGTCGCATTACCCTCTGAGCAATATAGAAAGAGGAATCCCTTAAACCCAGAAGGACGACCCTTCGTACCCAAGGGTATTAGCTACGAACCTCCTCACCTTCCAAAAAGATGGGCACCATGCAATATCATCAGTCTCCGCATTAGCAAAAAGATGAGCTCACTCCTCAATGTTGAGACCCTTCACCAATAGTCTCCGTCTATGGAAAGTATAAGGAGAATACTCGATCGGAGAATCCAACAATTTGAAATGTTCTCTAAGCTAAATAGTCAACAATAATGGACTTCCCCGAGTCATGGAGCCGGTTTGGTGTCGCTCATCAAGACCATGAAGGGTCTCCCCTAAGATAAGAGGGACTATGTTGAAGGCCCGTTATCTAGCTTGCAGAACGATGTCCATGAGCACCGTGTTCGCCATGCCAAACCTGCTCATGAAAAGCACGCTTCGAAATAAGCACAATGCCAAGAGGCAGCACTGAGAATCCACGCCGTGACCACGAGTCACCCGACCTTTAAATCTCCTAGGTAAAGCGTGGAGATCAACATAGCGGTTGTGAATATAACTCTGCACCTCAGGAAGGCCTATACTCAATAGATCCCTGAGAGACTCCGCCGGTACCTTGTCATACTTAGGCACCGCAATCACCCCGGTCAATGGAATATCTAAGATAGCCACCATCCCCTCTACAGTAGGGACCATCTCATTGAGCGAAAAGTTGAAAAGATGAGTTGATGGATCCTAAAAGCGTGCAACTCCCTTTAGAAGGTCCCACTCCGGTTTTAGATTCTTCAAGGTGAAAAGAATCTTGAAACCGAACATCTCCACAAATCTTTCTTGACGAGCTTTGTCAAACGAGCGAAAGAACGTTGCTAAGTCATTCTTGTAGCGTTCCACTAATTCCGAATCCAAGGAGAACTCATCAACGATTATTGATGAAGGGACGGACTTACTTAGGGCCATTGGGAGCAAAAGGTTGAGAATTTTACTCCAAAAGAAAAGTTCCCAGAACTGATTTAAGGCTGGTATTCTAGGACGGACTAGAAGTGTTATATACAAGTTTGGACACCAAATCCTAGAGGAAAAAGGAGAAACAGCCACAGATTCAGACGATGACTCGTACGAGACATCGATGTCTCGTACGAGGCATCTCCTAGTTCAGAACAGCAACAACTCTGCTCAAATCCCAGGTTGCCCGGTAAGTCAAAACATGTCTCAATCACCTCAGAAACACACCCGAAATAGTTCATACATTACATACAAATGACCCAACGCGAATCCATCTGATAAAAGTACCCCTCGGTTGACCAACCGAATGTGAATCAATCCATTTACACAGTCAGAAATAAAAAATAAAATCAACTAGTGTATTGTGTGTTAGAGTTAGGAAATAACTGTTGCATAGGTACAAACCAAAGAAAGAAAAGTTGTCTTTGCCTACGCCGAGGAAACAAATACATCATCAACAAAAGGAGGGAATGGGGGATCCTATCGTCTTGGTATCAAAAGAAAGAAGACATCGCCACCACCACGTGATCACTCATCAGTTCGAAGTCTCTTCCCGCAAGAAGCCGACTTTGCTGTCTGGCGAGCCAATCGACCTAAGAGATCCATAGTCTCTCTATTCATACTCTTGGCATAGGCCATAAACTGGGCAAGCTGTCCTGTGACCTCTCTATACTCAGCAATGGGCACCTGTTGAGAAGAAACAAATAGAGATGTCAAAGTATTCAGATAAATGATAAACAGAGAGATGAAATGGTAGAATGACATAAATGACGGAAGAAGGGTCATAAATCATACCATGGTCGCATCAGCAGAAGGTACGAGCTCCTCAGGCATGCATAATCGGCTGGAAGGTCCTCAGTACTCTCTATCCCCTCAACCATGCTATAGGTAAATGAAGCTGGTCCGAGCTGTGGACGGAAAGGGATGTGGACAACTCCCTGGGCCTGAGCCTAATCACCCTCTATAATCAACCGGGGCATGAGGCGAGCGAGAAAGTCCTGATAATAAGCCTCCAAGGACATATGATCAAAAGCATCCTAACCAATAATGATGTCCTCTCTCTCCTCCTCTGCGATGGCATAAGAGTTAAGCATGTGAGCCGGCGGGTCCAAAGGGATGATGACATCGAGTCTGCGACCACCCTGCTGGCGAGAGACTCTCTCTCCTAAATAGAAGCATCCCCCACCGAGGCTAATCATCAGCAACCTCATACCAGCAAACCCGTACGCATGGTCAATGCCCAAACTCTGCCAAGGAAAGAAAGCGACAGCGGACTCAGGGACGGCCTCCCATCTGTCAAATACAGCCGCATGCGCTCCACCGTCATGTCAGCCCTTCTGCATGTTCATCACGGGTATCCCTGTTACCCTGGCGCCATCTCAAAGTATCTGGGAACATAACAGTGTTTTCCCGAAGGTTAAAAGTGAAGAGACCAAACATGGCGTATCCACAAGCCTGCAAATGGGAGAAACATAGAAAAATGTCAAAACTGAATGAGTTACCGAGATAGAAAGTAAACTGGGGCTGAAGTAAAGGAGGAATACAGAAAAAGATGAGTATATATAGACAACCCGCCTTGGACCAATCACCCCGATTGCACATTTGATTTTGTGTTTCTCCCTATTTTAAGTGTTTCTCGTTAGTTTTTGTTTACTTGCATTAAGTTCCTGACTGACTTCGTTAAGTCCAGGCACCAAACTGAATAACAGTGCTGACTTTCTAGTCCATTCTGTCATTTTTTCCATCTCCAAGGCGCGCGCTTTCACCTTTTGGGGCCAGAGGCGCGCGCATCCCGCCACCAAGGCAGGAGGCGCGCGCACCTGGGCATCAGTTACAGATTTTTGTCCAAGAATCCCTCCCTTGCTCCTTTTAACAGGATTTGCCCAGGAAACTGACCTTTGTGACTTGGTTTTGGCACTAAAAACACACCTTCTTTACCTATAAAAACCCCTCTAATTCACCATTGAAGAGGAGGAAGATTTGAATCATTAACAAAACTATACACAAATACTTACAAGGCATTTTCCTAAGAACCTTTTGAAGGAGTCCTTGAAGCTCTTGGAAGTATAGGTAAAAGACTACTCTTTTCCCTCCTTTTCTACTTCATCTTTTCTCTCTTTCTTTTGCTTTAAATCAAAAGTGAAATCACCCAGACTTTCTTGGGACATGACATCAAAGACTACTTCACTTCATTGGAGCTAGTCACGAAGTTATCTCCCTACATTCCAAACACCTTTTTTTACCCCCCTTTTATCATCAAGAATAAGAAGAATGTTTCATCATTTATGTATATTTTGATCAAGCAAGACCAACTTTAGTTGGGCGAGATAGGTTTTTAAGTACTTCCCATCTCGTAACCTAACCTCCGAACATCATAACAAAAAATCTCTGTTTTCGTAATCAAACTTAGGCTATAAACATTAGGTTTTTCTTATGTTCCTCTAAAACATAGGTGGCGACTCTAAACACAAATAGACATCCTAGGGTAACTCACGCGCTCTAGCCAAGCTGTGGCCCCCCCGGGGTATCTACAGTGGCGACTCTGCTGGGGAGATTCTAGGGTTAAACTTGCGTTTCTGATCAAAATCTACATCTTTTATGGGCATTCTGGTTCCTGATGGGGGAAGCGTGCGCCTCTGGCCTTCTTAGCCTATGGCGCGCGCGGCCCACATCAAGTACCAGAGTCGCCCGCTTCCTGATGTTCTTCCTGTTCTTCTTATTTTTTCTACACTAATCATTTCTGCAAGGGTTACAATATGCATTCAGGACCAGGGAAATCCCCTGAGTCCAAAGTCTGACAATCTGACAGGTTTGCCCAGAAGTGGGCGCCTCCCATAGACTCTGCGCTAGGTGCGGGCATCCTACAACATAGGCCAGAGGCGCGCGCTTCTGGGTGGTTTTCCAGGACATGGACAGTTTCAGAACAGAGCAGATTGATTGGGGTGTGGGCACAGTTGCCTGCATCATGGACTGATTTAGACCTCTTAACTGTTTCATTTTGTGTTTTGTTTTATCGGTCACACGTGTGATTCTAGAGTTGTAATTATGTGCTTATTTGCTTTTCTTTAAAAAAAACAAGAAAAAAATGTTTTGTCATATGTTGGACCTCACACTACGTGCACAATCTCCTATAAATTGCTCACTATCGAGTCGCACAAGTTTATAACCCCAAACGGTCGAGGCCCGTCCTAGAGAGTTTCAAGCTCCACCCGACCTTGACTCTTTCGAAGCGGTAAACCTCAACCCATGGCGTAGTTCATGACTACATGCCGGGGGTGACCTTAAGCCTCTCATTAGCTGAGCACAAGCCAACACAATTCTAGTTAGGGTCTAACACTCCGTGACTGAAGTCGGTTTTCATGTACAGAGCCTAAACTAATGTCTTCAAAACATACATTCCAAGTGGTTATCATGGACGAAATAAAACTCCGTCCCCAAGTGGTTATTATGGACGAAAATAAAAATCCATCCCCGCATGTATGCTTTACTACATTAGTTTAGTTTAATCCCGACATGTGTAGGATTCACAAGCGTGATGGAATCTGATGAGTATATGGGACCGCGAGATGGTCTATATACTAGTGTGACGATTCCATTATTTTCTTAGAAACTCAAAAGGGACCCCGTCCCTCCGACTTATAAAAAAAATAAAAAAAGAGACTTTTTCTTATGTGGTTTCGAGTCGTGTGCCCAATGTGTGTTCTAAGCCTCTTCATGGACCGAAAGTGTTACTCAAAGACTGACAAGGGCCTCTTCTGCAATATAGGTTCAATTGGTACTTACAGAGTCTACCGGGATTCAGCGAATCGGTTAGTTCGTGAAGTGATTACTCCAACAGCTCTAACGGCAACCATGACCGGCAGCAGCAACACCATGTCTCTCGAGCAGCTTTCAGCTATGGTCCAAGTGCTCCAAGATCAAGTCTCCACTCTTAATAAGGAGGCCTAAAATAAATATGATCTTTGGCAATCCCACCTCGACAATCAAAGGGAGGCCCACAAGGCCGAAATGTAGCAAATGAAAGAGAAGCTCACCAAGCTTTCGAGTGGTAAAGACAAAGAGAACAATGACTCCGAGTGGACTAAGGGTTTGTTTCAAATCCCTTATGTTAGTGCCCGTACCAAGAAAGTGGGGGAACCGAGCACCGAGAACAATGAGCACAAGATGGTTGATTCAATTATGGCTTACATAGATCAATGCTTCAACGGCCTCAACGTGGGGAAAAGTCCCGACACGAGCCTTTATAAGTCCTCCATTCTCATAAGCACAATGGCCGCTCTCCCCGAAAAGTTCAAGATACCCGACATCAGCAAATTCAAGGTCAACTCTTGTCCCATGGCACACATCGAGACTTACATTTGGGCTATGGTACCGAAGAAGGTCTCTCCCAAGGTTATGTCACAATGATTCCCTCTTACTCTCGAGGGGGCGACAAAAGATTGGTATGCAACTCTCCCGCTCACAGTCCGTCTTGATTGGGATGCCACCATGCTTCCTTTCAAAAGTCAATACCAAGGCAACACCACCCACCGGCCAACCAAGAAAGAGCTCGAGAACACTACTCAAAGGGACAATGATTCCTTCATTGACATCACGAGAAGGTGGAATGACAAGCTTGCTGAAATTGTCGAGAGGCCTAACACCAAGGAGCAAATGGACATCTTTCTTAAGTGTCTAAAGATTGATCTCCGCACCTACCTAAGTGGGGATTGCTATGCCGATTTCTCACAAATGTATGAGGCGGGAATCCGAATGGATGAGTTGCTTAAAGAAATCAAGAAAAGTGCTCCTAGCCTTCGTTACAAGGCCTCCTCTAACTCCACAAAAGAGGCTTCGGTTAATGCCATTACTACCGACAAGGGGAATTGCAAAAGGGTTCCTCCTCCACAAGGCAAGAACTTTCAAGATAATTGTGTCTAAACTCCTTTCTATGGCATGACTATCACCGAGGCCTTCGAAGCTCTCAAGGCCAAAGGGCAAGTTACTCCTCTCCAAGGGTACAAACCCAAGACAATGCGTCCCAACCATGCCTACCACAAGCATTGTGACTACCACCAACATAGTGGCCACACCACCGAGGAATGCTTTGTCCTCCGCAATGTCATCAAAGATCTCATAGACAAGAAAGATTTCATAGTGCCTAATGGTGAGGATGTCAATGTAATAGAGGTAGGAGAATTCGAGGAGACCACTCATTCAACCCCAATTGTGAATGAGGGCTCCAATGTGATGAATAAATTTGACAATTCTTGTTACGTTGTGACTTACGATGAGGTAATGAGGGAAGTACTAGAGAATAAGAAAAAGAAGCAAGATGGGAACGTCAACATGCTAACTCGATCCGGATGAGTCATAGCAAGCAACCCCGCTACTTCTGCAACAAGCACCTCTTCTAAAAAACCGCAAGCTCGCGACACTCCCGAAGACCCTTTATTGGTTCAACTCAAGAAAACTCAAGCCAACATCTCCATTTGGGACCTCATTGCATCCTCAAAGAAGCACTGAGATCTTGTCATCAGTAATCTCGACGACACGTTTATCTCTCCCGATACAACTCCCGAAGACATTACGGCAATGATAGGTCACATTCATTTTGGCAATGTCATCACCTTTGCCGACATGGACCTTCCACCATTTGGTTCCGACCACAATGAGGCCATTTATCTCAAAGTGAGAGCAAGGGGGAGACCTATTTCAAGAGTCTTGGTTGACGGTGGTTCCGCGCTCAATTTGATGCCCGGCCGAATCATGGGCATACTGGGGCTTAAGAATTAAGACTTAAAACCTTCTACTCAAGTGATCTGAGGTTACGATAGCACTACCCGCACAGTCATGGGTATGGTGGAAATAGACATTGAATTTGGGAGCATGGTCATGTCCGTCCCGTTTTAAGTGCTCGATGTGCCTTCTTCATTTAACTTACTCTTGGGCCGCCCATGGATACACAGTTCTAATTCCATCCCTTCGACTCTCCATCAGTGTGTGAAGTTCAGAAATGGGGATGAAATAGTGACCGTAATGGCAGAAAACAACACTATCAACAGAAAGGGGGAACCCGTTCACCAAATTCAGCATCGTTTAGCAGACTCTACCCTCTCCGGCATCTCAATCAACGCCATTGACAAAGAAGGGGGAAACGAAGCATGGAACCTTGGCAATCGCAAAGTCCTCTGCATGATGAGGAATATGAATTACTTCCCTGGTTTAGGCCTAGGGAAATATCAACAAGGAAGGATGCGACCTATTGAGATTCCTTTTGTTAAGAACACGTTCGGTTTGGGATATGAGCCTTCCAGAGATGACTTAAAACACGAGCAATCCATCAAAAATGAAAAGGCTCGAGCCCGAAGGAAGGGCCGTCATTACGAGATTCCCAATTTGAGGCCTTACCGCAAGACACTAAATGGCTACTTTGTCCGTCAAGGGGAGGACGTCTCGTACGTAATCTTTCCAGAGCCATGGGTTAACAGCAAAGGCATCAGAAAGCCCGGTCTTGAAATCTTTGCCGACTGCGAGATTCAGAAATCCGAAAGGGGACCAACTTCCATATCGTCCCGAGAATGGTGGGGGAAGAAAGTGACCATAGAGTCTGAGACAGAGATTACCGCAGGGGAAGAATTGACAAATTTGGCCTCCATGTTTGAAGAATTGGCCATCATGGACGAGTGCCAAGTAAATGCCATCTACGACACCGACACGAGAAAGGAAACTATCAGTGAGATCCAGCCAAGCTCCGAGCCGATCAACAACTGGTATTCTACGAAGGGACCCGTGGTATCCGAGGAATTCTTGGTCGAGAAGATGGGTTACATTCTGCGCAAGGTCACAAAGGAAGACTTGTTCACATTCACTTTCGAGTCCGAGAGTGTTTCCGATACCCTCACCCAAGAGGATATGGAGGCCATAGCCGAGCGTGTGTTCCCTTTCTTTATTAATGAAAAAATTGATCTTTCTGAGTACCCTGAGATTGCAAACATCATGAATGATGAATTAACTAATAATGAATCTAATGAACTAGTTAATAACGATTCAAATAATGTGAAATAGACCACAAAAACACAACATACTTAAATGAACTTGCTCAACAGGTCCGTAGTCGTGGTGAAAATGGTCCAGGGGCTGACGAAGAATTGCACGCTGTTAATCTGGGTACCGATGAAGAACCGAAAGAAACCAAGATCGGAAGCTTCTTCAAGGAGGAAGAGAAAGACAGATTGACTGCACTACTCAGGACTTCGTGAATGTATTTGCATGGTCATACAAAGACATGCCGGGCTTAGACAGAAAGGTCACTGAGCACAGAATTCTGATCAGAGAGGATGCTAAGCCGACAAAGCAGAAACTCAGAAAGATCAAGCCAGAATGGTATCTACAAGTCAAAGAAGAGATAGAGAAGCTTCTCAGTGTAGGCTTCATCAAAGTTATTGAGTATCCGACATGGCTAGCCAAAGTGGTCACAGTCCGAAAGGCTAATGGCAAGGTTCGTATTTGTGTGGACTTCCGGGATCTGAACAAATCTTCTCCAAAGGATGACTTTCCACTACCCAACATTGATATGCTAGTCGACTCCATTGCTGCCTATAAAGTCCGCTCATTTTGGGATGGTTTTGCTGGGTACAATCAGATTCTCATAGCTGAAGAGGATCAACACAAGACTGCTTTCACAACACCGTGGGGCACCTTTTGCTACATAGTTATGTTGTTTGGGTTAAGGAACGCTGGAGCTACTTATCAAGGGGCTGTTACAGACTTGTTCCATGATATGATTCACAAGGAGATCAAGGTCTACGTAGACGACATGATCATCCACTCGAAGGGGACCGACGGTCAACATTTGATCGACCTCCGCAAGTTCTTTGAAAGGCTTTGTCAACACAAGATGAGGCTCAATCCCGCAAAGTGCACATTTGGGGTTATCCGAGGCAAAGTTCTTGGCTACATGGTCACAGAAAGGGGTATTGAAGCAGATCCCTCAAAAATCAAAGCAATCATTGACATGCCTCCTCCTAAGACATAAAAAGAAATCAAAGGTTTCATGGGTAGACTTCAATACATTAGCGGTTTGTGCACCAGCTTACCTCCATGTGTGAGCCCATCTTCAAGCTACTCAAGAAGAATGTGGCTCTAGAATGGACCGAAGCTTGCCAAGAACCCTTCGACCAAGTGAAGCGTTACTTGACATGCCATCCAGTCTTAGTTCCACCTCACAAGGAGAAGCCTCTCTTACTTCACCTCACAGTGAATGATGAAGCCCTTGGGGCTATGCTAGCATAAGAGCAACGAGATTCCACAAAGGAGAATGCCATTTATTTTGTCAGTCGCCGATTTCAAGGGGGTGAAAAGAACTACTCCGTCTTGGAGAAGTCATGTGCAGCACTGGTTTGGGTCACTCAAAAGCTCAAACATTACATGGAAGCCTTTCCGATAAAGCTAGTAGCAAAAGTGGACCCGCTCCGCTACATCTTCGAGAAGCCTTTCATGTCAACAAGAATAGCCAAATGGTACTTCATGCTCGCCGGCTATGATATCACTTACGTCACACTCAAATCCATCAGGGGGAAAGTGTTCAGTGATCAGCTTGCTGAATTTCTGTGTGATGAAGTGAAGGGGGAGGACTTACAGTTTCCCGACGAGCACTTGGTTTGCACTACAACCGAGGAAAATAAGTGGCAACTCTTTTTCGATGGCGCCGCCAATAAACATGGTTATGGGATAGGAATGTTGCTTGTCGATCCAAAGGACATCTACACTCCAATTGCCATCCGTCTTAAATTCGAAGCTACCAACACCATTGCCGAGTATGAGGCATGCATAGCGGGGCTAGAAGCGGCCCTAGAAAGAAATGTCACAGAGCTAGAAGTATTCGGTGACTGCCTGCTCCTTATCAATCAAACATCGGGTAAATGGCGAATCCAAGACCCGACCCTCCAACAGTATGGTCAACACCTCGAGGAATTGGTTAAACAATTTCAAGACATCACGTTCAATTATTTGCCAAGAGACAAGAACCGCTTTGCCGATGCTTTGGCTACTATAGCCTCACTGGTTGAGACGCCCAAAGGAAAAATGGTGAAACCCTTTAAAATTTCAAGAAGGACCAGTCCGGCATACTGCATGAACATCGAGATCAATGAAGTCCAAGATAACCCCCCGTGGTACACTGACATCATGAATTTTCTCAACAACAGCACCTTTCCCGAGAACAGCAATGGGAAAACCCGAATAGCACTACAAAAGCTAGCCGCCAGATATGTGTTGATTGGAAACCGAGTCTATAAGAGATATCATCAAGGGATCAATCTTTTATGTTGAAACAAGTCCGAAGCTCAAGAAATCATGCACGAAGTCCATAAAGGTGAGTGTGGACCCCACATGAATGGGATTATGTTGGCCAAGAAGATACTCCGTATTGGTTACTATTGGACTACAATTGAACAAGACTGCATAGAGAAAGTCAAGAAATGCGCCAAGTGCCAGTTCCATGCTAATCTGCAATATGCTCTACCTTCACAACTGTAAAACATGACCACACCTTGGCCATTCTCTTGTTGGTGTATAGATATCATCGGTAAATTCCATCCTACGGGAAGCAACGGACAGTCATTCATCCTTGTGGCCATGGACTATTTCACAAAATAGGTCGAGGCACAAGCTTACCGAGTTCTCAATGCCAAGAAAGTGGCTGAATTCATGAAGAACCACATTATGTGTCGATATGGTATTCCTCATGAGATCATCTCCGACAATGGTTCTCACTTCGAGAAAGAAATGGATGCACTTTTGGTTAACTACAAAATTACCAAACATAAGTCATCCCCGTACCGTCCCCAAGCCAATAGAGCGGTCGAAGCAGCAAATAAGACAATCGAGGTCATCATACGAAAAATGGCTTCAACAGGAAGGGATTAGCCCGAGAAATTACCACTAGCATTGTGGGGCTAACGCACATGAATACGGTCAACGAGGTTCCTTCTCTACAAATCCTACTTGAGAACCAAGTCAACGAGTTTGATTGGATGCAAAGTCGGTACGAGCAACTAGACCTACTCGACAAAAAGAGGTTAAGAGCATTTGAACGCACAAGGGCCTATCAACAAAGAATGGCAAGGGCTTTCAACAAGAAGGTGAAGCCTCGAAACATCAAAGTGGGAGATTTGGTCCTAAGACAACATCCCCCCAATGCCATGAATCCCCTTGGGAAATGGGGACCTCGATGGATTGGTCCTTACGTGGTCAAGATGATACTAAGCGGTGGTGCAGTCCGACTTGTAGACTTGGATGGTTATCGATTGCCAAAGAAGGTCAACCTCGACAAGCTCAAGAAGTTCTACGCTTAACAAATAAAGACTATTAAAAAAAAAAAAAACGCTCGCTAGGTTGAAAACCCGCAAGGACGGCCTAGGCAAAAATTAGAGCACGTGCAAAAAAGAAGCCCGGTAGATTGAAAACCCAAAAGGGCGGTCTAGGCAAAAAACAGGGTGCACACAAATAAAAAAAAATGGTCTTCATTTGTTTAAACTACGGAGACCTGAGCCTCTCTACGAGAGGAACGTAGGCAACCTTCGGGTGCGGTCTAAAACAATAATTTTTACCCAATCATGTTGTAACAAGATGCAATTTTTATTCAATCATTGAACTATTTTAACCATTACAACGGACGATGTTGAGCATATAAAAGATATAAAAACATTAAAATCCTAACAAGTGGTCTATTAATTGCAATCTTGGGGTACTAAGAAAAATCTAATTTTCTCTTAGCCTTCAAAGGGCCACCCGAACGGTTCTCAATCCTACTCTTCTTGGGAGGCCTAGGAACACTAAGGTGGACCGAAACCTTCTGCGCAACAAAGCGCCTTCGAGCATAGAAGCTATCCAAAGGAGTACCGAAAGGGTCAGCCAGAATATTGTGCGAATCAGCAGCAGCTTCCTTATACCTCAAAGCACTGCTAGGCTCAAAGTCCTTTCCTAGCAACTCAGCGCGAAGCACGTCAACCCAAGTGATGCCGTGGTAAAAGGTACCAAACAGATAATCCAGATAACTCTCAGGAAGAAAGACACTACCCCGGTGAATAGGAGCAGAAGCCCACCGATGGCGGTCATCTCCCCAAGCAGACTGAAGCTCCTTTAAAAAGTCTGGACCCATATATGAAATTGGATGGAACACCCCACTCCTCAGGAAAGGAATAATCTGCTGGCAACCGAACTGCCTCAAAACCCGCTCCGGATGGTAAAATGAAGAGTCTCTCAAGCAGGGTAAGACCACATGCTCAAAACCAAGAGTCCATTCCACGAAAGGACGAAGCCCCAAGATGGAGGACACCACTCAATGTCAACAGACAGTCGAGATGCAAAGAACTTCTTCCAACCATCTTCAGTCAAATCCCGGATCAACAGTTTTCTCCTGTGAACAGCAAAAGGAGACAGATCACCCTCCGGAGAATAAATCCTGAAGTGTTCCCGGAGCCATATGGTTAGAAGCAAGGGTCTTCCCCGACACATCTCGTCCGTTCGATGCAACTCATCAAGGCCGTGCAGGGTCTCCCCTACTATAAGAGGGATTATACTGAATTGTTACTCCTTGGCCTGTAAGATAATCTCAGTCAACTGCACGTCCGCGGTCCCGAAGGTTGTAACAAAAAGAACATCACTGAAAAAGGCAAGCCGCCATGGCACTCCTCTTGAAAGACTGAATCGCCAGGTCCTCCGAATGCAAGCTGAAGAACATTGGCAACTCAGTTATATCTACCACGGTACCATGCAACATCTTCCTCACATCTTCGATGGGAAGGTTCAACAAGTCAGACCAAGAATTGATCACTCCACGATGATATTTGGGGACGGAAATTTAACCCACCAGCGGCATGCCAAGAATAGCACCAAAGTCATCAACGGTCGGCACCATTTTATTTGCCGAAAAATTAAAGGTGTGATTGTCACAATCCTAAAAAGCTGCAGCGACCTTCAACAAATCCCAGTCCAGCTTCAACGTCCGTAATGTGAAGAGAATGCGGAATCCGAAGTCTTTGACAAAAGCCTTCTTGGGGTGGGTCTTGAAAGAGTATATAAAAGTGGACAAATCCTTCTCATATTCACCAATAACCTTGGGATCAAGGGTGAAAGAATTGGAGGCCATGACAAAACTGGATTACAAGCTAAATTGAGCAAAGAAAAGATGTTCAAGAATGGCAGAAAAGAGCTGTTGGAAGAAAGTGTTCGAATAGAGGCTGATATTATAGCTGTTGGGGATTTTTTGGCCAGCAAATGTTAAGCCCCAAAATTTGCTCCCCAGAAGCGCGCGCCTCCCGACACCCACTTGAGGAGCGCGCGCGTCCCACATCCACCATCTGAGGCGCCCGCCTCCCACTTCAGAAACGCCTCAGTCGGCCCTTGTCAGAAGAAATCATGTAGAAATAGAGTCCAAACGCTCCCAAAATCAGCAGGATCTACATTCTTCATCAAAGCCACGGCAACTCCGCCTTTGGAGACACATTTGGGCATACATTAATTCGGTCCGCCCCTAAGGCATGTCTGAATCAAAGTAAGATAGAAACTCCCACTAAAAGTAGGTTGTCTCTCTCTCTCTTACGAAAGTCAAAGTCAATCTCGACATTTTCCACAGTTCGCAGTCAACTGTGCCCGCACCCCACAAAAGTCAACTGCAAGCGCTACTCCAGACAGCGCACATTAAAATGCAGCTTCAAAATTGCAAAATTTTGTCCGCGGTGAACCACCAAAATCACCTCCTCATCAAAAGGCAGACTTTCGAGTCCCTCTACATCGGCAGGCAGACTTTCGAGTCCCTCTCCACTGGCAGGCAGACTCTTCAGTCCCTACAAATCAGCAGGCAGACTCTCCAGTCCCTCTACATCGGCAGGCAGACTCTCCAGTCCCCCCAAATCAGCAGGCAGACTTTCGAGTCCCTTTACATTGGCAGGCAGACTCTCCAGTCCCTCAAAATCAGCAGGCAGACTTTCGAGTCCTTTTACATCGGCAGGCAGACTCTCCTGTCCCTCCAAATCAGCAGGCAGACTTTCGAGTCCCTCTACATCGGTAGGAAGACTCTTTAGTCCCTCCAAATCAGCAGGCAGACTTTCGAGTCCATCTAGATCGGCAGGCAGACTCTCCAGTCCCTCCAAATCAGCAAGCAGATTTTTGAGTCCCTCTACATCGGCAGGCAGACTCTCCAGTCCCTCTAAATCAGCAGGCAGACTTTCGAGTCCCTCTACATCGGTAGGCAGACTCTCCAGTCTCTCCAAATCAGCAAGCAGACTCTCTAGTCCCTCCTCATCAGTAGGCAAACTTTCGAGTCCCACTACATCGGCAGGCAGACTCTCCAGTCCCTCCTCATCAGCAGGCAAACATTCGAGTCCCTCTACATCAGTAGGAAGACTCTCCAATCCCTCTAAATCAGTAGGCAGACTTTTGAGTCCCTCTACACCGGCAGGTAGACTCTCTAGTTCCTCCAAATCAGCAGGCAGACTTTCGAGTCCTTCTACACCGGTAGGTAGACTTTTCAGTCCCTCCAAATTAGCAGGCAGACTTTCGAGTCCCTCTACATCAGCAGGCAAACTCTCCAGTCCCTCCAAATCAACAGCCAGACTCTCGAGCTACATCAGCAGGCAGACTCTCCAGTCCCTCCAAATAAGCAGGCAGACTTTCGAGTCCCTCTACATCTATAGGCAGACTCTCCAGTCCCTCCAAATCAGTAGGCAGACTTTCGAGTCCCTCTACATCGGTAGGCAGACTCTCGAGTCACTCCAAATCAGCAGGCAGACTTTTGAGTCCCTCTATATCGGCAGGAAGACTCTCCAGTCCCTCCAAATCAGCAAGCAGACTTTTGAGTCCCTCTACATCGGCAGGCAAACTCTCCAGTCCCTCCAAATCAGCAGGCAGACTTTTGAGTCCCTCTACATCGGCATGCAGACTCTTCAGTCCCTCCAAATCAGCAGGCAGACTCTCCAGTCCCTCTTCATCAGTAGACAGACTTTTGAGTCCCGCTACATCGGCAGGCAGACACTCCAGTCCCTCCTCATTAGCAGGCAAACTTTCGAGTCCCCCTACATCGGCAGGCAGACTCTCCAGTCCCTCCTCATCAGCAGGCAGACTTTCGAGTCCCTCTACACCGGCAGGCATACTCTCCAGTCCCTCCAAATCAGCAGGCAGACTTTCGAGTCTCTCTACACCGGTAGGCAGACTCTCCAGTCCCTCCAAATCAGCAGACAGACTTTCGAGTCCCTCTACACTGGCAGGCAGACTCTCCAGTCCCTACAAATCAACAGGCAGACTCTCGAGTCCCTCTACATCAGCAGGTAGACTCTCCAGTCTCTCCAAATCAGCAGGCAGACTTTCGAGTCCCTCTACATCGGCAGGCAGACTCTCCAGTCCTTCCAAGTCCTCTATACGGACTCTAAATTTTGGCCACGGTGGGCCGATTTTGATCACCGTACACCAACTATCAGCAAAAGCCGCTCACACAGGGAGCGCACTCCTATCTCTTGTAATTTCAAGATTCTTGTTTTCATCGAGTCCTTGCTTTTTTCCTGGTGATGTCCTCGACGGATGTTTTGTTCTTTTATCGACGTGTTTTGCTTTGAAATCCACATCGCCAAGGGGCTCTGTAGACACCCCGCCTTGGACCGGTCACCCCGATTGCACATTTGATTTTGTGTTTCGCCCAATTTTAAGTGTTTCTCGTTAGTTTCTGTTACATCCGTTAAGTTCTTGACTGACTTCGTTAAGTCCAGGGACCAAACGGAATAAAAGTGTTGACTTTCTAGTCCATTCTATCGTTTTTGCCATCTCCAAGGCTCGTGCTTTCACCTTTTGGGGCTAGAGGCGCGCGCATCCCGCCACCAAGGCAGGAGGCGCGCGCACCTGGGCGTCAGTTACAGATTTCTATCCAAGAATCCCTCCCTTGCTCCTTTTAACAGGATTTGCCCGGGAAACTGACCTTTGTGACTTGGTTTTGGCACCAAAAACACACCTTCTTTACCTATAAAAACCCCTCTAATTCACCATTGAAGAGGAGGAAGATTTGAATCATTAACAAAACTATACACAAATACTTACAAGGCATTTTCCTAAGAACCTTTTGAAGGAGTCCTTGAAGCTCTTGGAAGTATAGGTAAAAGACTACTCTTTTCCCTCCTTTTCTACTTCATCATTTCTCTCTTTCTTTTGCTTTAAATCAAAAGTGCAATCACCCAAACATTCTTGGGACATGACATCAAAGACTACTTCACTTCATTGGAGCTAGTCGCGAAGTTATCTCCCTACATTCCAAACACCTTTTTTTTACCCCCCTTTTATCATCAAGAATAAGAAGAACGTTTCATCATTAAGTAGATTTTGATCAAGCAAGACCAACTTTAGTTGGGGGAGATGGGTGTTTAAGTACTTCCCATCTCGTAACCTAACCTCCGAACATCATAACAAAAAATCTCTGTTTTCGTAATCAAACTTAGGCTATAAACATTAGGTTTTTGTTATGTTCCTCTAAAACATAGGTGGCGACTCTAAAACACAAATAGACATCCTAGGGTAACTCACGCGCTCTAGCCAAGCCGTGGCCCCCCGGGGTATCTACAGTATCATACCTCCCAGGCATGACTATAGCCGCCTAAGCCAGCGTTCGCACGATCCCGCGAACTCTCTTCCATAGCCACATAGAAGTGGGCCAAGCCAGCAGAACCCCAGCTAGCATCAGTGACATGCTGCATGTCCCTCAACACACTCAGGAGAGTAAACAAGGCTGTCGACGCATGATTAGCAAATAGCGTCTCAGAAAAGGCCCACCACAGATAGCCGCGGACGGCTGCGATACGGGTGTCAGTAGGGTGCATCTGACCGGAATTAGCAGTAACGTAGGCATCAACCTTGTCCCTCAAAGCCTTCAGAGGGACACCCTTGCCTAGGGTATGCACAGAGAAGCTCAGAAAATGCCTCATATCATCCCCGATGGGAGAGAAATCCATATCAACCTCAAGTGGCTCACCGACGATGGCAAGCCAAGTAATGGCATGCAAGTCAGTAGGGGTCATGGTAACCTCCCCCTACCGCATATGCATAGTATGAGTGTTGTCCCACCAATGCTCGAATAGCCTGGAGCAAGTGAACATTCCTCCTCTCACCGACTAGGCCATCAAAGAAGGGTTTCAACCCGAGATTCTCGATCTTTTCCTTCATCTCGCCATTGAGAGTTTCCCACCTCTCGGCAACCGCTCGTACGTTGCCTCTACAGTTATCAATCACCCTGAATGACTGCAAACAATAGACACAAAAGTGACAAATGTCAGAAAATCGATAAAATCCTCACTTAAGCATTTTGCCTGAAAAATCGCAGAATTGCCTAGAACAACAGTCAAAATCATGTACTACTATACTAAAATGATTTTCAACATCAATAAGGGTGAAGTTCCATCGAAAGATCAGCCATGCATGATAAACCCTAGCAACAATAATTCTAGGCAAAAGTCGATAAAAGTCAAACTAAGAAGGCACCAAATTAAGACATGCAACGACGAAATTGACATGGAAACTCAGTCAAAGGAAGAGATCCTTACCCGCCTCGTCTGAACGGTGTGAGAAATATGATCATCGGGAAATGGGCACAATTCATCTGTCGCCCACACTTTGCCTCTCATGTGCCTACCAAAGAGGTGTTCCCTATGAGAACGATTTGCACCGGCCATTTGAAAGGGTTAAGAATCACTAGAACTTGGTGAAAATAAAGATTTTTGGATGAAAAATCGCCTAGGGTTGAGAATTCCCGAAATGAAATAAGAAAAGTGATTTGAAAATCACTTTCAGTGACTGATATCGTCTTTGATATGCGTAAAAACAGAGAAGCCTCGTACGAGACATCGCTATCTCATACGAGATATCTCCAGAAAAATCTCAGAAAACCATGTTTTCTTGGGAAATTCCAGAAAAGCCCTGCTTTTAACAGAAAGGTCAGAAAAAACCCTGCTTTTGACTGAAAGGTCGAATCTGAACCCGGTTCAAGATGGAACATTGAGTCGTCAACAAATGGATATTTTTAGAATTGGAACAAGCAAAGTTGTTTCTCAGTACGAATTTATTCTCACCGCACATCCAAGATCATGGGTGAGCAACGAAATCTGCATCAGCAAACTTTAAATCCCATGACTGTCATCAAGACGTATGTTAATGGCACAGGTTTTACAACTGGGTATCCCACGACTGTTATCAGGACGTAAGTTAATAACACAGGATCATACCATTCAGAGTCCCATAATTGTCATCAAGGTGTAAGCTAATGGCATAGGATTCACATTTTTGAACGGAAAGGCAGTCTCGTTGAAAAGGGAAGCAAGGTCCAAGTAATTGGCGTCTCCAAATCCGGGTACCCCACAAATATTATCAAGACGTAAGTTAATAACACAGGATCCTACCATTTAGAATCCCACAATTGCCATCGAGACGTATGTTAATGGCATAGGATTCACTTTTCTGGCGAATAAGGCAACCTCGTTGGAAGGAGAAGCAAGGATCCAAGTAATTGGCGTCTCCAAACCCAGAGTCCGATAATTGTTATCAAGACGTATGTTAATAACATAGGATTCACATTTCCGGCGAATAAGGCAACCTCGTTAGAAGGAGAAGCGAGGTCCGGATAACTGGCGTCTCCAAAATCGAAGACGGTTCGTCATCAACAACAGGGCATGTTCAGAATTGGAGTCAAAGAGATTGTGGATTGCAACTAGAGACGGTCCGTCATCAACAAAAAGGAGTATATTCAGAATTGGGTCAAGGCCATTGATTCATTCCTCAATATGGGTACTCTCTAAACTCTAAGCTTTACTTACCGCAAGTATTGTTTTCAAAAATGATTTTCAAAATACCTTAAACCTCAGTTTTTGCGTGTTTTTAGAGTCGAACTACGTTTGGTCTGATTTCCTTTCGAGGAATACGTAGGTAGATTTTTAGCACGACCATACCCCTAGTTCAAAATGGTGTCTTTTCTATCGACGACGGTACTTCATCCATAAGCATCATCTCCGAGGGGCTCTGTAGACACCCCATTTGGGACATTCATTTATAATCATACTACTTCTGTGTCTCGCCTTTGATTTGGGTCAAAACTCGTTAAGTTGGACATGTTTCGTTAAGTTTCTGACTGACTCCGTTAGTCAGGCGCCAAAATGAACATTAAAACTGCTGTAGAGGACAAAAATGTGATTCCAGCCCATGGATGTCTCGTATGAGACATTTATGTCTCGTACGAGGTATCCCCCTTTGACAGTCGGGTTTTGGTCAGTTTTCTTGTTGATCTTAACCCATTTTCTTGGCAAACACTTAAGCAATCCGGGAAAAACCTAATGGACGATCTTAGAGTCCAAAAATACCTCAGTGGGAATCAAGTCTTGGATTCCCATCACAACTTACCTTCTTGGACAAAACCTTAGGTCTAGAACTCCTATAAATATAGAGGTTCTTGAACCGAAAAAAGGCTAGAATCCTCATTCACCCAAAAACCACTCCAAATCTGATCAAAGAGGCCCCCATAATCAGTCCCTCTTCCTCACCCACGAAATTCAAGCCTCCAAAACACCATTCAAGCCAATTTTATTGGAGATTCAAGGCCTTTAGTCAAGGCCATCCATAGGATTCTTGAATAACGCTTAGGTAAAAAACTCTTTGTTTTCTACCTTCTCATCTCTTTCTTTGTCTTTGAAATAGTGTGATTCCATTAAAGGATCAGCCTAGAGCCTCTCTAATCCATGGAGATGGTCTCAAAGCACATGATCCAACATCCCAAATAAATAAGCAATTATTTATTTGTTCGTTTTCCTTTTGCATACATTTTGCATGATTTTGAAACAATGATGATGATTTCTTAGTAAGACCAATCCTAGATTGGGTGAATTGGGTGCTCCTTGACCTTCCCAATTCATAACTTAACCCCCGAATCCAGATATCCTGGTCTGTCTTCTGACAACAACATGGTGGCGACTCTCAAAACAAATCAAAAAGGGTAAATCGAAGGACGAAAAGGCACCTCGAAGCCAAACAAAAACCCGCGCACAAAGAACGGCCGAAAAGGACGCGCGCTCACAGCAACAAAACCATTTCATCCTTGGAAGAAAAAGTCTCTTAAAAGCCTAGATCCATTCAAGATGATTAAATTAATACAGAGGTGAATTTAGAATACTAACCGTGGTGATGCTTTAAAATTTTTAGATCTTCAATCTTTGTTCTTCGCGCTTCTTTGAATCACGATCGCAGGAACACGACCTCAAATCTTGGATCACGAACTTGAAGGAGTTGAAACCAACGCCCTCTATGTTTTTCCACACGTGAATGAATATCAAGAACACCTTCTTGATCTGGATTTCTAGACCCAACAGAACACACTTCTATTATGGAGGCTATATGAAAACTAGGGTTCTTGTTCTTGAGGAAGAAGACTAGTTTTTCTCTCTTGGAGGCTTTTAATTTTGATTTCAATAATCACCCCAGACCTAGGGGATTGAGAGGGGTATTAATACTTTTAAAACCTAACTAGTTTAGGTTTGGAAGTCTAATTCCCGTCAGAACCCAGAGTCCAAAAGTCAGATTCTCGTAACAGCATAGGTCCGCCCGGGTCTAGACACTGGTCCGACCGGGTCAAGGACATGTTAATACCCGATCTGAAAATGGGTTTATTAGGGTTTTCCAAAATATACAAGGCCTTTATAAGAATTAGAAACCTTAAAAAGACTTGTCCCGGATTACCAAATTATAGCTCAATATTCTAGAATGTCATATCCCAAGAATGGCCAAAATAGGGTTTTCATAAATCAGAATAAACCCTAGCTTAAAAATCACGTCAGCCAGAAACCTTGGCCACGCGGCCACATTCGACCCTGGCCACGTGGCCACATTCTCCCTTAGCCAGGCAGCCATGTTTGCCTCAGATGATCTCAGCCGTCAGATCTCTCAGCCAGTTTACTATGTAAAGGTCTCTCTTGCCTCATAATGAAGGATCCGATTTCCAGAGCTCATAAGTCATTTTTTAAGAGAATTCAAGCCTCCCAAGTGAAGATTTTACTCCCAAATCAAGTATTTCAAGCACCCAAGAACGTCCTCAAAGTTCCTAAGAAGATCCAAGATTAGTTCTTGCCAACATAGGTATGTTTTCTAACTTTTTCTTCATGTTCTTGCCATGTTCTTAGTTTAGATCCATAATATTTATATTCTTAACATGTTTATTCATATAATATTCATATGTTCATAATATGTTCTCCACATGTTCTTCATGTTCTTAGATTAAAACGTTATTTATGCTAGATTTAGGGTTTCGATCTTCATGATTAATATGTTATTTCATAGCCGATGATGATCTAGGGTTCATCAACCCAAACTTGATCTAGGAACTAATTCTAAACCCTAATCCTTAGGTAAATTACCCATCATTATGCATGATCCCGATTCTTCTGCCTAATCTAAATTCTTCTCGAACTACGCTGACCTGAACTTCTCATGTTGAGAGGAACGTAAGCAATCTTTGGATCCGGTCTCTAAACACCGCACACAACCTACACCACATTATGATAGAAAGACCGATCATTCGGGCGATAGGAGTGATAACGCTTAATATTCTTCTCTTATCGTAATTTGACCCCCAAACCAATTTACATGCTTTTCTCAATGTTTTGGCTAATTAAAACGGTGTGGCGACTCTCAATTTTAAACACACGTATTCACAGTGGCGACTCCGCTGGGGACTATGCTTTGAATCTATTTCAAACTAAGTGGGTCTAACTTTCGTTACTTTCATGCTGTTCATTCTTATCTATCTTTCTCTCTCTTACATTACATACGTGCATCCAAACATCAAAAACTTCTCTTTTTTTTTCTCCCAAAAAGAATTAGTTTCTTGCCACACACTACCACTAGTCTGTGTCAGCACTGCACAAACCCTTATTACCCTCAGAGCATTCAATGTGCAGAAATTGGTGGTGCTACTGTCGCCCTTTTTCGAGACACTTGTTTCCTCCACTCACCGTGTACGCTTTGTGAGCGGTGGGAGCCTTTATCCTACCTGTGTTAACCCACACATAGAGATTCGGACACTCCTTGGACCAACCAATTAGGATGTAAAGAATGCAAAACTTTTCGTAAAATATAACGTGCATTGCATCTAGGAGACCTCTAGGACCCTCCGAGGTCCATTGCTCACCCCTTGAACCATCTATCAAAACTCGTCATCTTGACCTATCTGGGTTACATACCCATTACATTTGACCCGTCTAGGTCTACCCATCATTGTGATCCATTTGGGTCTACCCTTCATCTCGACATTCTTTAGTCAAAACCATTTCACCTTTGACCTCTTAGGTCAACCTCTGACCCCCTAGGGCAACATTATCACCCTTTGACCTCTTAGGTCAACCTTATCAAACTTTAACCTCTTAGGTCAACCTTTGACCCCCTAGGTCAATCTTATCACCTTTGACCTCTTAGGTCAACCTTTGACCCCCTCGGTCAAATATTATCACCTTTGACCTCTTAGGTCTACCCTTGACCCCCTAAGTCAACCTTATTACCTTTGACCTCTTAGGTCAACCTTATCCACTTTTGACCCCTTAGGTCAACCTTTGACCCCCTATGTCAATCTTATCCATTTAAGTCAACCTTTGACCTCCTAGGTCAACCTTTTCAACATTTAACCTCTTAGGTCAATCTTTGGCCCCTTAGGCCAACCTTATCCGCTTTTGATCTCTTAGGTCAACCCTTGAACCTTAGGTTAACCTAATTAACTTTGATCTTCGACCCCTTTAGGTCAAACTGTCATCTTAACCCACCTAGGTTACCTATCATATTTGACCCACCGTTGTCCTGACCTACCTAGGTCAACCCGTCTCGGCTTGTCTAGGTCCACATACCATGTTTGTCCTCTCTAAGTCAAGCCACTACCTTGAACCATCTAAGTCAAACCGTTACCTTTGATCCACCATCAACTCACCATCCTTGACCCATCTAGGTCAACTTGTCCGTCTTTGACTTCCTTAGGTTAAAACTACCCCTTTTGACCCATCTAGGTCAATCCTTAACCCGCTTAGGTAGAATTACCCCTCTTGGATCCATCTAAGTCAATATCCAACCTCCCTAGGTCAACCTACCCGAATAGGTCACCCTGCTCGCATTTGACCTATCTAGGTCAACCATCTAGACCAACCAACCTACATTTCACCTGCCTAGGTCAAATCATGTCTGTCCCGCTTAAATTATCCCATACACAACCCGCTACAACCCACTACCTTGATCCATTCACTATATAGGTCAATCCAACCCTTCTCATTTAGGTCGACCTATGCTTCACCCATCTAGGTTAACCCACCATTATCGACGCGATCTTTCTTGACCAACCTCTCGGCCTACCTAGGTCAAACCTTAAGTCAAACCATACCCTACTCGATTAAATCAAAACCAACCCACATAGGTATTCCTCACCTATACTTGACCAAGGACCGAGTCATCTCCCTCTTGTTGACCCCCGAAGGTCACTCTTTATTTCAAAAATATTCGGACTTTACGAAATTAAGCCCTGTGGTCATCTCTCACCTCTTTTAAAGTCTAACTTGATTCAAACTATGGTGACCTGAGCCTTTTATTGTGTGGGACATCTCCCTCATGGTAAGGGGAACATAGGCAGCTTCGGCCCGGTCAAACATTCAATTTTTGTCAAAAAATGCATTTCAAAATGTGGTGACCGACTCTTTTCCAAAAAGTGATTTTATAACGATGCCTTGTCATTAATTATTATCCTAACATCATTGAAAATGTTTCTTGCGCCTCAAATCACTACCATAGGTCACCCACATGTCATCAAAATACTTTGAGATGGCCTTTGCCTGCGTGGCTGAAAGACTTGACTTCCAAGAGAAAAGGCACATAGAAGACTTGAAGATGGTCATCAACATAAGAAACAGACGTCATGCTGAAGAATTGCACTTCGCGTTAGAAGCCCAAGAAAATCGCCATAGGATGGAGATGGCCAAAACACTTGAGGAATAAGAGACTCATCACTCAAAGGAGAGACAAATCATCTCTGAGAAGCTCAAAGAACTAGCCACGATAATCCAAGGTGGTGTTTGGGATCAACGACAAGAGATCTCCGACCATGCAAGCAAAAATCTCTTGTCAATTCACTTCAAATCACCTCAACACACCAAGGACAAAGTAGACATTGATGAGGAGGACTCCCACAGTGTTAACAAGGGAAGCAATGCAAAGAGGCCACGTACCGACAACTCAAACCAACGTCGCCACGCACCTAAGGAATGTGGTTCGATATCAGGATGAGCAAATTGGGGCTACCTCCTTTAAATAAACAATAAAAAAGGGTCATTCAGTCTTTGTAGGTTCTAGAGCGTCCTTAGTCCACCTTGGACGATTTTTATTTCTATAGTAAAAGTCCACCCCGGACTAGTCAGTTTAAATCTTTTAGTTCCGATAAAATTGTCTTTATTTCTTTTCTCTCTAGACTTGAGACATAATCTTGCATAAATCAATTCCATGAAAATTATCTTATTCACCATTTTCACTTGATTGCTATATCTTTATATGATGAATTAATCTTAAAATTACTCATTAATGATGACTCATTAAAAGGTAAATGGACCCGCAAACCATTCACATAACTAAGTAAACAATTAATCTCAATATAACAAATTCTTTGATCAATTGGAATGAACGAATCACTTTCTCTTCTCTCTTTGAATTCTAGCATATGTGGAAAGGAGGACATGTCCACGGCCTGAGCCGTCTCCGCCACCATGCAAGCCTAATCCTCAGACACCACTACCTCCTTATTACCAAAAGGCCCTTTCCATAATCCATAAAGAACCTCTGCTCCACCCTCCACCAAATACCTGCCATATGATTTCCTCAAATCCAAATTTTGATCCAAGTTCACAATAATATAGAGCCGAATTTCCTCCAATAACACCATTTGAACATCCCTCTCAAAGAACCAAACATGAATGGAAAATTCAAAACCCAACTTCAATTGGTACGTCAGGAATTCCAAAGCCAATTAGCCCGGCTGAAGCTACTCTCAATTGGCAGAGTGAAAATGCAGTTGCTCAGAATAAAGCTTTGAATCACATTATCTCTCTGCAAACCAGATTTGAGAAGTCTCATGATATTCTCTCCTCAAGAGTCAGATCCTTGGAAAGTATGATTAGTCAAATTAGATTCAAGATCCATAACATACACCAAGAGTTGTTGAAAATCATTCATACTTCTCAACCTACTTCTGCATCTACTCTTTCTCAAAAAGAGGTAGAAATGAAGTTCCTTAAAACTCAACTTCATGATCTTGAGTGACATAACAAGAAAAAAAGGATGTCAACTCTTGTTGATGATGCTTGGAGGCTACCCACAACTACTTTTGTCAGAACATCATTTGACCCACATCCAATCCAAGTATCCCCATGTACTGAACCATCTCCCTCTCTCTCCCTTTGGGCATCAGTACCCCTTCCTGCTTCAAAACCCAAACCACTTCCAAATAATCCTCCCCAATCGACCTCCTCAAAATCATCTTCCTCATCTTTTTCTACCTATCCCACTCCATATGACCCTCCAGCTCCCCAATTTGGCGCCTTTCCAAAAGGTATCCTCCCGATAGAAAAAATGAATCCAGTTTCATTATTTCTTCGAACTCTAGCACAAGACAGACCCATCAAAGAATTATCAACCCGTCTAGGTTAACCCGTCTTCGACCCGCCTTAGTCAACCCGTCTTTGACCCGTTTAGGTTAAACCCGTTACCTCGACCCGTCTAGGTCAAACCCATTATTGACCCGTCAAGGTCATACCGTCTTTAACCCATCTAGGTCAACCCATCACCTTGACCCATCTAGGTCAAACCCGTCACCTCGACCCATCTAGTTCAACCCGCCATTTTGACCTATCTAGGACAATCCTTCACCTTAACCTCACCTTTAGTCAAACCAGCCGATCTTAGATAACCCACCTCTTGGCCTACCCATGTCAAACCTTACCCGACTCATAGGGTATCTTCACCTTTACTTGACCAAGAACCGAGTCATCTCTCTTTCTTTATGACCTCTGCGGTCATCTTCTAATACTTATAGCTTTCAAAAATCACTGACCTCTTGCGGTCACCCTCTCACTTGTCTTACTTAGCCTAAACTACGGTGACCTGAGCCTCTCATTGTGTGGGATCTCTCCCTCATGGTAAGGGGAACGTAGGCAGCTCTGGACTGGTCAAACTTTTAGTCTTTCATTCAAAGTATATTTCGAAAATACGGAGATCGAGTCTTTTCATAAAAATGATTTTACAATGATGCCTTATCGTTAATTATAAGTCTGATTATATTTAAAGACTTAACTCCTCTGCAACCATTACAGAATCCTTCATCATGTCAACTGAAGGGATTATCACAGTCACAACCGAAGCTGCCACCCAAGGTCTCGAGGCAACTCTCCACCCCAATACCGTTCTCAATGAGAAAGCAGACCACTTTAACACCGTTCTCAATGAGCAAATAGCCCACTTCAACAACGCTCTCAACAAGCAAGCAGCCCACTTCGAGACCACCCTCACCGAGAAAGTAACCCTCTTCCGAACCGCTCTCAATGAGTAAGAAGCTTACTTTGAGACTATCCTCCTCAAGCAAGCGGAACTCTTTCAGAAAGAGATGTACAAGGCTCTAAAGGACACCGAAGAGCGTCTCCAGTCCAATATCTATGGCATCTACGAGTACCTCAACTGCACTCTCCCTCCTACTCAGTTTCAACACCCATATGCTCCTCAAATGTATGGGCCACTACCACAGACTTTCCCCGTTGGGATGGCTCCTATGACTACTCATCAGCAAGGAATGTCGGTACCTAAACCGCCCCTAAAGATTGTTTGTGAAAACAAGGATGAGCGCGAGTATAATGACTTGGGTATTCCATTATCCAAATGCTTCGAAAGTCTAGTTCAAGTTGGCAAGTTGTCTCTTCTACTCGACTATAAACCTCTCTTGGTGAAGCAAGACTTGGATCCCTCCAAATATTACAAGTATCACCAATACATTGGACATGACACCGAGGATTGTCTCCGACTGAAGAGGAGGATCCAAAGCCTCATCGATAGCGGAGCCATCACCTGCCAAAGGAACATATAGGCATAGAGGAAGTTCAAGCAAGGAAGAAACTACACCGGGGCTACCTCCTTCAAAAATAATAATAAAAAAAAGTCTTTCAGTCTTCGTAGGTTCTATAGAGTCTTTTAGTCAAAGTCCACCTCGTACATTAGTCATTTATTTTACAAGCAAAAGTCCACTTTGGACCCTAGTTAGATTATTAAAGTCCACCTTGGACTAGTCAATTTGTGTCTTTAGTCGCAATAAAAGAGTCTTTATTTCTTTTTGTAGATACCCCAGGAAAACCACAACTTGGCTAGAGCGGTGAATTATCCTAGGATGTCTAACTTGTTTTAATTTGTAGAGTCGCCACCTATGTTATTAAGAGAACATAAGAAAAACCTAAAGAAATAGCCTATTTTAATATTACGAAACCAAAGATTCGGGAGAGAAAGGTTCGGGGGTTAGGTGATGGAGTGGGAAGTACTTAAACACCCACTCCACCCCGCTTACGCGGGTCTTGCTACTAAAGGTGTTCTAATGTAAAAAGTCCTTATAATACGAGAAATGTGCTAACAATTGTAAGGGAAAGAAAAGGGAAAGAAAAGATAAATTGTTTTATTATATTAATGCTAAAGATTACATGTCAAACTATTCTAACAATTACATTAATATGAAATGGGGAAATTAAAGTAGAGTTGGAATGTTGGAAGATAACCTTGACCAAACATCAATAGTGAAGTGGCCTTTTAGGCCATGTTCCCTTATATGGGGATTGCATACATTGACTAGACATGAATAAAAGAAGAAGAAGAAGAAAAATTAAAGTTGTACCTTAAGAAAGAAGACTTCAAACTTGGAGAGAAATTGGTGTTTGTTGTAGAGAAAATTGTTATGTAACAATTTGTGTAGAGTTTTTGTAGAGAAATGTTTGTTGATGGAACTTTTGTAGAGTTTAGGTGTAGAGAAAGTTGAAGTCCTTTTTGTGTCCAGAGAGAGTCCTTTGAAATGAACCAAGAAGGTCATTTTTATAGGTAAAAATAGGAGGGAAAGAAGCTTTTCTAACCAATAATAAAGAAAATTAAATAATAAATAGAAAATCAAATGAAATTGTTTGCGCACGAGGTATTTGCTTCGATGGCACGCTTTCGACCTTCAATTCACCTTCTTGTTGATTTGAGAGTCACCACCATGTTATTGTCGGAACACGGACCGAGATGTCTGGATTCGAGGGTTAAGTTATGAATTGGGAAGGTCAAGGAGCACCCAATTCACCCAATCTAGGATTGGTCTTGCTAAGAAATCATCATCATCGTTTAAAAATCATGCATTCGTGTACCAAAAGATAAAAACAAACAAATAAATAATGACTTATTTATTTGGGATGTCGGATCATGTGCTTCGAGACCATATCCATGGGTTAGAGAGGCTCTAGGCTGATCCTTTAATGGAATCACACTACTTCAAACACAAAGAAGAAGATGAGAAGATAGAAAAGCAAAGATTTACCTAAGCGTTTTCTTCAAGAATCCTATGGATGGCCTTGACTAAAGGCCTTGATCCTCCAAATTTCGTGGGTATCAGAGAGGGGCTGATTAGAAGAACTTCTTTGGTCAGATTTTGAGTGGTTGTTTGGTGAATATAGAGTCTACCCTTTTTCTGGTTCAATAACCTTATATTTATAAGAGATTTTGACCTAGGGTTTTGGCCAAGAAGGTAAGTTGAGGTGGGAATCAATGAGTTGATATCCACAGAGGTATTTTTGGAATCTAGTATCGGCCATTAGGTTTTCCCTGATTGCATGAGTGTTTGCCAAGAAAAGGGGTTAAGGTCAACAAGGAAACTGACCAAAAACCCGACTGTCGAGGGGGATACATCGTACGAGGCATCTAAGTGCTGGAATCGCTTATTTGCCCTCTGCGATAGTTTTAATGTTTAGTTTGGCCCCTAACTAATGGAGTCAGTCAGAAACTTAACGAAACATGTCCAACTTAACGAGTTTTGACCCAAATCAAAGGCGAGACACAGAAGTAGTGTGATTATAAATGAATGTCCAAAATGGGGTGTCTACAGAGCCCCTCGGCGACAATACTTATGGATGAAGTACCGTCGTCGATAGTAAAGACACCAATTTGAACTAGGGGTATAGTCGTGCTAAAAAGATGCCTACGTATTCCTTGGAAGGAAATCAAACCAAACGTAGTTCGACTCCGAAAATACGCAAAAACTGTGGTTTAAGGTATTTTGAAAATCATTTTTTTGAAAGCAAAACTTGCGATAAGTAAAGTTAGAGTTTAGAGAGTACCCATACTGAGGAATCAATAGCCTTGACCCAATTCTGAATATACTCCTTTTTGCTGATGACGAACCATCTCCAGTTGCAATCCATACTGAGGAAATCAATCTCTTTGACTCCAATTCTGAACATGCCCTGTTGTTGATGACGAACCGCCTTCGATTTTGGAGACGCCAGTTGCCTGGACCTTACTTCTCCTTCCAAACGAGTTTGTCCCTTACGTTGGAAAATGTGAATCCTATGTTATTAACGTACGTCTTGATAACAATTATCGGACTCTGGGTTTGGAGACGCCAATTACTCGGACCTCGCTTCTCTTTTTAACGCGACTGCCTTTCCATTGAAAATGTGAATCCTATGCCATTAACTTACGTCTTGATGATAATTATGGGACTCTAAATGGTGGGATCCTGTGTTGTTAACTTACGTCTTGACAACAGTCGTGAGATACCCGGATGTGGAGACGCCAATTACTCGGACCTTGCTTCTCCTTTTGACGCTACTGCGTTTCCTCCAGAAAAGTGAATCCTATGCCATTAACTTACGTCTTGATGACAATTATGGGACTCCAACTGGTGGGATCCTGTATTGTTAACTTACGTCTTGACAACAGTCGTGGGATACCCGGTTATAAATCCTGTGCCATTAGCTTACACCTTGATGACAGTCGTGGGATAACTGATTGCAAATCCTGTGCTATTAGCTTACACCTTGATGACAGTCGTGGGATTCAGAGTTTGCTGATACAGATTCTTGTTGCTCACCCATGATCTTGGATGCGTGGGATACCCGGTTGTAAAGCAGGGCTTTTTCTGACCTTTCTATTAAAAGCAGAGCTTTTCTGGAATTTTTCAAGAAAACATGGTTTTCTGAGACTTTTCTCGAGATTTCTCGTACGAGGGAATGATGTCTCGTACGAGACTTTTCTGTTTTTGCGCAGAACAGAGGCATTTTAGGCACTGGAAGTGATTTTCAAATCACTTTTCCTATTCCCTTCTCGGGAGGTACAATACTCATCTTCTTCTGTATTCCTCCTTTATTTTAGCCCCAGTTTATTTTGATAGCATTCCTCATTTGAGCTATCGTGTATTGACCTCTTTTATGTTTCTCCCATTTTGCAGGCTTAGAGATACGCCATGTTTGGTCTATTTGCTTTCAATCTTCGAGACAATACTGTTATGTTTCCCGATACTCTGAGGTGGCGCCGGGATAACAGGGATACCCGTGATGAGCAGGCCGAGGGGGCTGATATGACGGTGGAGCGTATGAGGCTATATTTTGATAGGTGGGAGGCCGTCCCAGAGTCCGCTGTTGCCTTCTTCCCATGGCAAAGCTTGGGCATTGACCATGTTTATGGGTTTGCCGGTATGAGGCTGTTGATGATTGGCTTTGGCGGTGGATGCTTCTATTTAGGAGAGAGAGTCTCTCGCCAGCAAGGTGGTGGCAGACTCGACGTCATCGTCCCTTTGGATCCGTCGGCCCATATGCTTAATTTTTATGCCATTGCGGAGGACGAGAGATGGGACCTCATTATTGGTCAGGATGCCTTTGACCTACAGCGTGGCTGAGGGAGTAGAGAGTAGCGAGGATCATCCCACGCAGTATGATATGCCGGAGGAACTTGTACCTCCTGCCGACGCGACCATGGTATGATTTTTATGACCCTCCTTCTGTCATTTCCATCATTTTACCAATTCATATCTTTGTTTATCATTTATCTGAGGATTTTGATACCTTCATTTATTTCTTCTCAACAGGTGCCCATCGTTGAGTATAGAGAGGTAGCGGGACGGATTGCCCAGTTCATGGCCTATGCCATGAGGATGAAGAGAGAGACAGCAGGGCTGCTCGGAAGGTTGGCTCAACAGACAGCGGAGCTAGCTTCTTGCGGGAAGAGGCCTCGGACTGACCGATGACAGTGCAGCGCTGGCGACATGTCTTAGATAGGATTCCCCCATTCTCCCCCCCCCCTTTTTTTTTGCTGATGATGTACTTATTGCCTCGGCGTAGGCGAAGACAACTTTCTTTTCTTCGGTTTGTACCTATGCAACAATTATTTCCTAACTCTAGCACACAATACATTAGTTAATTTTAGTTTTATTTCTGACTGCGTAAATGTATTGACTAACATCCGGTTGGTCAACCGAGGGATAATTTTATGAGGTGGATTCACGTTGGGCCATTTGTATGTGGTGAATGAACTGTTTTGGATGGATTTTAGGGGTGATGGAGACATGTTTTGACTTGTCGAGCAACCTGAAATCTGTGCAGAGTCTCTGTTGTTCTGACTTGGGAGATGCCTCGTACGAGACATCGATGTCTCATACGAGCCATCCTTTCAATCTGTGGCTGTTTCTCCTTTTTCCTCGAGGATTTGGTGTCCAAACTTGTATATAAACACCTCTAGTCCGTCCTAGAATACCATGCAGCCTTGAATCAGTTCTGGGAACCTTTCTTTTGGAGTAGAATTCTCAACCTTTTGCTCTCAATGGCCCCAAGCAAGTCCGTCCCTTCATCAATTATCGTTGACGAGTTCTCCTTGGACTTAGAGTTAGTGGAACACTACAAGAATGATTTAGCAACGTTCTTTCGCTCGTTTAGTAAACCTCGCTAAGAGAGATTTGTGGAGATGTTCGGTTTCAAGATTCTTTTCACCTTGAAGAACATAAAGCCGGAATAGGACCTCTTAAAGGGAGTTGCACACTTCTGGGATCCATCAACTCACCTCTTCAACTTTTCACTTAATGAGATGGTCCCTACTGTGGAAGAGATGGCGGCTATCTTGGATATGCCTTTGACTGGGGTGATTGCGGTTCCTAATTGCGATAAGGTACCAGCAGAGTCTCTTAGGGACTTATTGAGTATTGGCCTTCATGAGGCTAAGAGTTATGTTCATAACTGCTATATTGATCTCCACGCTTTGCCCAGGAGATTTAAAGGTCGGGTGACTCATGGTCACGGTGTGGATTGCCAGTGCTGCCTCTTGGCATTGTACTTATTTCGGAGCGTGCTTTTCATGAGTAAGTGTGGCATGGAGAACACGGAGCTCGTGGACATCGTTCTGCAAGCTAGAGGACGGGCCTTCAACATAATCCCTCTTATCTTGGGGGAGACCCTTCATGGTCTTGATGAGTTACACCGAACCGGCTCTATGACTTGGGGAAGTCCATTGTTGTTGACTATTTGGCTCAGAGAACATTTTAAACTATTGGACTCTCCAGTCGAGTATTCTCCTTATACTTTCCATAGGCGGAGACTGTTAGTGCAGGGTCTCAGCATTGAGGAGTGGGCTCATCTTTTTGCTAAAGCGGGGACCAATGATATCGCTTGGTTCCCATCCTTTTGGAGGGTGAGGAGGTTTGTAGCTAATACCCTCGGGTACGACAGGGTCATTCTTCCCAGCTTGAGGGATTCTTCTTTCTACTTTGCTCGGAGGGTAATGCGACAATTCGGTCAACAGCAGGACACTTTCTTGTCAGGGGGACGACCTCGAGATGTTCTTTCATAGACTCGGAGTTCTCTATGAGCTTGACTCGTGCTTGGGGGCAAGGCATCACTATGGATCGTTGGACCAATCTTCGTCATGATGGAGGAAGTATCTATTTGTCGGATTAATAATTAGATTGGTTTCTCTCGCAACTCCGTCCCAATGTCATGGGTATTGATGAGATCCGTCGCTTTCTGTTGGGGGACCAATTTGAGCCTAGTTTGAATTTGAGGAAAAAGGAAGCTAAGGAGGATCCTTCTAGTGTCAGAGCGGAAGCCACTCAAGACTTTCTAGAGAGTGACTTTTACGAGAAGAGAGCAAATAGACTTCCCGGTAAACTCCAAGCTCTAGATAGGCCTCATGTGTTCGCGAGACTGACTCCCTCGGTGTTCAGTCGTCTTGATGTTCCTCCCGGTTTCGAGATACCTTGGTTCAAGAGGAAGAGGGATGATAAGGCAAATCGTGGTCAAGCCCCTACTAAGTTAAGGAAGAAATAGATCCTTAGGAGTATCGAGAGATTGCCAATAGATAGACCAATGTTTAGACTTTTAGTATTTTATTTATTTTCTTTTGCAAGTTGGTATTCATGTTAGAATTTTTCTTATTGTTTTCTTGAAATACATTCAATTAATAAGAAGACAAGACTTTGATTTTATTTATTGAATAGACCAGACCAAAAGGCTTCCTACGTTCTCCTTTTACATCAATTAAATAAAGAGCTCAAGTCAACGTAGTTCTTGTGTAAGAAAGAGAAAAATATATTTGCTGACTTACATGTCTCGCATGAGACATAGGTGTCTCGCACGAGACTGTCTCCTATATATATATATATATATATATATATATATATATATATATATATATATATATATATATATATATTTTTAATGCACACCCTGATTTTTGCCTAGACCGCCCTTTAGGGTTTTCAATCTAGCGGGCTTCTTTTCTAGTGCTTTCTGCTCTAATTTTTTCCTAGGCCGCCTTTGCGGGTTTTCAACCTAGTGAAATTTCCTCTTTTCTTTGGAATAGGGGACGGACTTATGAGTAGTACTTCTTCAGCTTGTCCATGTTGACGGGCTTCGGCAGTTGATCTCCATCTAGGTCTGCGAGTTGTACCGCTCCTCCGGAGAATATCTTCTTGACTATGTAAGGGCCTATCCATCTTGGTCCCTATTTTCCCATAGGATTGAACGGTCCAGGATGATGTTCACGTAGGACAAGGTCCCCTTCTTTGATGTTTCTGGACTTGACTTTCTTATTGAATGCTCAGGCCATTCTCCGTTGATACGCTTGGATATGCTCAGTGGCTCGAAGTCGTCGTTCATCTAGCAGGGCTAGTTGTTCATAACGGCTGTCTAACCATGCGACTTTGCTCACTTGGTTTTCTAGGAGAACCCTTAGTGATGGTATTTCTAATTCAATTGGTAGCACTGCTTCCATCCCATAGGCTAGGGCGTATGGAGTTACATCGGTAGCGGTACGGATTAAAGTTCGGTAGCCCAGTGTGCAAAGTGTAGCTTGTCAGGCCAATCTCTTCCAGTCTTAGCCATTTTCCTAATGATGGTTTCAATGGTCTTGTTAGCAGCTTCGACTGCTCCATTGGTCTGTGGTCGGTACGGTGATGACTGATGTCTCTCTATTTTGTACTCTGCGAGTAGTTGGTCACATTCTTTCTCAAAGCGCGTGCCGTTTTCAGATATCATCTCATGAGGTACCCCATATCGGCATATGATGTTGGTCTTAATGAACTCAGCAACCTTTCTGACATTCAAGACTTTGTAGGATTGAGCCTCGATCCATTTGGTGAAGTAATCAACGGCATCTAATACGAATGAATGCCCATTATGACCTGTCGGTGAAACTTTACCAATGACGTCTATTCCCCATGTAGAAAATGGCCAAGGGGATGTCATGGGGTATAATACGGACGGTGGTGCGTGTCGCGACCCCGAACCCCGCGGGCCCGGGACCGCGATCTGGACGTCGACTCTAAAACCAAAACTGAGAAATACTGAAGTTAAAAATTCCATTTGATACCAAAAGGTGATGATCCAAAGTTTTACAAAACCAATTTTGATAAAAACCAATTACAACAATCATAAACTTCCACAAGTTTATGCTTAACAAAATAAAAATATACAATTCTTAGTGACGTCATTGTTTGGTACAACTATCCCAAAATGGTTACACATTTACATAATGTAAACCAACCTATATCAACCTTCCCCAAAAGAATGGATCCACACTCGACGTCCTCTTTCTCGTGATCAGCGAGACTATTCCTTAGCACCTGGGGGGGGGTTAAGGAAAAACAAAGATAAAAGAAAAGGGGTGAGATAAATCTCAATAAGTTACTAATGCAACTACATGACATGCTATGATGCAAGAAGCCATAAGCAATGATAAATATCACATAGCACATAGCATTTATCACATAACAGATAGCAGCGGAAATAAACACATAACAAAGGATATAGCCAAGGTTTTCCAAACCGGATCATCCAAATAAAGGATCGCTGCGCAGCTTCGATAATCAACAATTCATCATCTTCATAATGGCATGAAAGCCGAAGAGAAAACCCCGGTACCGGAACCAAAAATAAAGTAATATGCCACAAGGGGCGGGAGCCATGCCACAAAGTCATGCTCCAAACGTCTCAACCAAGGCCGATCTGGAAGAGGAAAATAAGGGCAAAACAATGGTCGACACCATAATGGACTTGGCCGGTGCCATCACAATATCTCACATTGCCCGACACAACCACAAATACCAGCTGGACTTTCAAATAAATGCTAAGTAATAACTACTAGCTTAATTAAACAACTCAGGTTTCCAAAGTAGGGAACCATACCAAGAAGTCACCAAGAAAGTGAAATGAACCAACAACACACAATTAAAGTGTTCCAACAATCTTAGCAATGATAACACAATTCTCATATCACATTTGACCACAAAGGATCCAATTAATTCGAGCACCCTACCAAATTTACTTACTCATATCGAAGAGCTTAAGGAGAGCTTTAAAACGGTAATTTATACGCCTAAAACGGAGTTCGGACGCACACGATATGGCCCTCGAAAGATTAGACAAAGAGAGAAATAAATTTCACAACAGGGGAGAGGGTGCGCGCGCCTCCTATGGGAGGATGCGCGCGCCTCCTGGTATCAGAAGGAAAATTTGCGCTAAGGTATAAGAGTGTGCGCGCGCTTCATAATAAGGGGTGCGTGCGCCTCTTAAGGACAGAAGATCTTGATTCAAGGATGTCCTAAGGGTGCGCGCGCCTCCTAAGGGAGGATGCGCGCGCCTCCTGGCCCGGAGAGGCAAATTCCGGCCAAATTTCTGGGTATCCTCCATTAACAACCCCAAATCCAATACAAACCAAATCTTTACCATTTCTAACACTACCAAGAAGGGAACTAAGGTACCTACACCATTTTGAGCCAAAAGAACTCCAACAACATCATCTAGGGACCTCACTCAAGGGTGATTCAAATGCCAAAATTTCACAAAAATGAACAAAATGCAAATCACTCCCAAATCAACCCAAGATGCAATAAATGGCATTCATAACATCAAATAAACATGGAATAGCATTTCTAGCATAAAATAGGGGGAAAAGCAACTTACCCGGATTTCTCAAAGTTGACGGAATTTAAATCTTTTTGATTCTACGCGATCCTATCGACGATCTAAACAATGTTCAAGTTTTAAGAAATGAGAGATGATGATGAGAAGAAGAAGAAAATGAAGAGAGAAGGAAAGGGGAAGAAAACTTACCCACAATGCTAGGGAGAGATGGAGAGTTGTGCTGGGAATGGAGGTGGAGTGAGTGAGTGAAAGAGTAGGGTGAGGGAGGAGAGAGGGAGTAGGGAGGGAGTAATTTGAAATGATACACCTAGCCCCCTTCCTTTACTAACTAGCTCAACAAAGATACTCCCACAAATTATTAAGACCCAACACTTCTACACTAGCACAAATGACCCAAATAAAATGCTAGGCATAAATTATTATTGCACATAAATTGCACACATAATTATTTAAATAAATAATAATTTAAATAAATAAATAAGCAAATAATTAAATGATAATTATTTAATTACTAATAAAGTAGAGCCTATATTTCGGGTCGTGACATTCACTCCCCCTTAAAGAAAATTCGACCCGAATTTTAACGAGACTCACCTTAAACAAAAAGCCACGGAAATTTCTTCTCGATCTCATCACGAAGCTCCCACGTCGACTCCTCGATGTTATAGTTCCTCCAAAGGACTCTAACCAACGCAATGCTTTTGCTCCTCAAATCTTGGACTTTAGAATCTAAGATCCGAACCGGTCGTTCCTCATACGACATATCGGGCTCAATATCCTCCGGTACACCCGGTAACACGTGAGACGGATCATGAACATACTTCCGAAGCATAGAAACGTGGAACACGTTATGCAACCGGTCCAAAGATGGCGGTAACGCAAGACGATACGCAAAGTCCAACCTTTCTCAAAACCTCAAACGGGCCAATAAACCTCGAAGCCAATTTGCCTTTCTTCCCAAACCTACGAATACCCACCTTCGGAGACACTTTCAAGAACACAAAATCACCGGTCTGAAAACTAAGATCTCGCCTTCGGTTATCTGCATAGCTCTTATGTCGACTCTGGGCTGTCTTCAATCTATCCCGGATAACTCTAACTTTCTCAACTGAATCCCGAAGCAAATCAATACCCACGATCTTCGCTTCACCAACTTCATCCCAACAAATAGGCGATCTACACTTTCTTCCATACAAAGCCTCATACGGAGCCATCTCGATACTAGCCTGATAACTGTTGTTGTAAGAGAATTCCACTAACGGTAAATGTGAATCCCAAGAATCGGAGAAGTCTATAGAACACGCTCGCAACATATCCTCCAAAATCTGAATAGTCCTCTCGGATTGACCGTCGGTCTGAGGATGAAAAGCTGTACTGAATCGCAAATCTGTACCCAAAGCTTCCTGAAACGCCTTCCAGAACCTAGAAGTAAACCTCAGGTCTCGATCTGACACAATGCTAACCGGAACCCCATGCAGTCTAACAATCTCATCAATATAAAGGGTCGCAAGCTTCTCCATCGAACATCTGATGTCAATAGGCAAGAAATGGGCACTCTTGGTCAATCTATCCACTATTACCCAAACGCTGTCATACTTCCTACGGGTACGAGGTAGTCCCGTAACGAAATCCATAGTCACATGCTCCCACTTCCACTCGGGAATCTCTAACGGCTGAAGTAATCCCGCGGGTCTCTGATGTTCGGCTTTGACCTGCTGACACGTTAAACACTTCGAAACATACTCGGCTATTTCCCTTTTCATATTAATCCACCAAAATTGTTGCTTCAAATCCTGATACAACTTCGTACTACCCGGATGAATAGTATACCTCGATTTGTGACCCTCATCAAGAACTCTCTGTTTAATTCCATCAACCTCCTGAACACACAATCTTCCACGGAAAGTCAACACTCCCACCGGGCTAATAGAAAAATCCTCGAAGTTCTTTTCCTTCAATTTACCCATTACTTTCACTAACTCAGGATCTTCTTTCTGAGCTTCCTTTATCCTCTGAATTAGGGTCGGAGATACCCTAATATTCGCAAAAATAGCCCCATGTCTCGATTCACGAGGAGACCAATCTCGAATATCCTCAAGCATTTTCCATTCTCGAACCATCATCGAAGCCACATAAGACTTTCTACTAATCGCATCGGCTACCACATTCGCCTTTCCCGGGTGATAAGAAATCGTGCAATCATAATCCTTCAACAATTCCATCCATCGGCGCTGTCTATTATTCAATTCCTTCTGAGAGAATAGGTACTTCAAACTCTTGTGATCCGTAAAAATCTCAAACTTCGCTCCATAAAGATAGTGCTTCCATTTGTGCAACGCAAATACAATAGCCGCTAACTCCATATCATGAGTCGGGTAATTCTGCTCACTAGGGGTCAACTTCCTCGAAGCATAAGCAATCACTTTCCCATTCTGCATCAACACACAACCCAAACCCTCTTTCGAAGCATCACTATAAATCACTAGGCCATCGCTCCCATTAGGCAAAGTCAAGATCGGTGCGGTAGTCAACCTCTTCTTCAATTCCTCGAAACTCTTGTCACATTTCTCGGTCCACACAAACGGAACATTCTTCCGGGTCAACAGAGTCATCGGAGTAGCAATCCTCGAAAACCCTTCAATAAATCTTCGGTAATACCCGGCTAAACCAAGAAAGCTTCTAATCTCTGTCACTGATTCGGGTCTCTTCCAATCCACAATTGCCTCTATCTTTGAAGGATCCACAGAAATCCCGTCTTTAGAAATCACATGACCCAGAAATGACACCTTCTCGAGCCAAAATTCGCATTTACTGAACTTCGCAAATAATTTCTCCCTCGCAAGAACGGATAAAACTGTCCTCAAGTGTTGCTCGTGCTCCTCTCGAGATTTCGAATAAACAAGAATGTCGTCGATGAAGACTACCACGAACGAGTCAAGACAAGGATGGAAAACTCGGTTCATCAAATCCATAAACACGGCCGGCGCGTTCGTCAACCCAAACGGCATAACCAAGAACTCATAATGACCGTAACGAGTGCGAAAGGCAGTCTTCGGAATATCCTCCGATCGAACCTTCAACTGATGGTACCCACTCCTCAAATCAAGTTTAGAGAAAACCATGGACCCTTGAAGCTGATCAAATAAATCATCGATATGCGGTAGAGGATACTTGTTCTTCACCGTAACCTGATTCAACTTCCGGTAATCTATGCACAATCTCAACGAACTATCTTTCTTCCGCACAAACAAAACCGGTGCTCCCCACGGGGAAACACTAGGGCGTATAAACCCTCGATCAAGCAACTCTTGCAACTGAACCTTTAATTCCTTCAACTCTGCGGGAGCTAACCTATAAGGTGCTTTCGAAATTAGAGCCGTACCCGGCAAAAGATCTATACAAAACTCAATCTCACGATCGGGAGGCATATCATACTCGGTAGAGAAAACATCGGGAAATTCCCGAACTACCCGAACACTATCCAAACTAGGGGATTCCTTCCTAGTATCAAGAACACTAGCCAAATACCCCTCACAGCCACTATGCAATAATTTTCTCGCTTTCATAAAAGAAATTAAGCGAACCTTTCTACTCAGAGGACTAGCCTCAAACACAAACTTAGGCACATCGGGAATAGAAAAAGTAACAGTTTTCTTACGGCAATCAATGGAAGCATGAAACTTGCTCAACCAATCCATACCCAAAATGACATCAAAGTCTTGGATAGGAAGAACTACCAAATCCGCACAAAGGACACGACCACAAATAACCACATCACAAGCACGAAAGACTCAATCAGAAATCAAACATTCTCCTATAGGGGTCGATACCTCTAGCACGTACGGTAAAGACTCGAATGCAGCATTTAACATGGAAGCAAATTGCACAGAAATGTATGAATGAGATGATCCTGGATCTACTAACGCTCGTGCGCTCACATTAGATATAGAAATAATACCTCCAATAACTGTAGGATCATCTGTGGCTTGTTGTTGATTCATTGCAAACACTTTCCCTTGGACCTTGGGTTTTCCCATAGCTTCCCTTTTCTGACCCTGAGGAGCCCCAGCTCCTACCCCCGATGGTTGAATTCTATTCCTCGGACAATCCCTTGCAAAATGACCCATTTGGCCACAATTGGTGCACCTTCCCTGCTTCTTCCAACAACGGTCCTCAGAATGACCTTCCTTTTGACAATACGAACAAAGCCTCCTAATTTGGTTCCCTTGGTTCCCAGAAGTGGTACCCGGGTTCCTTGGGTTGGTTGCCCTCGGAACTGAGATTGTCCCCCAAAGTTACCTCGATTATCAATCCTTGGTTGTGACTTGCTCTGCGCTCCTTGCTTACTCGGCTTGGCTACCTCGGTCTTCCTCTTATGCTCCCCGATATCTTACTCTATCAAATAGGCTCGGTCCACCGCATCTTGGAATGTCACAATCCGTTGAGCAATAAGTTGAGTACGGATGGAGGTCTTTAATCCCCGAATAAATCTCATAGCTTTTTGTTCCTCGGTCCTCACCAAATAGTCGCAATACCGGGCTAATTCTATGAACTTAGCCGAGTATTGTGCTATAGACAACACCCTTGCTCTAGGTTGAGTAGCTCGATCTCCTTTCGGTTTTGATCAACAACCGGAATGAAATGCTCCTTGAATTTGCGCACAAATAACTCCCACGCATACACCGTGTGAGTATCATCCCAAGTAGCTTTAACACCTTTCCACCAATGCTCGGCGTCTCCCACAAGCTTGTAAGCCACAAACCGGACCTTATCCTCATTCGAGCAACCAAATACATCATAAATCTTCTCCATTGACTCAATCCACAACTCAGCCTTCCTTACATCGGGTTCCCCATTGAATTCAACCGGTTTCAACTTCAGAAATTGCTCCAATCCATAACGGGGTGGTGCTTGTTCTACCCTCAGACCTTGATCATGTATGGCCTTCATGGCCGCCTCGAACATGCCTTGAAACATGGCACGTGCCTCTTCCCTTGTATCATTCTGATTTTGTGCCCCACTAGTACCTCCTCTGTTTCTTCTTCCAGACATTGCGAGTAATTACCTGCATAAAACATCAACCATTAATCACTCCGCACTCTACTACCCACCTAGGTCATACTAATCCACCTAGACTTATACATAGAGCTAATGCCATAGCTCTGATACCAACTGTCGCGACCCCGAACCCCGCGGGCCCGGGACCGTGATCTGGACGTCGACTCTAAAACCAAAACTGAGAAATACTGAAGTTAAAAATTCCATTTGATACCAAAAGGTGATGATCCAAAGTTTTACAAAACCAAGTTTGATAAAAACCAATTACAACAATCATAAACTTCCACAAGTTTATGCTTAACAAAATAAAAATATACAATTCTTAGTGACGTCATTGTTTGGTACAACTATCCCAAAATGGTTACACATTTACATAATGTAAACCAACCTATATCAACCTTCCCCAAAAGAACGGATCCACACTCGACGTCCTCTTTCTCGTGATCAGCGAGACTATTGCTTAGCACCTGGGGGGGGGGGCTTAGCACCTGGGGGGGGGGGTTAAAAAACAAAGATAAAAGAAAAGGGGTAAGATAAATCTCAATAAGTTACTAATGCAACTACATGACATGCTATGATGCAAGAAGCCATAAGCAATGATAAATATCACATAGCACATAGCATTTATCACATAACAGATAGCAGCGGAAATAAACACATAACAAAGGATATAGCCAAGGTTTTCCAAACCGGATCATCCAAATAAAGGATCGCTGCGTAGCTTCGAAAATCAACAATTCATCATCTTCATAATGGCATGAAAGCCGAAGAGAAAACCCCGGTACCGGAACCAATAATAAAGTAATGTGCCACAAGGGGCGGGAGCCATGCCACAAAGTCATGCTCCAAACGTCTCAACCAAGGCCGATCTGGAAGAGGAAAATAAGGGCAAAACAATGGTCGACACTATAATGGACTTGGCCGGTGTCATCACAATATCTCACATCGCCCGACACAACCACAAATACCAGCTGGACTTTCAAATAAATGTTAAGTAATAACTACTAGCTTAATTAGACAACTCAGGTTTCCAAAGTAGGGAACCATACCAAGAAGTCACCAAGAAAGTGAAATGAACCAACAACACACAATTAAAGTGTTCCAACAATCTTAGCAATGATAACACAATTCTCATATCACATTTGACCACAAAGGATCCAATTAATTCGAGCACCCTACCAAATTTACTTACTCATATCGAAGAGCTTAAGGAGAGCTTTAAAACGGTAATTTATACGCCTAAAAACGGAGTTCGGACGCACACGATATGGCCCTCGAATGATTAGACAAAGAGAGAAATAAATTTCACAACAGGGGAGAGGGTGCGCGCGCCTCCTATGGGAGGATGCGCGCGCCTCCTGGTATCAGAAGGAAAATTTGCGCTAAGGTATAAGAGAGTGCGCGCGCTTCATAATAAGGGGTGCGTGCGCCTCTTAAGGACAGAAGATCTTGATTCAAGGATGTCCTAAGGGTGCGCGCGCCTCCTAAGGGAGGATGCGCGCGCCTCCTGGCCCGGAGAGGCAAATTCCGGCCAAATTTCTGGGTATCCTCCATTAACAACCCCAAATCCAATACAAACCAAATCTTTACCATTTCTAACACTACCAAGAAGGGAACTAAGGTACCTACACCATTTTGAGCCAAAAGAACTCCAACAACATCATCTAGGGACCTCACTCAAGGGTGATTCAAATGCCAAAATTTCACAAAAATGAACAAAATGCAAATCACTCCCAAATCAACCCAAGATGCAATAAATGGCATTCATAACATCAAATAAACATGGAATAGCATTTCTAGCATAAAATAGGGGGAAAAGCAACTTACCCGGATTTCTCAAAGTTGACGGAATTTAAATCTTTTTGATTCTACGCGATCCTATCGACGATCTAAACAATGTTCAAGTTTTAAGAAATGAGAGATGATGATGAGAAGAAGAAGAAAATGAAGAGAGAAGGAAAGGGGAAGAAAACTTACCCACAATGCTAGGGAGAGATGGAGAGTTGTGCTGGGAATGGAGGTGGAGTGAGTGAGTGAAAGAGTAGGGTGAGGGAGGAGAGAGGGAGTAGGGAGGGAGTAATTTGAAATGATACACCTAGCCCCCTTCCTTTACTAACTAGCTCAACAAAGATACTCCCACAAATTATTAAGACCCAACACTTCTACACTAGCACAAATGACCCAAATAAAATGCTAGGCATAAATTATTATAGCACATAAATTGCACACATAATTATTTAAATAAATAATAATTTAAATAAATAAATAAGCAAATAATTAAATGATAATTATTTAATTACTAATAAAGTAGAGCCTATATTTCGGGTCGTGACATTCACTCCCCCTTAAAGAAAATTCGACCCGAATTTTAACGAGACTCACCTTAAACAAAAGCCACGGAAATTTCTTCTCGATCTCATCACGAAGCTCCCACGTCGACTCCTCGATGTTATAGTTCCTCCAAAGGACTCTAACCAACGCAATGCTTTTGCTCCTCAAATCTTGGACTTTAGAATCTAAGATCCGAACCGGTCGTTCCTCATACGACATATCGGGCTCAATATCCTCCGGTACACCCGGTAACACGTGAGACGGATCATGAACATACTTCCGAAGCATAGAAACGTGGAACACGTTATGCAACCGGTCCAAAGATGGCGGTAACGCAAGACGATACGCAAAGTCCAACCTTTCTCAAAACCTCAAACGGCCAATAAACCTCGAAGCCAATTTGCCTTTCTTCCCAAACCTACGAATACCCACCTTCGGAGACACTTTCAAGAACACAAAATCACCGGTCTGAAAACTAAGATCTCGCCTTCGGTTATCTGCATAGCTCTTATGTCGACTCTGGGCTGTCTTCAATCTATCCCGGATAACTCTAACTTTCTCAACTGAATCCCGAAGCAAATCAATACCCACGATCTTCGCTTCACCAACCCCATCCCAACAAATAGGCGATCTACACTTTCTTCCATACAAAGCCTCATACGGAGCCATCTCGATACTAGCCTGATAACTGTTGTTGTAAGAGAATTCCACTAACGGTAAATGTGAATCCCAAGAATCGGAGAAGTCTATAGAACACGCTCGCAACATATCCTCCAAAATCTGAATAGTCCTCTCGGATTGACCGTCGGTCTGAGGATGAAAAGCTGTACTGAATCGCAAATCTGTACCCAAAGCTTCCTGAAACGCCTTCCAGAACCTAGAAGTAAACCTCAGGTCTCGATCTGACACAATGCTAACCGGAACCCCATGCAGTCTAACAATCTCATCAATATAAAGGGTCGCAAGCTTCTCCATCGAATGTCAGGCAAGAAATGGGCACTCTTGTCAATCTATCCACTATTACCCAAACGCTGTCATACTTCCTACGGGTACTTCCCGTAACGAAATCCATAGTCACTGCTCCCACTTCCACTCGGGTTGAAGTAACTGACTTTGACCTGCTCGACTTCGAACATACTCGGCTATTTCCCTTTTCATATTAATCCACCAAAATTGTTGCTTCAAATCCTGATACAACTTCGTACTACCCGGATGAATAGTATACCTCGATTTGTGACCCTCATCAAGAACTCTCTGTTTAATTCCATCAACCTCCGGAACACACAATCTTCCACGGAAAGTCAACACTCCCACCGGGCTAATAGAAAAATCCTCGAAGTTCTTTTCCTTCAATTTACCCATTACTTTCACTAACTCAGGATCTTCTTTCTGAGCTTCCTTTATCCTCTGAATTAGGGTCGGAGATACCCTAATATTCGCAAAAATAGCCCCATGTCTCGATTCACGAGGAGACCAATCTCGAATATCCTCAAGCATTTTCCATTCTCGAACCATCATCGAAGCCACATAAGACTTTCTACTAATCGCATCGGCTACCACATTCGCCTTTCCCGGGTGATAAGAAATCGTGCAATCATAATCCTTCAACAATTCCATCCATCGGCGCTGTCTATTATTCAATTCCTTCTGAGAGAATAGGTACTTCAAACTCTTGTGATCCGTAAAAATCTCAAACTTCGCTCCATAAAGATAGTGCTTCCATTTGTGCAACGCAAATACAATAGCCGCTAACTCCATATCATGAGTCGGGTAATTCTGCTCACTAGGGGTCAACTTCCTCGAAGCATAAGCAATCACTTTCCCATTCTGCATCAACATACAACCCAAACCCTCTTTCGAAGCATCACTATAAATCACTAGGCCATCGCTCCCATTAGGCAAAGTCAAGATCGGTGCGGTAGTCAACCTCTTCTTCAATTCCTCGAAACTCTTGTCACATTTCTCGGTCCACACAAACGGAACATTCTTCCGGGTCAACAGAGTCATCGGAGTAGCAATCCTCGAAACCCTTCAATAAATCTTCGGTAATACCCGGCTAAACCAAGAAAGCTTCTAATCTCTGTCACTGATTCGGGTCTCTTCCAATCCACAATTGCCTCTATCTTTGAAGGATCCACAGAAATCCCGTCTTTAGAAATCACATGACCCAGAAATGACACCTTCTCGAGCCAAAATTCGCATTTACTGAACTTCGCAAATAATTTCTCCCTCGCAAGAACGGATAAAACTGTCCTCAAGTGTTGCTCGTGCTCCTCTCGAGATTTCGAATAAACAAGAATGTCGTCGATGAAGACTACCACGAACGAGTCAAGACAAGGATGGAAAACTCGGTTCATCAAATCCATAAACACGGCCGGCGCGTTCGTCAACCCAAACGGCATAACCAAGAACTCATAATGACCGTAACGAGTGCGAAAGGCAGTCTTCGGAATATCCTCCGATCGAACCTTCAACTGATGGTACCCACTCCTCAAATCAAGTTTAGAGAAAACCATGGACCCTTGAAGCTGATCAAATAAATCATCGATATGCGGTAGAGGATACTTGTTCTTCACCGTAACCTGATTCAACTTCCGGTAATCTATGCACAATCTCAACGAACTATCTTTCTTCCGCACAAACAAAACCGGTGCTCCCCACGGGGAAACACTAGGGCGTATAAACCCTCGATCAAGCAACTCTTGCAACTGAACCTTTAATTCCTTCAACTCTGCGGGAGCTAACCTATAAGGTGCTTTCGAAATTAGAGCCGTACCCGGCAAAAGATCTATACAAAACTCAATCTCACGATCGGGAGGCATATCATACTCGGTAGAGAAAACATCGGGAAATTCCCGAACTACCCGAACACTATCCAAACTAGGGGATTCCTTCCTAGTATCAAGAACACTAGCCAAATACCCCTCACAGCCACTATGCAATAATTTTCTCGCTTTCATAAAAGAAATTAAGCGAACCTTTCTACTCAGAGGACTAGCCTCAAACACAAACTTAGGCACATCGGGAATAGAAAAAGTAACAGTTTTCTTACGGCAATCAATGGAAGCATGAAACTTGCTCAACCAATCCATACCCAAAATGACATCAAAGTCTTGGATAGGAAGAACTACCAAATCCGCACAAAGGACACGACCACAAATAACCACATCACAAGCACGAAAGACTCAATCAGAAATCAAACATTCTCCTATAGGGGTCGATACCTCTAGCACGTACGGTAAAGACTCGAATGCAGCATTTAACATGGAAGCAAATTGCACAGAAATGTATGAATGAGATGATCCTGGATCTACTAACGCTCGTGCGCTCACATTAGATATAGAAATAATACCTCCAATAACTGTAGGATCATCTGTGGCTTGTTGTTGATTCATTGCAAACACTTTCCCTTGGACCTTGGGTTTTCCCATAGCTTCCCTTTTCTGACCCTGAGGAGCCCCAGCTCCTACCCCCGATGGTTGAATTCTATTCCTCGGACAATCCCTTGCAAAATGACCCATTTGGCCACAATTGGTGCACCTTCCCTGCTTCTTCCAACAACGGTCCTCAGAATGACCTTCCTTTTGACAATACGAACAAAGCCTCCTAATTTGGTTCCCTTGGTTCCCAGAAGTGGTACCCGGGTTCCTTGGGGTTGGTTGCCCTCGGAACTGAGATTGTCCCCCAAAGTTACCTCGATTATCAATCCTTGGTTGTGACTTGCTCTGCGCTCCTTGCTTACTCGGCTTGGCTACCTCGGTCTTCCTCTTATGCTCCCCGATATCTTACTCTATCAAATAGGCTCGGTCCACCGCATCTTGGAATGTCACAATCCGTTGAGCAATAAGTTGAGTACGGATGGAGGTCTTTAATCCCCGAATAAATCTCATAGCTTTTTGTTCCTCGGTCCTCACCAAATAGTCGCAATACCGGGCTAATTCTATGAACTTAGCCGAGTATTGTGCTATAGACAACACCCCTTGCTCTAGGTTGAGTAGCTCGATCTCCTTTCGGTTTTGATCAACAACCGGAATGAAATGCTCCTTGAATTTGCGCACAAATAACTCCCACGCATACACCGTGTGAGTATCATCCCAAGTAGCTTTAACACCTTTCCACCAATGCTCGGCGTCTCCCACAAGCTTGTAAGCCACAAACCGGACCTTATCCTCATTCGAGCAACCAAATACATCATAAATCTTCTCCATTGACTCAATCCACAACTCAGCCTTCCTTACATCGGGTTCCCCATTGAATTCAACCGGTTTCAACTTCAGAAATTGCTCCAATCCATAACGGGTGGTGCTTGTTCTACCCTCAGACCTTGATCATGTATGGCCTTCATGGCCGCCTCGAACATGCCTTGAAACATGGCACGTGCCTCTTCCCTTGTATCATTCTGATTTTGTGCCCCACTAGTACCTCCTCTGTTTCTTCTTCCAGACATTGCGAGTAATTACCTGCATAAAACATCAACCATTAATCACTCCGCACTCTACTACCCACCTAGGTCATACTAATCCACCTAGACTTATACATAGAGCTAATGCCATAGCTCTGATACCAACTATCGCGACCCCGAACCCCGCGGGCCCGGGACCGTGATCTGGACGTCGACTCTAAAACCAAAACTGAGAAATACTGAAGTTAAAAATTCCATTTGATACCAAAAGGTGATGATCCAAGTTTTACAAAACCAAGTTTGATAAAAACCAATTACAACAATCATAAACTTCCACAAGTTTATGCTTAACAAAATAAAAATATACAATTCTTAGTGACGTCATTGTTTGGTACAACTATCCCAAAATGGTTACACATTTACATAATGTAAACCAACCTATATCAACCTTCCCCAAAAGAACGGATCCACACTCGACGTCCTCTTTCTCGTGATCAGCGAGACTATTGCTTAGCACCTGGGGGGGGGGGTTAAGGAAAAACAAAGATAAAAGAAAAGGGGTAAGATAAATCTCAATAAGTTACTAATGCAACTACATGACATGCTATGATGCAAGAAGCCATAAGCAATGATAAATATCACATAGCACATAGCATTTATCACATAACAGATAGCAGCGGAAATAAACACATAACAAAGGATATAGCCAAGGTTTTCCAAACCGGATCATCCAAATAAAGGATCGCTGCGTAGCTTCGAAAATCAACAATTCATCATCTTCATAATGGCATGAAAGCCGAAGAGAAAACCCCGGTACCGGAACCAATAATAAAGTAATGTGCCACAAGGGGCGGGAGCCATGCCACAAAGTCATGCTCCAAACGTCTCAACCAAGGCCGATCTGGAAGAGGAAAATAAGGGCAAAACAATGGTCGACACTATAATGGACTTGGCCGGTGTCATCACAATATCTCACATCGCCCGACACAACCACAAATACCAGCTGGACTTTCAAATAAATGTTAAGTAATAACTACTAGCTTAATTAGACAACTCAGGTTTCCAAAGTAGGGAACCATACCAAGAAGTCACCAAGAAAGTGAAATGAACCAACAACACACAATTAAAGTGTTCCAACAATCTTAGCAATGATAACACAATTCTCATATCACATTTGACCACAAAGGATCCAATTAATTCGAGCACCCTACCAAATTTACTTACTCATATCGAAGAGCTTAAGGAGAGCTTTAAAACGGTAATTTATACGCCTAAAACGGAGTTCGGACGCACACGATATGGCCCTCGAAAGATTAGACAAAAAGAGAAATAAATTTCACAACAGGGGAGAGGGTGCGCGCGCCTCCTATGGGAGGATGCGCGCGCCTCCTGGTATCAGAAGGAAAATTTGCGCTAAGGTATAAGAGGGTGCGCGCGCTTCATAATAAGGGTTGCGTGCGCCTCTTAAGGACAGAAGATCTTGATTCAAGGATGGCCTAAGGGTGCGCGCGCCTCCTAAGGGAGGATGCGCGCGCCTCCTAGCCCGGAGAGGCAAATTCCGGCCAAATTTCTGGGTATCCTCCATTAACAACCCCAAATCCAATACAAACCAAATCTTTACCATTTCTAACACTACCAAGAAGGGAACTAAGGTACCTACACCATTTTGAGCCAAAAGAACTCCAACAACATCATCTAGGGACCTCACTCAAGGGTGATTCAAATGCCAAAATTTCACAAAAATGAACAAAATGCAAATCACTCCCAAATCAACCCAAGATGCAATAAATGGCATTCATAACATCAAATAAACATGGAATAGCATTTCTAGCATAAAATAGGGGGAAAAGCAACTTACCCAGATTTCTCAAAGTTGACGGAATTTAAATCTTTTTGATTTTACGCGATCCTATCGACGATCTAAACAATGTTCAAGTTTTAAGAAATGAGAGATGATGATGAGAAGAAGAAGAAATGAAGAGAGAAGGAAAGGGGAAGAAAACTTACCCACAATGCTAGGGAGAGATGGAGAGTTGTGCTGGGAATGGAGGTGGAGTGAGTGAGTGAAAGAGTAGGGTGAGGGAGGAGAGAGGGAGTAGGGAGGAAGTAATTTGAAATGATACACCTAGCCCCCTTCCTTTACTAACTAGCTCAACAAAGATACGCCCACAAATTATTAAGACCCAACACTTCTACACTAGCACAAATGACCCAAATAAAATGCTAGGCATAAATTATTATAGCACATAAATTGCACACATAATTATTTAAATAAATAATAATTTAAATAAATAAATAAGCAAATAATTAAATGATAATTATTTAATTACTAATAAAGTAGAGCCTATATTTCGGGTCGTGACAGTGCGTGTTGCAAGTTGGCATGTATCTGGCACTTGTGGCATTTCTTAACCATGTTGGTACAATCCGCTTCCATTGTAGCCCAATAGTACCCTAGTCGGATGAATTTCTTTGCTAGCATATTGACATTCATGTGGGTTCCACAGACTCCTTGATGGACTTGGTCCATGATTTCTACGGCTTCGTGCTCATTGGCACAGAGTAGACACTGCTCGTGGTGCTTTTTATAGAGGCGATCACCTATGATAACAAATTAGGCAGCAAGCCGTTTGAGGGCTATCTTCGCTTTAGGTGACGCGTCTGATGGGAATGTTCCATCTAGGAGGAAACGCCATACATCATAATACCAAGGTTTGTTGTCCAAGGTATTCACAGAGTTACACTCTTCTTTGTAGTCTATGATTGAGTAATAAGCAGGAGTCGTTCGCCTCGCGACTCTGAAGGTTTTAACCTCAGTCCATTCGGGAATTTCAACAAGCGATGCTAGCATGGCTAGCGAGTCTGCTAAGCAGTTCTTATCTCTAGGAAGATAATAGAAAGTGACCTCTCTGCACTATTTGACCAAGTCTTGGAGATGGTCGTTATATTTCTGGAGTGTAGGATCTTGTACTTTCCACTTCTTGAGTGACTGATAGAGTATAAGTTGTGAATCTCTGTACACCTCTAGTTCGGTCACATTTCTTTCTAAGGCTGCTTCAAGCCCCGCTATGCAAGCTTCGTACTCGGCAATATTCTTAGTGGCCTCAAAGTCAAGGCGGATTGCAAGTAGAGTGTAGAAATCTGAGGGATCTACTAGTAACATGCCAATGCCATAGCCCCGTTTATTGGCAGCGCCATCGAAAAATAATTTCCACTTATTTTCTGCTATTGACGTGATGTCCTCATCAGGGAATCGCGGGTCTTCCCCCTTCGCTTCATCACATGGAAATTCGGCTAAGTGATCCGCGAAGACTCTCCCTCTCATGGATTTCTGTGTGATGTAAGTGATATCGTACCCCGCGAGCATGAAGTACCATTTGGCTATCCTAGAGGAGACATGCGATTTCTCTAAGATATATTTCATTGGGTCCATTCTAGCGATTAGTTGTACAGGAAATGCCTCTATGTACGGTTTTAGTCTTTCAGCTACCCATACTAGTGCAGCACACGACTTCTCTAATGTAGAGTAATTCAGTTCAGCCCCTTGGAAGCGAAGACTGACAAAGTACACGGCGTTCTCTTTCTTCGAATAGGGTTGCTCTTGTGCTAGCATAGCCCTAATACAGTGTCATTGACTGTGAGGTACAAGGTCAATGGTTTCTCCTTATGCGGTGGAACCAATACGGGCGGATTCACTAAGTACTCCTTGACCTTATCAAAAGCTTCTTGGCATTCTTCTGTCCATTCTAGGGATGCGTTCTTCTTGAGGAGCTTAAAAAATGGGCTCGCACATCGTCGTGAGTTGATTAACGAAACGACTAATGTACTGAAGGCGACCCATAAATCCCTTGACTTATTTTTGCGTCTTAGGTGGAGGCATGTCAATGATGGCTTTGATCTTAGTGGGATCTGCTTCTATACCACGCTCAGTGACCATGTACCCAAGGACCTTTCCTTTCACTACCCCAAATGTGCACTTGGCCGGATTAAGTCTCATCTTGTGGTGTCTCAACCTTTTGAAGAACTTTCTGAGGTCAACAAAGTGTTGCCTATCGGAGCCTTTGGAGTGTATGATCATATCGTCAACGTACACCTCCATTTCTTTATGTATCATGTCATGGAACAATGCAGTTACGGCTCTCTGATAAGTGGCTCCGGCATTCTTGAGTCCGAATGGCATGACCGTATAACAGAACGTCCCCCAAGGTGTGGTAAACGCTATTTTGTGTTGGTCCTCCTCGGCCATGAGGATCTGATTGTATCCGGCGAATCCATCTACAAATGATCGAACTTTTTACTTCGCGGTATTGTCGATGAGCATGTCTATGTTTGGAAGAGGAAAATCATCTTTCGGAGATGCATTGTTGAGATCACGTAAATCAACACAGACTCGGACTTTTCCATTTGCTTTGGAAACTTGTACAGTATTAGCCAACCAGGTTGGATACTCTATTACTTTGATGAACCCAACACTCAGGAGTTTCTCTATCTCTTGTTTGACTTGTACTGACCACTCTGGCTTAATTCTGTGGAGTTTCTGCTTGACTGGCCTCGAATCAGGAAGCAGTGGTATCTTGTGCTCAACGATTGAATTGGCTAGCCCCGGCATATCTTTGTAGGACCAAGCGAACACATCCAAAAATTCTTGGAGAAGCGCTATGAGGGCTTGTCGGTCTTCCCCTTTGAAGAAACTACCAATCTTGGTCTCTTTCAGATCATTGTCCGTCCCCAGATTAACTGTTTGCATTTCTTCGGCATCAATAGGACCATTTCCGCCACGAAGACCTACTTGCTTATTAATTTCTTTTAAGATTTGTTTGTTTTCTTGATCTATCTCGTTATATGACTCATTATTATCTAATTCGTTAGAGTTATTAGTTAATTCATCATTTAGGACGCTAGCAATCTCAGGATACTCAGAAAGATCTATTTTTTCATTAAGAAAGTAGGGGAATACACGTTCCGCGATGGCATCCAAGTCCTCTTGGGTGAGCTCATCGGTAGCGGTATCTGACTCTAAGGTAAGAGTTACAAATTTTCTTGCCTTATAGGGATGGGGAGTACTTCCTAATTCCTTGATCAGGAAGTATTCACTTGCTATGGGTCCCCAGTTGTGTAGCAATTCTGAATAGGCTCGTCACTCTTCTCAATGAGCTTGGTGTAGTCTTGGTTCGGAGCGTCCCCCTTGTCTATTGCATTAATCTGAGTGTCCTCTAGCTTATAAAGGTTGAGAAATTGGTGCAGTAGGTCTTCTCCCAACACAAAGTCCCACTCACTGAATGCCTCGACCTTGGTACCCCCTAATTTTTGAAGTAGCCACGAGAATTGCATCAGTTTTGTTTCGAGTGATTACGGATCACAGTCACTGAATATTTCAAAGCCCGGTTGGCGCTTCCCCCTATGGTCAATCCATGGTTTAGGGAACATGAAGCATGCCAAGTTTTCCCCCTCGCGCACAAAGTTGTTATTTTGCATACTAAGTACTTGATCATGAGGCAACATGTAATAGAAAGAAATTTCACTATTAAACTTTGGAGTACTCTCACCCATATTTGGAACTAGGCGAGTAGTCTCCTCTTCCTCACTAGCTATCTCTATTACATTGATCCCTCCTCCCGCAGTTGGGAGAGGTTTTGTCACTACATTAGGTGCCCCTAGCTGCTTAGAATCTATGAGATCTTGGATCACATCTTTGAGGTGGTTGCAAGTATTGGTGTCATGACCACTGAACTGGTGGAATTTGCAGTAGAGATGATGGGCATGATTCGGGGGAGTTCCCTTGGAGTAGAAGGAGGCTTTCTTGGTGCGACCTTGCCGGCTTCTACGAGTATGTCGAAGACCTCTCCTTGAGTGATACCTTCTAATTTTTTGTATACTCTCTCTTTCTTCTTTTCCTTATTGGGCGGAGGGATGGAGGAATAGTTTCTCCTCCCTTGATTATTGAAAGTGATGGCATTGACAGATGTGTCTTTGCCAGTAGAGCCCTTGTTAGTGTAGCGGTACCCACTATATTTCTTAGCCTCTTTCCTACTTTTGAAGATGTCATCTAGTTGAAGACTGACTTTATGAAGTTCAGAGAAGCTTGGGAAGAAAGTGCCGGATAGGCGGTCCTCATACTCGTTACGGAGTGATTTCAAGAAGATATGCATTTGGTCATCCGTAGTTGGCCTATCAACAATCTCGGTGAGCTTGGCTCTCCACCTTTTAACAAAGTTACCAAATGTCTCATTAGCACCTTGTTGGATTTGCTCGAGGTCTCTTTTAGTGGGACGGTAAGTAGTGTTATCCTCGAAGTGCCTTTGGAAGACTTCACAAGAGGTAGCCCATTCCGTCCTTGTGGATAAGGGGAGAGACATGTACCAATCCCTTGCCGCCCCTTCTAGGGTTTGGGGAAAGCTTTGGGCCAAGACGGTGTCATCTGCTTTCATTAGAAGCATTGCCCAAGTATAAGTTTCAACATGAACACGAGGACAGGTAGTACCGTTGAACTTGGCTATGTCAGGAGTGCGCAACATTCGTGGTAGCTTAGTGATTGTCTTGTAGAGTGCAATGGGGTCAAATGGAACGATGGAGCCCTTTGCTAGACCAAGATGTGCAAACCTCTTTTCGAGAAACTCAGCAGTGGCGGAGTTGATGAAGTTGGCGTCATCACTAGCTTTCTTTTTCTTATCACTTGCCTTAATATCCTCATCATCGAAGCAGGAGGAAGAGTCGGATGTATTTGAATCAGAGTCAGAATCATCATCCCTCTTATTCTTTTTCTTAGCATGGGACTCCCCGTCTTTAGAGGGGTTTTTTGACTTTTTATTGTTCTTTTTGAGTTCTTGGAGCTCTTGAAGAACAGAGTGTATGTCTTGGGTGTGACGGTCACTCTCACGGGCAGCAATTTTGGCTTGCTCTTGATTTGTTACTCAAGCCGGGCAATGACGGTCTTAGCGGCTTCCAAGTCAGTGATGGGGGTGCCAGCCATTACTGCAACCTTTTCTAGTCTCTTGGTCGCGGGATCACAGATGTAGACTACTGAAGCGATTGTGTTGGGAGTGTGGAGCTACTTTGCTGATCGGACGGGCCTAGAGTGCGGAAACTATGTCAAATCCAGGCTGGGGTCCCAACAAGTCGGCTTTTATGAAACAGGGGTTGACCAACACGGCAGATTCACAGAAAAGGGAGGATGTCTCGTACGAGACAATGGATGTCTCGTATGAGGCATCCAGCCTAACAGTCAGATTGCAGATTTTAAGCCTATTGGTCGAATGGAATTCAATCCATTTTAAGAGGTTACTACTCTAGTTCATCCTGGAACAGTGGATTCTGTCACCCTAGAATATGAGCCCCTTGTTTTTCATCTGTATTGCACTCTCCCAAACGGACAATTCGGGCAAAGGTCCCATATTCTCATCAGATTCCACCATTCAATGAACCAAACCTAAGTGACCCGTAGTTGTTTTGCACTTTGTTAAACAACGCATTAATGCAATCAAACCTAGTGAATTTTAAGGGACAACCGAAAGGGACATGTTAAACGATGCGGTCGAAACTAAGCCAAAATGGCATCCACAATCCCGCACAGAATAGTGAAAGTAGGAAAACACAAACTCGGATTTCCGTAGAGAGGCTCTCCATTCTTTCAAAATCCTTTGTTCAACATTTTACCGAAGGGACATTCGTCATATTCACAAGGGAGGATTATAGATTGTAAAGATGCGTTATCTTGGGCAAAGATTAAAACAACCCTAAGAATCGAACCGACCGGTCTCGAGGAGTGTCTTATTAACTAGTATGTATGCATGATGTTGATGCAAGGCTTACGGCTAAGGCTCCCCATGAACACAGTCTAGGAGCGTGTCACGGAGTGGGTACACCATCTTTGGAGAGACTGGCGAGGGCCATTCGTTAGAATGGGGGTGCTGACCGACATCCGTCCTCCGATTGGGACCCAGGTTTATAGGGTATGTAGTGCAATTAATCTACATGTGTGCATGTGTGTGAGAGTCAAGATCTAGGTGTCAAGGTTAAAATAGAAAGTTTTTTTTTTGAAATTATAAAACAAAAACATGCAATGGCCGGGCCAAGTGGCTGCCTACGTTTCCCTCTTGTGGAGGAACTCAGGCCGTCGTAGTTCACACATAAGGCAAAGGCAAGTAAAACAGGGGATAAACATTTAGCAAGTACTCCTGCAAAACAAAAGTTAGCCTTATAATATATGGGGAGTTTTCTTCGTCGTTAGGAAGGTCCCAGACTCAGAAACAGGGGGGAGGGCAGATCTGGAACTCTGTGTGCGTGTTTGAACCGAATAAAATTCCCTTTTCAAACCAGAGAGTCAGATCCGCCAGGCAGAACTGAGATGTCTCGTACGAGACAAGTGATACCTCGTACGAGGCATCCCAGTCTGGGAACAGACTAACGTACATAATGCAAAATTTTGAAACAATGATGATTTCTTTCGACGCAAGTCTAACCCACTTACTATGATTCTTCCCCAGTGGAGTCGCCACTGTTTACGCACGAGGTTTTTGCTTCGATGGCATGCTTTCGACCTTCGATCCACCTTCTTGTTGATTTGAGAGTCGCCACCATGTTATTGTCGGAACACGGACCGAGATGTCTGGATTCGGGGGTTAAGTTATGAATTGGAAAGGTCAAGGAGCACCCAATTCACCCAATCTAGGATTGGTCTTGCTAAGAAATCATCATTATCGTTTCAAAATCATGCATTCGTGTACCAAAAGATAAAAAACAAACAAATAAATAATGACTTATTTATTTAGGATGTCGGATCATGTGCTTCGAGACCATCTCCATGGGTTGGAGACGCTATAGGCTGATCCTCTAATGGAATCACACTATTTCAAAACACAAAGAAGGAGATGAGAAGATAGAAAAGCAAAGATTTACCTAAGCGTTTTCTTCAAGAATCCTATGGATGGCCTTGACTAAAGGCCTTGATCCTCCAAATTTCGTGGGTATCAGAGAGGGGATGATTAGAAGAACTTCTTTGGTCATATTTTGAGTGGTTGTTTGGTGATATAGACTCTACCCTTTTTCTGGTTCAAGAACCTTATATTTATAGGAGATTTTGACCTAGGGTTCAGGCCAAGAAGGTAAGTTGAGGTGGGAATCAATGAGTTGATCTCCACATAGGTATTTTTGGACTCTAGGATCCGCCATTAGGTTTTCCCGGATTGCATGAGTGTTTGCCAAGAAAAGGGGTTAAGATCAACAAGGAAACTGACCAAAAAACCCGAGTGTCGAGGGGGATACCTCGTACGAGACATCAATGTCTCGTATGAGGCATCTAAGTGCTGGAATCGCTTATTTGCCCTCTGCGATAGTTTTAATGTTCAGTTTGGCCCCTAACTAACGGAGTCAGTCAAAACTTAACGAAACATGTCCAACTTAACGAGTTTTGACCCAAATCAAAGGCGAGACACAGAAGTAGTGTGATTATAAATAAATGTCCAAAATGGGGTGTCTGCAGAAATAAAGATCAAATATTTTGTTTTAGGGAAAAGGCTAGAATATGGGATTTGGGAGTTACAAACCTAGGGGGGATTAACTTGGAGGTAAAAAAGAGTTTTTGTGATCAAGAAAACATAGGGAAAAAGGCTGCAATCCGTAACTGCCATAATGGGAGGCGTGCGCTTCCTGCTTTTGCTGCGAGAGGCGCGCGCATCCCGTAGGCAGTGCCGGAGGCGCCCGTGGGTAAAAATGACAGAATGATAGAATGACCCTAAAAGTTAACTCTGTTATGCAGTTTAGTCCAAAACTAACGGAATCAGTTAGGAAATTAACTGAAGTAACAGAAATAAACAAAAATAAGTTAAATAAAAATAAAAATACTATGTATGCAATCGGGGTTAGAGTCCACGGCGGGGTGTCTACAGAGCACCTCGGCGATGTGGATTGCAAAGCAAAACATGTCGACGAAAGAAAGACAACTGCCGAGGACATCATCAAAGAAAAAGAAAGAAAAGAAAGCAAAGACTCGATGAAAGAAGGAATTTGAAATTGCGAGAGATAGAGGTGCGCTCCTTGTGTGAGCGACTTTTGTTGATAGAGGATGTGGCATGATCTGTTTGTAAATCTGCCAGCTGAATCTGTTAGTGAATCCGCTTGATGAATCCTTTAGTGATCCATTGAATGAGTCCGTTGGTGAACCCTGTTGACAAATCCGTTAGTGAATCCGCTTGATGAATCCGTTAGTGAATCCATTGAATGAGTCCGTTGGTGAACCCTGTTGACGAATCCGTTAGTGAATCCTCTTGATGAATCCGTTAGTGAATCCATTGAATGAGTCCGTTGGTGAACCCTATTCACGAATCTATTAATGAATCCGCTTGATGAATCCGTTAGTAAATGCATTGAATGAGTCCGTTGGTGAACCCTGTTGACGAATCCGTTGGTGAATCCGCTTGATGAATCCGTTAGTGAATCCATTGAATGGGTCCGTTGGTGAACCGTGGACGAATCCGTTCTTGAATCCGTTTGATGAATCCGTTAGTGAATCCATTGAATGAGTTCGTTTGTGAACCCTGTTGATGAATCCGTTGGTGAATCCGTTTGATGAATCCGTTAGTGAATCCATTGAATGAGTCCGTTTGTGAACCCTGTTGATGAATCCGTTGGTGAATCTGCTTGATGAATCCGTTAGTGAATCCATTGAATGAGTCCGTTTGTGAACCCTGTTGACGAATCCGTTAGTGAATCCGCTTGATGAATCCGTTAGTGAATCCTTTGAATGAGTCCGTTTGTAAACCCTGTTGACGAATCCATTAGTGAATCCGCTTGATGAATCCGTTAGTGAATCCATTGAAATGAGTCCGTTTGTGAAGCCTGTTGATGAATCCGTTAGTGAATCCGTTTGATGAATCTGTTAGTGAGTCCGTTTGATGAATCCGTTAGTGAATCCATTGAAATGAGTCTGTTTGTGAACCCTGTTGACGATTCCGTTAGTGAATCCGCTTGTTGAATCCGTTTGTGAATCCGATGGTTGAGTCCGTTTGTGAACCCGTTGCTGAATCCGTTTGTGAATCCATTGGTCGAATCCGTTTGTGAATCCGATGGCTGAGTCCGTTTGTGAACCCATTGCTGAATCGGTTTGTGAATCCATTGGTCGAATCCGTTTGTGAATCCGATGGCTGAGTCCGTTTGTGAACCCGTTGCTGAATTCGTTTGTGAATCCATTGGTCGAATCCGTTTGTGAATCCGATGGCTGAGTCCGTTTGTGAACCCTTTGCTGAATCCGTTTGTGAATCCATTGGTTGAATCCGTTTGTGAATCCGATGGTTGATAAATGACTATTTTATAGTCATTTAAGGTCTAAAAATATAGTTTATTAGCTTTTATTCCACTTAAATTACTTATTTTCTACTCTTTATTTGATATAATGCACTTGGAGAATGTTTTTATGATGCAAACAGGTTTTTGGTACATTCTTGAGGAAAAAGTGAGCTAAGGCATCATCTTTGTGAAGGAAGAACGCTTGGAAAAGAAGGAAATAAGCTAGCCCATTAAAAGTCAAAAGTTCAGTCAAAGCAAGGTCTGCTCGGCCGAGCAGTACCCTTGACTCGGCCGAGCATAGGGGATCAGAAAGGGCAGATTTATTTTCGAAGGCTTGCTCGGCCGAGCAATTTTCCTTGACTCGGCCGAGCACCCCCTGAATCAGCAAAAAGGTGCCTTTTCAAATGAAGACCTCTCCAAGCACCCATCCGGGAAAGATTGCCTCCCCTCCTCCAAGGCTTATAAATAGAAGTAAAAATCAGTAGTTTAGATATCTAGAAACATTGTAAACTTACTATAGTGAAATTTGTACTCTCAAACATCAAATAATTCTCAGAATTTGTGAAAGGCATTCATCTTTTCTTAAGCAATATTCTGAGTTCTTTATCAATAATATTAAGAGGTTATTTTCAAGTCTTTGTCTCCATTTCAAGTTCAGAATAAGTATCTCTACTCTTTTATCTCATCTTCATCTTATTCTTCTCTTTTCACAAATGGCTTGTGAGTAATCCCCCTATTTCTTGGGATTGGAAACTCAACAAACACTTGTATTTACTAATATTCATGCTCTAAATTTACTTTCTTCATCTTATACAATTCTACCATATCAAACTTTAACGCCTACGACCATGATGACGTCCATGGCTCGTATGAATCTTAGTTAATCAAGGGAAGTACTGATCGGAGAACCTTGATTAGCGGATCCATATAGTCAGAACTAAGTTCATTACTCACGAGAGTAGTGTAATGGCTTAGGGATGCTCCTTGAGTGGAAAGTATGCTGATTTTCATAAAGAAAACTTAATGGATTCTTACTAATTATGGGCCATCGAGAGATAGGGCATAATTAGTATGAGAATACAAACGCTACTTGCTTGATCGTGAGAAGTAGTGTAGGCCTACCATACCATCCTTGTTTTAAAATGAAACTTTAATCTAAATAGAGCATGGATAGTTGATGAATATATGTTGTTGATGTTCCAATCCCGAGAATTCCTTAATCATAAGAGTTTTCAATCTAAGCTATAGTTTTTTATTATTACTTTCTAGTCGTGACAAACAATTTTATAACCCCCAATCATTTTCTTTTCTTTATTTTCCTATTCTAAGCAAAGATATTTTGTAAGTAAAGTTGTCCTCGTGGGATCGACTCGCTCTTGCACTTTCTATACTACATACACCCGTGCACTTGCGGAATAAACAAACGTAACAAGTTTTTGGCGCCGTTGCCGGGGACAACGGTTTACTTTCAAAATTTTCTTTTGCTTTCTATTTTTAGTTTTTAGTTTAATAATTTTTTATTTATTTTTGTTAATTATCTAACATCCAGTCAAAGAATTTGTGTCTTTAAATTTTTTTTCAATTAGGTACTCTCGGAGTATATGAAAAGAGCCCGGAAGCCTCTTGAAGAGTTTGATCCGGAGCCAGAAAGGACCTTTCACGAAAGGTTAAGAAAATTCAGAGAATTCCTAGAAGCAGAAATGGCACAAAATGGTGACCAAAATAGAGACGGTGATGGGATACCTGCCACGCCACCACCTAGAACCCTTCGGGAGTTTGTTAACCCAAGTACCCCGGGAACTAGGACACCAATCGTGGTGCCAAATGCCGACGCAGCCCACTTTGAGATCAAGCCACAACTTTTGCACATGGTTATGAATAACCAATTCGGTGGCTCGGCACTTGAAGATCCCCACCTTCACATCCAATCCTTCTTGGAATATTGTGACACCACCCGAATCATAGGTGTCACTCCGAAAGCTATTCGGATGCGCCTTTTCCCATTGTCACTAAGGGATAAGGCGAAACAATGGTTGAACGCGGTCCCCCACAATTCATTAACAACATGGGACCAAGTTCAAGAAGCCTTTCTTGGACGCTTCTTCCCTCCATCCAAGACCGCTCAGATCCGAACCAAGATAACAAATTTCAGTCAAAATGGAGATGAGTCGTTATATGATGCTTGGGAGCGCTTCAAGGAGCTTTTAAGGATGTGTCCACACCACGGGCTTGAAAAGTGGTTGATAGTGCACACCTTCTACAATGGTCTCACGTTCAAGACTAGAGAGACCATCGATGCTGCTGCGGGAGGAGCATTAATGAACAAAGGAGTGGATGAGGCATATGACTTGATCGAAAGCATCGCCTTAAACCACTACCAATGGTCTAATGAAAGGGACCAACCGCAAGGAACAGCAGGTAAGTTTAATGTTGATGTTGTCACTCTTCTATCTTCGAAATTTGATATGCTTTTTAAGAAGATTGATAACTTGAATACAAATTCCGTGGCTAACGTTAACGTTATTTGTGAACTATGTGGGTCAAACTCACATAGTAGTGAAAGTTGTGATTTGCTTGACACTAATTCTAGTGAGCAAGTTAATTTTGTTAATTCTAATGGACAAAGAGGGGGTATGTATTCTAACGCATACAATTCTGAATGGAAGAATCACCCCAATTTTTCCTATAGAAGTAATAATGTTTTAAAACCACAACCTTCCTCACAACCACCGGGATTTGTACCCAAGAATTTCAACAATAATTCTTTCCCTCCCCCTAAATCTAAATTAGATCTTCTTATAGACTATATGGTCGAAAATAATAAAAATCAGGAGAAGATTAATAATGAATTTAGGGAAAACTTTAAAGTTTTGAATAGTAGGTTTGATAGTCTAGCCGCCCATAATAAAATGCTAGAGAAACAGCACGTTTTTGATGCTAAGGCGGTAGTACTTAGGAGTGGAAAAGAACTAATAGATCCCCCTCCTAAAGAAATCATCAAATCTAATGAGGAGAACGTTAGTCCAACCCCACCGTTGGTTGAAACTAATGAAGAAGTAGAAAAGGGGACAGAATCCCCTAAAGTTTCTAGAAATTTTGACCCGCCAATACCTTACCCCCAAAGGTGGTAAAGGCAAAACTTGATAAACAATTTGCAAAATTTTTAGAAGTTTTAAAATCTATTTACATCAATGTCCCTTTTACGGATGCTTTGCAACAAATGCCCTCTTATGCTAAGTTTTTAAAAGATATTCTTTCAAATAAAAGGAAACTAGAGGAATATGAGACAGTTGCATTAAATGAAGAAGTAAGTGCTGTTTTGCAAAGGAAATTGCCTCCCAAATTAAAAGATCCCGGCACTTTTTCTATTCCTTGCAATATAGGGAAATTTGATGTAGATAATGCTATGCTTGATCTTGGGGCTAGTGTAAGCCTCATTCCGCTTTCGGTTAGTAAGAAAATAGGTGTCGGGGAACTCAAACCCACCACTATATCATTACAATTAGCGGATCGCTCAATCAAGTATCCAATAGGGATTATGGAAGATGTCCCTTGTAAAATCGGGAAATTAATCATCCCGGTTGATTTTGTTGTTCTTGAGATGGAAGAGGACCATCACATTCCTATCATATTAGGTAGACCTTTCCTTGCCACAGCTGGGGCAATTATAGATGTTAGAAATGGTAACCTTTCTTTAAACGTAGGGAATGAGAAGGTAGAATTTAATTTGACAAAATTAATGAAAAATCCCAATCTTGAGAACACTTGCTCCGATATTAACATGCTAGAATCCTTAAGCAAGGAGTTTGAAAAACCTCAATCTAAGGACCCGCTTGAAAGATGTCTTGTAGATGAGAAATTCTTAGATAGCGATGTTGATGCTTCAAATTATGCTATGTATCTTGATGCTAACGCTGCAGCAAAGAAAGGAAGCATTACATTTGAAAAGTTAGAAGCTAAAGCGGAACCTTCTAACAATGAGGTATATAAGGCACCTCAAGTTGAATTAAAACCTCTCCCTTCAAATCTAAGGTATGAATTTCTGGGACCTAATTCTACTTATCCAGTAATTATTAACGCAAGTCTAAGTCCTCTTGAGACCGAAAAATTATTAAGAGAACTTAGAATACATCAAAAAAGCTATTGGATATACAATTGATGATTTAAAAGGGATTCACCCTAAGATTTGTATGCATAGGATTGATTTAGAGGATGACCATAAACCCTCCATAGAGCATCAAAGAAGATTAAATCCTAATATGAAAGAGGTCGTGAAGAAAGAAGTACTTAAGTTACTTGATGCGGGCATTATTTATCCAATCTCGGATAGTAAATGGGTAAGTCCCGTGCAAGTTGTCCCTAAGAAGGGAGGAATGACGGTAATAAAAAATGATAAGGATAAATTAATCCCTACTAGGACCGTCACGGGATGGCGAATGTGTATAGATTACAGAAAATTAAACAAAGCCACCCGAAAAGATCATTTTCCTTTACCTTTCATTGACCAAATGCTTGAAAGGTTAGCGAAGCATTCGCATTTTTGTTACTTAGATGGTTACTCCGGATTCTTTCAAATTCCCATACATCCGGATGACCAAGAAAAAACAACTTTTACTTGTCCTTATGGTACCTTCGCTTATAGGAGAATGCCATTTGGACTTTGTAATGCTCCCGCCACCTTTCAACGTTGCATGATGGCAATATTTTCAGATTTTATAGAAAATATAATGGAAGTCTTTATGGACGATTTTTCAGTTTATGGTTCCTCTTACGATGAATGCTTAAAAAACTTATCTAAAGTTTTACAAAGATGTGAAGAGGTAAACCTTGTTCTTAATTGGGAAAAGTGCCATTTCATGGTCAATGAAGGAATTGTTCTTGGACACATGGTGTCCGAGAAAGGAATTGAAGTAGATAGGGCAAAGGTTGATGTCATTGAAAAATTACCTCCACCCACCAATGTTAAAGGGGTAAGGAGCTTTTTAGGCCATGCCGGTTTTTACCGAAGATTTATAAAATATTTTTCTAAAATTTCTAAACCTTTAACCAATCTACTTTTAAAAGATGCTCCATTTTTGTTCGATAGTTCTTGTCTTGAGGCTTTTGACAGGTTAAAAAAAGAATTGGTGTCCGCTCCTATTGTCCAACCACCCGATTGGGATCTCCCTTTCGAGATTATGTGCGATGCAAGTGATTATGCAGTAGGAGCAGTTTTGGGACAGCGGAAAGACAAGAAATTACATGCCATTTATTATGCAAGTCGGACACTAGATGAAGCACAAGTAAATTATGCCACTACAGAAAAAGAGTTATTGGCCGTGGTATTTGCAATAGACAAATTCCGGTCGTATTTGGTGGGATCGAAAGTGATTATATACACGGATCACGCAGCAATAAGATATCTATTGGCAAAGAAGGATGCCAAACCAAGACTCATAAGATGGATCCTTCTCCTCCAAGAGTTTGACTTAGAGATCCGTGATAAGAAGGGGACGGAAAACTTGGTAGCGGATCATTTATCTCGTCTCCCCAAAAATATTATTGACTCCGATAAAGAAAATCTCCCTATTGACGATTCATTCCCAGATGAATATTTACTAGCCATTAACAATGTCGATACCCCTTGGTTTGCGGACATTGTTAATTATTTGGCTTGCAAAATTATTCCCCCGGAAATGAATTACCAACAAAGGAAGAAATTCTTTTCCGAAATCAAAAACTATTTTTGGGAAGACCCCCTCCTCTTCAAACATTGCGCAGATGGAATCATTAGGCGATGTGTGCCTAATGAGGAGATAAATGACATCCTTCATCATTGTCATTCTTCTCCTTATGGTGGGCATGCAAGTTCGTTCAAGACCGCCACCAAGGTTCTTCAATCAGGTTTCTATTGGCCGACTCTATTTAAAGATTCTCGAAATTTTGTTCTTACTTGTGATCGTTGCCAACGTACTGGCAACATCTCAAGGAGGAATGAAATGCCTCTTAACAATATCCTAGAGGTCGAGATTTTTGATGTTTGGGGCATAGATTTCATGGGACCATTTCCATCATCCTACAACAACAAATACATTCTTGTAGCAGTGGACTATGTGTCCAAATGGGTAGAAGCCATAGCATCTCCAACTAACGACTCGAAGGTTGTCATGAAACTCTTCAAAAACATCATCTTTCCAAGGTTTGGGGGTACCAAGAGTGGTCATAAGCGACGGTGGTTCTCACTTCTCACACCGTCAATTTGAGGCTCTTTTAAAGAAATATGGTGTCCATCATAAAACAGGCACCAGATATCACCCTCAAACTAGCGGTCAAGTGGAAGTGTCGAACCGGAACTTAAGTGGATCCTTGAAAAGACAGTTACAAGCTCAAGGAAGGATTGGTCAATCAAGTTGAATGACGCTTTATGGGCCTATCGCACCGCTTTCAAAACACCCATCGGAACCACACCTTTCCGTTTGGTGTATGGGAAGCCGTGTCATTTACCCGTAGAACTTGAGCACAAGGCATATTGGGCAATTAAAGCACTAAACTACGATTTGGTAAACGCCGGTGAAAGAACTTGATGAACTTCGTTATGATGCATACGAGAGTGCCAAGTTATACAAGGAGAAAACGAAGAAATGGCACGACAGTCATATCATACGGAAAGATTTCAAGGAAGGGGATATGGTTTTCCTCTACAATTCTCGGTTAAACTTTTTCCAGGAAAATTGAAGTCTAGGTGGTCAGGTCCATTCCAAATCCGGAAAGTATATCCTTACGGAGCTGTCAATATTTGGAACGAGCAGAAAGGTGAATTTAAGGTCAACGGGCAAAGACTAAAACATTATATGGTTGGTGACCCTATAGGGGTAGTATCAACCATCTCCTTTGGATGAATTTCAGGCCTCCAAATCAGTAACCACCGCCACCACCGCCACCATTCTAGTCGGTACCTCTTTCTCCCTCTCCTTTAAAATTATTCTTGTCCCAATTTTCATTCTCCCTTTCAAACATTAGGGACAATGTTTCATTTAAGTGTGGGGGGGGTAGTATCTAAAAATAGAAAATTTTCAAATTAATATGAACTTTTAAATCCTATTGAATAGAAGCATTACATTATTAGTGAGTTTGTGGGCACTAAGTTTGGATACTACATACTTGTGAAACTTTTAAAACATTTTTTGTATATGCATCTCAAAAACTTTCATTTCTACTCTTTTTCAAAGGTTTTTCATCCTTGTTATGCTTATGAATCACAAAAGTTTTCGCTTTAATCCATCTTTCCATTCCCACTTTTAAGAGGCTAATTAATCAATATATTCTTCTTTTGATTGTCCATTCAAATATCTAAATGAATATATCATTATAGAGTGTGACAATTTAGAAGCAAGAAACTCAATTGCCACGTCTAATTAATTAAATCTCAAACCTTATTCCACTACCATCCTTCACCTTTCATCAATTTTTGTGATTCAAAATGCATAACGACATATGGACATCTTTGTTAAAGAATAAAGATCATAGTTTAAGAAATGTATATTCAAGCATGAAAAATTTATTCACAAAGCACTCTAAATGAGTGAATATAATTCTTAATTCATACTTATGCCCCAAATTCATTTGGTTATTTCTATATGCTCTTATTCAATGGTATTTATTCATGTTATATTAATATTCAAACTTTTCTATTCACACTTCAATATCATCCTACCTTCTTCTTTACAAATCTCTTAAGATGAAAAACTTAAAAGGAAGAAATTTTATAAAAGCAATATTATATAACAATATTCTGAGGGAGCATTGAAGACCTTTCTTGTTTTTCTACTAGTGTCATTTGCACTCCTCTCTTTTTGAACATTTAACTTGCTCGAGGACAAGCAAGATTCTAGTGTGGGGGAGTTTGATAAATGACTATTTTATAGTCATTTAAGGTCTAAAAATATAGTTTATTAGCTTTTATTCCACTTAAATTACTTATTTTCTACTCTTTATTTGATATAATGCACTTGGAGAATGTTTTTATGATGCAAACAGGTTTTTGGTACATTCTTGAGGAAAAAGGGAGCTAAGGCATCATCTTTGTGAAGGAAGAACGCTTGGAAAAGAAGGAAATAAGCTAGCCCATTAAAAGTCAAAAGTTCAGTCAAACAAGGTCTGCTCGGCCGAGCAGTACCCTTGACTCGGCCGAGCATAGGGGATCAGAAAGGGCAGATTTATTTTCGAAGGCTTGCTCGGCCGAGCACTTTTCCTTGACTCGGCCGAGCACCCCCTGAATCAGCAAAAAGGTGCCTTTTCAAATGAAGACCTCTCCAAGCACCCATCCGGGAAAGATTGCCTCCCCTCCTCCAAGGCTTATAAATAGATGTAAAAATCAGTAGTTTAGATATCTAGAAACATTGTAAACTTACTATAGTGAAATTTGTACTCTCAAACATCAAATAATTCTCATAATTTGTGAAAGGCATTCATCTTTTCTTAAGCAATATTCTGAGTTCTTTATCAATAATATTAAGAGGTTATTTTCAAGTCTTTGTCTCCATTTCAAGTTCAGAATAAGTATCTGTTAGTACCCGACCTGAAAATGAGTTTATTAGGACTTTCCCAAAAATACAAGGACTTTATAGGAATTAGAAACCTTGCAAAGACTTGTCCTGGATTCCCAAAATATCTCATTTATGGCAAAATCTATCAAATTAGGTAATAAATGGTTTCCTTAAAACCATGCAGAAACCCTAGCTTAAGAATCAAGTCAGCCGGCAGCCTTGCCACGCGGCCAACATTGCTCCGCGTTGATCTTGGCCACGCGGCCAACATTGTAACCGGCTTCAACTATGGCCAGGCGGCCAACCTTGCGCCGGATGATCTGGACCATCAGATCCTCCCATCATTTACTATATAAACCACTCCAGGCTATTGGTTTAAGGGTCGATTTTGAGAAGCTCTAAGTCCGAGTTTTGGAGTTCTTAAACAATATTTTGCTCTCTAATTAGCATTCAAACTTCCAAGAAGATCCAAGGTTTATTTCTTGCCAACATAGGTAAGTTTTCTAACTTTTCTTCATGTTCTTGCATTATTTTTAATGTAGATCTTTTATATTCATGTTCGTACATGTTTATTCATAGTTTCTTCATATTCTTTGCATGCTCATTCATATGTTCATAATATTTCTTCGCATGTTCGTCGTGTTCATAGATTAAAACCTTATTTATGCTATATTTAGGGTTGCGATCTTCATAATTATATGTTATTTCATAGCCGATGATGATCGAGGGTTCATCAACCCGAGGATGATCTAGGAACTATTTCTAAACCCTAAACTTTAGGTAATTCCCCCTCATTATGCATGATCCCGATTCTTCTGCCTATTCTAATTCTCTGCGAACTACGCTGACCTGAGCTTCTCACATTGAGAGGAACGTAGGCAATCTTTGGATCTGGTCTCAAACACTAACACACTACTAACACATTCATCATGATAGAAAGACCGATCAATTCGGGCAATAGGAGTGATAACGTCCAATATTCTTCTCTTGTTGTAATTGACCCCCGAACCCACTAAAAATGCTTTTCTCAAAGTTTGGCTATAATTAAAACGGCGTGGCGACTCTCATAATTTAATGTTGCTATGAATATTCCCAATTTCAAACACACGTATTCACAGTGGCGACTCTGCTGGGGACTGCTTTGAAACTTTTTCAAACTTAGTGGGTCTAAA
>JAOWBW010001751.1:0-205489 GCA_026119855.1 Campanula takesimana | reverse complement strand
GAGCAAAATAATGAAATCTTATTGAAAAAACCACGACGAAGCCCGCCCCCACTGGTTCTACTCCGTTCCCTAAAGTGAACGCGAGTATATATGATAATACTAAGCGAGGCCGAGAACGTGGTCGTGGACGTAATCGCGGCCGTGATCGGGGGAGATTTTATAATCGGTATCATAATGACAATCACCCTAATAATGATGGAATATTCTCGCCACCAGAAGTAGAATAGAGAAGGTAAGAATGAAATATCATCGACTAGACAAATTGAGCAACTGGTAAAAATTGAGAATTTATGTTATCGGTGCAGAATGAAAGGCCATTAAGCCCGTACCTGTCGTACGCCTAAACATCTTGTTAAGTTGTATCAAGCATCAATGCTGAATAAAGGGAAAGATGTTGAAACAAATTTTGTCTATGAAAACGATGATGTGAATCAAGATCCATCTACAAGTACACATCTCGATATATCAGATTTTCTCAATCCAGATGTAAATGATTACATACTTAATGGGGGAGAAACCCAAACTAACTAAAGTAACTAGTTATAATTTACTTTAGTGTATTTATTTCAGTGTGTGTGTGTGTTCTAACATATTTAACTTTTACTTGTAAAATTGTAAATGATGTTAATATTAGTACAATATGTGGTAGTACAAAGATAATTGATGATTTCAGAAGAGCTAACACAGTACTACTAAGAGGAACAAAAATCAGTATAAAAAATGCATTACTCTCATCTATGTCTCAAAGAAATTTACTATGCCATAAAGATATTCATGAAAATGGATATCATATTGAGACATGTATGAATGAGAGATGAAATAATTTATGCATTACAAAGACTGAATCGGGTAACAAATATGTGGTAGAAAAGTAACCTGTATTTTCCTCTAAAGTATGCTATACAAAGATTAGCATAATTGAAGTACAAATGACAGTAAACCAGAATTTTACTGATATAAATGGTCTTACCAGTAAACTAGAAGTCTACTAATATAAATGGTTTTAACAGTAAACCAGAAGTTTACTGATATAAATAGTTTTACCAGTAAACCAGAAGTTTACTGTTATAAATGGTTCTACTATATGGCATGACCGGTTGGGGCATCCCGGTTCTAATATGATGCAAAGAATTATGGAAAATTCACATGGGCATCCATTAAAAAATCAGAAGATTTTTCAATCTAATGAATTCTCATGTGCTGCTTGCTCTCAAGGCAAACTGATAATTAAGCCATTACCAGAAAAAGTTGGAGTTGAATCTTCGAACTTTTAGAGCGAATTTAAGGTGATATATGTGGACCGATTGATCCACCGTGTGGACCATTTAGATATTTTATGGTTTTAGTAGATGCATCTACTAAATGGTCACACATAAGTTTATTATCAACTCGCAACCTGGCGTTTGTGAGAAATTCGATTACGATCACAATTTCCAGATTATGTGATCAAGACAATTCGCTTTCATAATACTGGTGAATTTACATCAGAGGCTTTTAATAACTATTGTACATATGTTGGAATATATGTTGAACATCCAGTTGCTTATGTTCATATACAAAATGATTTAGCTGAAGCCTTTATTAAACGAAAACAGTTAATAGCTAGACCGTTGCTTATGAGAGCAAAGATACCTGTCGTAGCTTGGGGACATGTTGTTTTATATGCAGCAGCACTTATATGCATCATGCCATCAAGTTATCATAAGTTATCCCCATTACAATTGGCTTATGGTCAGGAGCCAAATATTTTCCATCTAAGAATTTTTTGGTGTGCGGTATATGTTCCAATTGCTCCACCACAACGCACCAAGATGGGACCCAACGGAGATTGAGGATATATGTTGGGTATGATTCTCCTTCTATTATAAGATATCTTGAACCATTAACATGAGATCTATTTACGGCACATTTTGCCAACTGTTATTTTGATAAAAAAAAGTATTCCCAACATTAGGGGGAGAAAGTAATAAGCTGGAAAAGGAAATCAAGTGGTATACATTGCAATATTATCTTGATCCTCAAAGCAATGTGAACTATATGTTCAAAAGATAATCCACTTGCAAGAGATAGCGAATTAATTGCCAGACGCATTTACTGACCTAAAAAGAGTGACAAAGTCACATGTTCCAGCTGTAAATGCTCCTATATGGATTTATGTCCCGATTGACAATCCGCTAATGAATCTAAACCATGCCTGAAGCGTGGAAGGCCTATCGGTTCCAAAGACAAAAATCCTCGAAAGAGAAAATGAGCAAATTATGAGAAAAGCACCGTCGAGGTAAATGAATCTCCTGAAGAGATACATGACAAATCTGATTAAATACTTCCAGAAGAAGTTCAGGATGATGAGATCTCGATCAGTTATGTCAGTACAGGAAAAAGATTGAACCGAGAGGAAACAATTATCGACAATATTTTTGCATATAATATAGCGCTTAATGTTATGAAAAATAACCAGGAACACAAACCTAGGTGTATCGACGAGTATCGATATTGAAATGATTAGCCAAAGAGGAAATACGCAATTCAAGCAAAATTCAACTTATTTGAGAAGCGTGATTTTTTCGGACCTGTAGTCCATACACCTGAAGGTGTAAAACTAGTAGAGTACAAATCGGTCTTTGTGCGAAAACAAAATATAAAGCACATTTTGTTGCAGAAGAATAAAGCACGTCTTGTTGCAGAAGAATAAAGCACGTCTTGTTCACAAGGTTTTTCGCAAAGACCTGGAATTGATTATGAGGAGACATATTCTTCTGTGGTGGATGCAATTACATTTCGCTATCTCATTAGTCTGGCAATACATGAAAAGATTGATATACGTTTAATGGATGTTGTCACTTCATATTTGTATGGCAGATTTCACAATGATATTTATATAAGAATCCCAGAAGGATTCAAGATGTCTGATGCATGCAATTTAAATTCCGGAGAAGTTTGTTAAATTAAATTACAAAGATCTTTGTATGGTTTAAAACGATCGGGACGGATGTGGTATACCCATCTCATTGGATACTTGGCGAAAGAAGGATGCAAGAATGATCTTATTTGCCCATGTATTTTTCGTTAGAAAATCTGTTTCAGGATTTGTTATAACAGATATTTATGTTAATCTAAATGTTATTGGAAGTCCAGAAGAGCTTTCATTAGCTGTTAAGCTGCAAATGTGCCTACGAGGATAGAACTCCCAGAAGGAGTATTATTAGGAAGGTCAGTGATCTCACCTAACGAAATACATACTCCTGCCTAGAAGAGAGGGAGGCCAATTGATTCCAAGGATTCGTATCCCCGTAAACGGGTGAGTGCACAAAAGTCGAATCCCGTTAGCGATAGTAAAATTGGAATCTCATCCGATCTATCTCATGATATTGTTCCAGATTATGAATTCGTTTTGAAAACGAAGTCGGGGGACGCCTCGACATTGACATCCATTTATGAGAATAAAGAAATATCAGTTAGTCATGCATGCATATATGAGATATGTAATCGGGATGAAACAAATATCAACGATGTATTTACTTATACAGTAGCGACTGAGATTATATGTGGTAATGATATTGAACCTCGTTCCTTAAATGAGTGTAAACAAAGAATTGATTGGTCTAAATGAGAGAAAGCAATCCAATCAAAGTTCAATTCCTTAAAGAATAGAGGAGTATTTGGACCAATAGTTCCTACACCTCTTAGGGTTATACCCATGGGATATAAATGAGTATTTACGAGAAAAAGGAATGAGAGAAATGAGATTACGAGATATAAAGCTCGCCTTGTGGTACAAGGTTTCACTCAACGGCTTGGGATTGACTTTGATAAGACATACTCTCATGTTATGAAAGTTATTAGATTCTAATATTTTGTCAGATAATGATCCAGCAGATCAGAAGTCAAGACAATTACGGTGACTGATTCACGAAGTCACTACCTAAACCCACTTTTGAGAAGTATGTGAAAACAATTGGCTTACGCAGATTGTTAGAGCTTCCACCCTTGTAGTTTTCAGGGGGAGTATCCAGACGATACTCAGATTTCATTGTACTCTATTTCCTTCGCGCGGGGTTATTTTTACCACCGGGTTTTGTTACCCGTCAAGGTTTTAACGAGGCAATGAGCGTTTATTGAAAAGATTGTGAGTTGTACTCTTTTCCTTCGAGATTTTTTTCCTAAAGGGTTTTTGCTCGGAAGGTTTTTAATGAGGCAACACGTGCGGCACAATTACTATTCAATAAGAATCTCCAAGGAGGAGTAGGCGACTAAGAGATTGCGAGTAATATTTTGTTCAAGGGAAGCATCATGAAGCTAAGAAATCGTGTACTCTTTTTCCTTCACTAGAGTTTTTATCCCATAGGGTTTTTCTCTGGTAAGGTTTTAATGAGGCATGCTACTTAGTTGCGAACATCCAAGGGGGAGTGTTATAATACATTATTATGTGGATGTCCTTTGAACCAGAAGTGTACAATGGAAGCTTTGTAAATATCATCAGTGAAGCTTTATTACGGAAGCTTTGTAAATATCTTCAGAGAGGCTTACTAAGGAAGCCTTACTAAAGGATAGTGTTTATCCTTATGGAAGCTTATAAATAAAGGAAGCCAATTTCCACCTATAAATAGGAGGCTATAGTTTTCATTTCAATAGACTTCAGAAGTTCTTAACTTCTACCTTTCTCTCTTGTACACTCTCTCTATAATAGTTTTGAAATAAAATAATATCTATTGAGATTATGCTCTTGATTCTTCAATTTTATAACAATTTGAGACTTATGCTGTATTATGAGACGGAGGAAGTATTTCATATTCCTACGAAATGGATTTAAAAGTTTTTGTTTCTTCTTTGGGTTTAGTTGTGGATATGTCATTAATTTTTTTGTTTTAAAGCAAAATAGTATTCAAGCAATGGTATTTATTTTGGAGTTCTTGGTAAAGAGAGTAGCCAACCATGATTTCTACCATTTGAGTTTTGGATAAGAGAACACTCCCAATAATTTACACTCCCATTTTTTTTTTTTTTTTTTTTCACAAATGGACCGACCATGGAAAAACAATTTCTTCAAGGTTCTCCAGTTGAGTGATTCTAATATGTAGAGTAAGAGGGGCCAAATATACTAGGAGCCATTTTGGTTCATGAACTATTGCACTTTCCGTTTCTTATTTTTGTCTAATTAAAGTTCAGTTGGTGATATTGATTTAAGATTTTTTAAAAAAAAATCATATTTGTACAAAAATAGTATTTTTATTTTTTTTTATATAAAACTCCTTTGACTGAGATTTGACCAGATAATATAAGAGTCTTTTTCATAAAAATAAAAAAAAGTGAAACACTATTGACTCTTATACTTTAATTATAAGAGGCAAACATGTTTTATGTGTCAATTATAAGAGTTGACTGCTGTTTGACCGAATATGAAAGTCAACTTTATAACATATTATTATTATTATTATTTACTTATTTTGTAAAAAATGTGAAAAAATGGCTCTTATACTTCAATTGTAGAGGAGAATTTGTCTTATACACTAATTATAAGAGTTTCAACGATTTTGACCAAATTTGACAAAACAATATTCACTTTTTTCTTCAAAAAGTAATGAAAAAAGTGAATTCTTTTTTACTCTTATATGTTAATTATAAGAGGTGGACATATCCTATATGTCAGTTATAAGAGTTGATTGTTGTTTGACTGAACATGAAAGTTAACATCAAAATATTATTATTTTACTTTATTTTGTGAAAAAATGAGTCTTATGCTTCAATTATAACATGAGAATTGATCTTATACACAAATTATAGGAGTTTGACGGTGATTTGATCAAATAATATTAGATATTTTTATTAATAATTACAAAAAAGTAAAAAACAACGTGACTCATATACATTAATTATAAGAGGTGAACATATCTTATGTGACAGTTATAAGAGTTGAGTGTTGTTTGACCGAATATGGAAGTCAACATTAATAAACTATTACTATTTTTAATTTATTTTGTAAAAAAAAAATGTGAAAATGAGTCTCATACTTCAATTATAAGAGGAGTATTGATCTTATACACTAATTATAAGAGTTTGACGTGATTTGACCAAGTAATATTATGTTTTTTATTAATAGCGAAAAAAGTAAAAAAAATAATAAACATAACTCTTATACTTTAATTATTAGAGGTGAACAGGTCTTATGTGTCAGTTATAAAAGTTGACTTATGTTTGGCCGAATATTGAAGTCAATATTAATAAAATAATACTCCCTCCGTCCCAGTTTATTGTTCTTACTTTCTCTTTTGGTCTGTCCCAGATTATTGTTCTTAGTTTCTTTATTCCATAAATGGAAAAGAATGAATAGTGCTTTGGAGGAGCTTGCCCTCAAAAAGTTCATTTAATTACAAAAAATCTTTACTTACCTAACTTACTTTCACCTACTTGCTTCATGATTAGTTTTTTTTGGACATTTATATCCTTCACTCTCTACTTTTGGTTGACTCATTTCCTTTGTTTTTACCTTGGTTTCTTAATAAGCGTGCATAGTCAAACTAAGAACAATAATCTGGGACGGAGGGAGTATTGTTTTTATTGTTTTTGTGTAAAAATGTGAAAATAATGAGTCTTATACTATAATTATAAGAGGGAAATTGGTCTTATACACTAACTACAAGAGTTTGATAGTGATTTGATCAAATTATATTAGATTTTTTTTATTAATAATGGAAAAAAAAAGTAAAAAAAAAAATATGACTCTTATACTTTGATTATAAGAGGTGGACAGGTCTTATGAGTCAGCTATAATAGTTGACTGGTGTTTGATCAAATATGAAAGTCAATATTAATAAAATATTATTATAATTTTGTGAAAAATTGTGAAAAAAATGGCTTTTCTATAAATAAGTGACTTAACTTCTAGCATTTTGGTAAATAAGTGAATTAGTTGGAGTGTAATAATGTGAAAAATATTAGGGGTGTGCATGAAATACCGAAAATACTGAAAACCGTACCAAAACCGAAAATACCGAAACCGAGAATACCATTAAGTGTACGGTACTTGATTTTAGTAGAACTGAAATTTCGGTTCTGGTTTTGGTTTAAGGTTAAATACCGAACCGATATCCCATCCTGAACCGATAGATTAAACTACGTTGTTTAATATACATATACATACACATACATATATACATGCATACATAAAGACACATATATATATATATATATATATATGTATATATATATATATATATATATATATGTATATATATATATGTATAAATATATATGTATAAATATATATGTATAAATATATATGTATAAATATATATGTATAAATATATATGTGTATACACACACACACACACACATATATATATATAGGATAGAATATACGCACATATGTTGAGATAACGAAAGCCGAACTAAAATATCATTACAACAAACCCTCATTGGCTCCTTCGACTTCCGCTCTCCCTAACCATATCTAGTGCGGCCAGGATCCTCACCTTATTCCCAATTCACTTCCGCCACCCGCCTTTAGGTGGATTCTCCCCTTCTCACTCCTACGATATTACCCCTACATGCTACAACAAACTTCTCTAACTCGATTTCTCACATGTGCTAGGTGCAGCTCGTTTTATTATTGTTTTTCTGTGCATGATTCATTATTTTTTATTAATTCTTCATAATTTCCTTACAATAAATAAGAGGCTATTATCAAAATGTTTATATTAGTATTACATGATATCTTTTTTGAAACTTGTTAGCTCAAGCTTAAGCATTGTTGTCGAGGAACCGAATTATATCTCGAACCGATCAATCCCGAAACCGATAACCGAAAGAACCGTACCATTTAAAACCGAGTCGTTACGGTTCAAAATTTTACGTCCCGAAGATATACGGTTTTGTAGCGGTATTACCCGAATCCCGAATCGTCCCGTACCATGCTCACCCCTAAAAAATATGAGAAATGGAATGCTTTTGAGATGGCTAAGGACTGTTGTGATTAGGGGTGGAAATTATTCGGTTTAGCTCGGTTTGGGGTAATTTAGAGGTCAAACCGCTATACATCGGTTTAGAGAAATCCCAAACCGAGCTGAACCACAAAAAAGTCCAAAACCGAGATGAGCTAAACCATAATGGTCTGGTTCGACTCGGTTTGAACCGCGGTCTGATTTCGCGGTTTAAACTGTGGCTTAAACCGCGGTTTGAACCACGACACCTTCTACATACCATACCTTTTCATGCCTGAGAAAAGGCCGGTCATTTACTCCCTCCGTCCTAAAATGATTTTATACTTTTTTCCTTCGCAATAATAGAGAAAATGCATGAAGATCGTTTTGGGAGGGAGGGAATACATGAATATGCCTTAGAAAAGGCCACAGTCATTTACTCCCTCCGTCCCAAAATGACATTCATACTTTTTTCCTTTGCAATAATAGAAAAAAAAAATGCATGAAGATTATTTTGGGACGGAGGGAATACATGAATATGCCTTAGAAAAGGCCACAGTCATTTACTCCCTCCGTCCCAAAATGATATTCATACCTTTTTCCTTAGAAATAATAGGGAAAAGAAGTATGAAGATTGTTAGTGTAAACAGAGGTGTTACCTCAGATATTATCGCTGGCAGTCATGTGCTACCCGGCGAAAAATGTGTTATAGTTTTACATTTCTTTCCATAATAATTTTTATACTAATGTCCTAATATTATTGTCTAGATGGCTGTATTTTTGGTCCATATTTCAGGTTATATTAAGGTGGAAATTAAAGCTAAATACATGGAGAATGGATTAAAGAAGAGTTATTCATAAATGGTGATTTATGGATAACTTTCAACATCTTTAACATGTGGGTAAATGATAAAAACGTGGGAAGACTTATTCCAAAAAGTTGTTGCTGATTAAATGAAGGAGTACAAGGCGTTGGAAGCATGGAGTACAACAAGGTAAAGCTTAGACTTGGCCATGAAGTATTCAGTTGAGATAAAAGTGGAAAGTGGACCAAGTCTTGCTTGATTTTTGGAGAGTTAGCTCGGCACATGATCTCCACCCTCCCCACTCATCACAAACAGCCTTGGGCTGTGTTATTGAGTAGCCTCCAAGTCTTTGTTGGCTATATATAGTGCTTGGATGAGAAGATTGAAGATAAGCCAAAATTTACACACATCCATAGCACAAGAACAAAGTACTTCTTGGCTCCTTTGTATCCTTCCTCCCATACACTCTTTTCCACACTCAAATACTTCGGGTTTGAGTGTGTTTTGGCTAGGATAGGATCATTGTACTTTGTTTTTATTTTGCTTCCATAGAGCGTATATCATACTAGCTATAGGGAACCTTTTGACTTTGTAATTGGTATTGATTATAAAGTTTTCGCCATTTAGGCATCTCAAGTTATATTTATATAACTTGAGAAAAATACATCTCTTGTGCTATTTATTTTTCCGCTGTAAAACTCTCATATTTTCGGGTGTGTATTCTGTCCGTCAGCGTGTGTTACCTGGGGTGTTACCTAACACTTGAGGTAACATCTGTTCTCAGAAAGCCTTTGACAAACGATTTCAAAGGTCATTTTAGGACGGAGGGAGTACATGAATATGCATTAGAAAAGGCCACAGTAGATACTAAGATAAGATTGAACATGTTGAAACTGAATTTGTATATTTTCTTAAGAAAAATAACATGCAGGTTAATAATCCTTATATGTATACACGGTTCAGCTAGATCAGTTCAACGGTTCCGCTCCACAGTTCAGCTCCACGGTTCGGTTTCGCGGTTCGGCTCTTGGTTCAGCTTGATATGGTTCGGTTCGGTTTGGTTCGGCTTGGAAGGGCCAGACCGTAAGCCGAACCGAACCGTATGGTTTATCACTTTTCTAAACCGAGCTGAACTACATATGTTTAAAAACCGAGCTAAGCCGCTTGGCTTGGTTTGGTTTTTGTTCAAAACCGTGGTTTGAGCCGAACCATTTCCACCTCTAGTTGTGATGATCTGAAAAATCCAGTAATTAATTTTTATTTTTTTAGACTGAAGGGGCCAGTCTGAAACTATTCCGAGTCAAATGAATGATCGGAAATGTCAGGAAGTCTATTGACCAATACTCCATCCGTCCCATTTTAAACTTCAAAAATTTCCCTTTTGGGTGTCCTATTTTAAATTTCAAAATCCAAGAAAAGAAAGCTATTTATACATTTTTATTTAGTGGGACCTACATGTCATACACACAACAACTAACCACTAACTATTCCCTATCCCACTTTCTCTCTCTTATCCACTTTCTATACTCACAATACTCTACCCCACTATATATATTTTATAATATAAAGATTCTCATCTTAATTCTTGTGCCCACATTTTTTTTTTTTTTTTTTAAAGTTTAAGATGAGACGGAGGGAGTATATAATTTTGAAGTTCCCTTGACTAACATATATTCCCTCCGTTCCAATTTAAACTTCAAAAAACTTTTGGATTCAAAAATTAAGAAAAATGTGATGTGTTGTGAGCGTAGATGGTTTGGTAGGAGAGAGAAGTGGGGTAGGGAATAGTTAGTGGGTAACTGATGTGAGTATGACATGTGGACCCATAAATAAAGATATATAAAAAACTTTTCTTTTCAGGTTTTGAAGTTTAAAATGAGACACTCAAAATAGAAATTTTTGAAGTTTAAAATGGATCAGCGGTATTAATTTGCAGTTGTGGACTTTAGATAATACTGATCAATTGTGGAGATTTAATGAGAAAATTTTGGGGAAAACTAGTTTCTCCTTAAGTTATAAAAAGTTTTGTTTTTATAGGGTTAAGGTTTAGGGTTTGGTGTTTAGGGTTTAGGGTTTAAAGTTGAGGGTTAAAAAATGGATTTTTTATAACTTATGGAGGAACTAGCTTACCCCAAAACCAACTCAGATTTAATATACTCCCTCCGTCCCACCACAAATGAGACCAACTTGTGGGGCACAATAATTAAGAAAAAGTTAGTGGATGTGTGGTAGAAAATGAAGAGAGAGAATGAGTGGGGTAAATAGTAGTGTTTGTTGAATAAAATGAGTGGTGGAAAATAAAGAGAGAGAATGAGTGGGGTTGAATAGTGGGGTTGGTTGAATATAAATATATTAAAACATTTTCATTTTGGGCAATCTCACTTGTGGTGGGACGGACTGAAAAGGAAATTAGTCTCACTTGTGGTGGGACGGAGGGAGTATTCATCAAAAATTTGATATTCATTCATATACATTTGTTCTCTTATAAAAGTGGTCATTCATTTAAGTATAAAATGGTCATTTATTTTCTATCAACAACTAATAGCTACAATTATTAGCTCTGACAAAATAATTAAAAAAAAAACTAAAAATTTCATTTTTTGAAATAGATGAGAAGTAACTTTTTTTTATTGGGCTATCTATAATAATAAAGTCGGTCTTGTGAAAAACGCTTTTTACATTAAGATATGGAAAAACATGTTTTTCACAATTGTCTTCTCTAATATTATCATGTGTCTGTTCTAATATTACAAAATGATGTTCTAATTTTACACTTGTAAAACATTCAACAGTCACTTATAATCATTCAAACATACACTTTTAGTGGTAGTCTTAAGACTGTATGTCTTAGTATTACAAAGTGCCTCTTAGATTATTGAAAAATGCCTCTTCCATTGTCCATACATGTTTGGTGGGTTTTAAAATTCTCAAAACAAGTGTCTGCCCTAGTATTAAAAAGTGCCTCATGTAATATTGAAAAATGCCGGTAAAAAAGTGAGTTTTCGTAAGTTCCAGTTATTTGCAAAAATGCCACCGCGTCTTTTAGTAATGTTCCGTTTATTTACAAAAATGACACTGCACATATGGAAAACACATTTTACGCTAAGACGAGTGTAAAACGCGTTTTTCTTGAGATTTCCTGATAATAATATTGCTAATATTTCCTCATAGTAATTATTTTAGCTAAAAATGTGGTCCGTGAAACAAATCATGGTGTGATAAAGAACTACTCTGTATTATTATTAAGATAACTTAATAAGTATCTCTTTAGGTAAAGACAAAAGGCAAATTCTCGTTTCCGGCCGTCTCACGCCGTGTGACGGGCGCGTGAGACGGACGCGCCATTTTCCACGTGTGTTAAAAAAAAAAATCTTTAAAATGCTATATCTTGAGATTTATAAGTCAAAAAAAATATTTAAAAATACCGTTGTGTTCGTCTCGACGAGACGAATAAAACTACATAGGTCATGATATGGTTTGATTTTTTTTTTTAAATTTTTTTTACACATAAAAAAGTTTGAGGTGCTTGCCAGCTGAAATGTAACACTCTGTTCTGATAAAAGTAACACTTTCATCTTCAAAAAGTAACACTTTTTCTACTGTCAAATGTAACATCAATTTTACAAAAAAAAAAATTGTTTGCATTTCAATTGTTACTTTCTCAATAAAAAATTGTTACATTTCATATATAATGTTACATTAAGGAATATAAACTGTTACAATTGAGAAAAAAAATGTTACATTCATTTTTTATAAAATGTAACATTAGTTTAGTTGTCAATCCTATGTTATTTTCGGAGAAAAAAAATGTTACATTTGAAAAAATGAGTGTTACATTCCCTTATAAAAAGTGTTACGTTAATTTAGTTGTCAATCTTTATGTTATCTTTATCTATTGTAGCAAAATTGTGGTATATTTTTTTTTAAAAAAAGTGTTACATTTTGAATAAAAAAGTGTTACATTTTGTTATAATAAGTGTTACTTTTGTTGGGAGGAAAAAAGTATGGGTGGTACATTTTGAAAAAAAAGTGTTACATTTGAAAAAAGAATGTTACATTCCTTTATAAAAAGTGTTACATTAATTTAGTCGTTAATTTTTATGTTATCTTTAATCTATTGCATCAAAATTGTGGTACATTTTTGAAAGAAAAAAAAGTGTTACATTTGAAAAGCAAAAGTGTTACATTTCATTATAAGAAGTGTTACTTTTGGTGGGAGGAAAAAAGGTTGTGGGGGCAACAAAAAAAAAAAAAAAAAAAAAAAAAGGTATGGTCGGCGCCGCACCCCATGCGGCCGCCGCACCAGAGACCTTCCCAAGACAAAAACTTGTATGAGACGGTTTCATACGTGAGACGGATCTCCTTGAGAAATTAAATGGTTGGCCCCCTATGGGTGGGGCGGGGCAAGCCCATTTTCTCTCTTGTCAAGATCCGTCTCATATGTGAGACCGTCTCACACAAGACTTCCTCTTAGGTAAAAGACTTTACTGCAAAATTCTATAATTAACTTAAGTAGCGTACATGCGTATTAATCTAGGTGAATTGAGTCTAATAAAAATATAACCGGATCTCAAAATAAACCCGGAAGCAAAGGTTGAAAAAGATATTCCTAATCTTGATATTAGTTACCCATGATTCTCCTAATTAGGTTATGTAAATTTTGTTTCCTTTCCTATTTGTATATATATACTCCATCTCCTACTCCAATACGGAGACTATCTATGTACTATATAATTTGTAGGATTCTTATTAATAAAAATCCCTCCTGGGTTGTTGTTTCTCAACGATTTGATTTTCGCTGGTAAGTAGTGATTTTTCCTTGTTTTTTTTATTTTTTATTTTTGGGTTTAGGGTTTGGAGTTGAATATTTTAACATGGCTGCTCTTCTGCCTGCGGCTATTAAACACAATCCTGTTCCTTTGTATAATACAGGTGAGAGGTTCAAGTATAGGCCATTAAAGCCGCCGCAAGATTTTGGTGATGGTGGTGCTTTTCCAGAGATTTACTATGCACAGTACCCACTTGATAACCATGGTGATGCAATCATGAAACAGAAAGAGAATGATGAGGAAGATGATGAGGTACAGAAAGAGATTGATCAACAGACAAAGGCAGCGCTTGAGAAGATTGTTAATGTGAGGTTGAGTGCCAAGAATGTTCCTACTCAATCTTGTGCTTCCAAGTTCATCAAGTTGATGCCTTCACATCAGTCAGCTTCATTTAATTCAGGTGCAATGGAGAGGATTATTGACATGAGGGAGATGGCTGTGGATCCAGTAGTGCCACCAAAGTTTAAGCACAAGAAAGTTCCAAAGGGTTCAGGTTCTCCACCTGTCCCGGTCATGCACTCCCCTCCTCGACCCGTTACTGTCAAGGATCAACTGGAATGGAAAATCCCTCCTTGTGTTTCCAACTGGAAGAACCCGAAAGGTTATACTATCCCCTTGGATAAGCGTGTCGCAGCAGATGGTAGAGGACTTGAAGAAGAGGTTCAAATTAACGATTCTTTTGCGAAGTTCTCAGAGGCACTATATGTTGCTGAACAGAAGGCTAGGGAGGCCTTAGATATGCGATCAAAGGTTCAGAAGGAGATGAAGATGAAAGAGGATGAAAGGAGGGAACAAGGATTGCTTGCCATGGCTCAAAAGGCAAGGTTAGAGATAAGCGGTGGTGCACCTTCAGCTGGTGTGTTGTTGTTGGGCCCCACAGACAATAGCATGATGGACATTGGTGATTCAAGAGTCAAAGATAGGAACCCTGTGAGGGAGACAAAGGAGCGTCGACGGGAGAGGGTGAGAAGGCTGGCTGCAATGGGTAAAATAACCAGAGATAGGGATAGAGATATTAGTGAGAAAGTTGCTCTTGGAATGGCGGCCTCATCAGCTGGAGGAGGCCAAGACCAGAGGCTGTTTAATCAAGAAAAGGGAATGGACTCTGGGTTTGCAACCGATGACCGGTACAATGTGTATGACGAAGGCCTGTTTACTGCTCAGCCGACTCTTTCAACTTTGTACCGGCCAAAGAAAGACACTGACAGTGAGATGTATGGAGGTGGAGATGAGCAGCTGGAAAAGATGAGGAAGACTGAACGTTTCAAACCTGACAAAGCTTTTGCAGGAACCAGTGAGAACATCAGGGACGGACCGGTTGAATTTGATAAGCTTGAGGCTGAAGAAGCTGATCCGTTTGGTTTGGACCAGTTTTTGACAGAGGTTAAGAAAGGTAAAAAGCAATGTCTCTAATTTTATTTCTATATTTGCAGACTGGTCTCAATTATTTTGGTAATGTGCAATTTGGTCTTGCTAATGAAGTTGTGAAATATTACCTGATATGAAACAAGTACTATACAGATGACTGAATCAAGAAAGTCTAATGATAGAGAATTTAAACAGATGTAAGTCCTTCTCGTTAGGTATATAACTAAGAAAAAACTATTTTCCATTCAACAAGAAAAATAGGAAATGTTAATTTAACGACCCGAATCCGCAGACCCGACCCGCCACATAGGTACCACACACTAGAGTCAGGAATTCCGCTACCTTAGCGTTCCTTGTGCTCGCAGGATAATATTTCTCGTTAAAGATATCCTTAAACATGGTCCATGTAAGTGCAGCGTCACCACGAGCCACAGCAGCTCGCTTTTCTGCCTCCCACCACGACTGAGCCTTCCCTTTCAGCATGAATGTCGCAAATACCACTTTCTGCTCCTCAGTGCAGTTCATTGTCTCGAATATGCGTTCTGTACTCTTAATCCAATCATCGGGCTTCTCCTTAGCTGTGTCCGAGAACGAATCTGGATTCCTCCTTTGGAATAACTCAAGCGGGTCACGAAACGGAGCTTGTGGTGGTGGTTGAGCAAGTCCAGCCACAGTCTGTGATAGCATCTGTAAGAGATTCACTAGTGCCGGGTCCAACTGCCCGCCTGCATTACCGTTGTTGTTGTCACTGCCCTCGCCGTTTCTGTTGTTTCCACTTCTGGTATTCATTTGCAAATTTTTCCTTTTCACTTTAGAACAAGTCCGTGCCCTAGGAATGTTCGTCACTACAAGTTATGTGTGGTGTTCGTGTTACAATTAACATTACTATTCTTTTACTAACGATTCACTTGTTAGTTTCATCTTGTTCGTAGGTCCTTTGTACTTATACCATTATTCTGTTCTGGTTAGTCTACTTAACCTTTATTCTCCGGTTCCGGAGTTATTATACTTCATAATAAACAACTGTTTTACTTTGTTGTTTATTACCACTTCATTTCACTAGTCTTATTATTTAACTAGCTTTAACTTACCCCAATGGTCGTCTTACTTCGTACCATGGTTACGGAGATTATTTCAAATCAATCCGACGTTTTCCCTTGTCTTTTGTTGACAAGTTGACTTTTAGTCTAAACAATAATAGTCAATCCATAATTCTGGTATTTAAATTAAATAACTAACTTTATTCAACTAAGGTGTGAGATTAGACATCTCAAAATACACCCAAAATTCAACTTAACATAAGCAAAAAGTCTAATTGCATTACCCCACTAAGCATAAAAATCTATTCCAACAACTATTATGTAACTAATTTCATCAAATTCCACATTGTGCGTGCTCTGTTTCGAGTTGGTCATACTTCTCTTGTAACTCTATTTTCTCCGCCCAGATCTGATAGCTTGAAACCCTAAGCTTTTCCTCATACACTTCTTGCTCAGCTATCTTCTCCTTCAGTTCATTACTATGCTCTATCTCATCTAGCAGTTGTACACTGATCCGGTTCCACACGCGATTAGCCCTAATCACATGGCTTTCTAAGCTTCTGACTTTCTCCATTTGTACTGCCAATTTTCCCTCTACATACATTATGTCCCAAGGGACGTGATGAGGACATAATGTATGTAGAGGGAAAATTGGCAGTACAAATGGAGAAAGTCAGAAGCTTAGAAAGCCATGTGATTAGGGCTAATCGCGTGTGGAACCGGATCAGTGTACAACTGCTAGATGAGATAGAGCATAGTAATGAACTGAAGGAGAAGATAGCTGAGCAAGAAGTGTATGAGGAAAAGCTTAGGGTTTCAAGCTATCAGATCTGGGCGGAGAAAATAGAGTTACAAGAGAAGTATGACCAACTCGAAACAGAGCACGCACAATGTGGAATTTGATGAAATTAGTTACATAATAGTTGTTGGAATAGATTTTTATGCTTAGTGGGGTAATGCAATTAGACTTTTTGCTTATGTTAAGTTGAATTTTGGGTGTATTTTGAGATGTCTAATCTCACACCTTAGTTGAATAAAGTTAGTTATTTAATTTAAATACCAGAATTATGGATTGACTATTATTGTTTAGACTAAAAGTCAACTTGTCAACAAAAGACAAGGGAAAACGTCGGATTGATTTGAAATAATCTCCGTAACCATGGTACGAAGTAAGACGACCATTGGGGTAAGTTAAAGCTAGTTAAGTAATAAGACTAGTGAAATGAAGTGGTAATAAACAACAAAGTAAAACAGTTGTTTATTATGAAGTATAATAACTCCGGAACCGGAGAATAAAGGTTAAGTAGACTAACCAGAACAGAATAATGGTATAAGTACAAAGGACCTACGAACAAGATGAAACTAACAAGTGAATCGTTAGTAAAAGAATAGTAATGTTAATTGTAACACGAACACCACACATAACTTGTAGTGACGAACATTCCTAGGGCACGGACTTGTTCTAAAGTGAAAAGGAAAAATTTGCAGATGAATACCAGAAGTGGAAACAACAGAAACGGCGAGGGCAGTGACAACAACAACGGTAATGCAGGCGGGCAGTTGGACCCGGCACTAGTGAATCTCTTACAGACGCTATCACAGACTGTGGCTGGAATAGGTCAGACTGTGGCTGGACTTGCTCAACCACCACCACAAGCTCCGTTTCGTGACCTGCTTGAGTTATTCCAAAGGAGGAATCCAGATTCGTTCTCGGACACAGCTAAGGAGAAGCCCGAGGATTGGATTAAGAGTACATAATGCATATTCGAGACAATGAACTGCACTGAGGAGCAGAAAGTGGTATTTGCGACATTCATGCTGAAAGGGAAGGCTCAGTCGTGGTGGGAGGCAGAAAAGCGAGCTGATGTGGCTCGTGGTGACGCTGCACTTACATAGACCATGTTTAAGGATATCTTTAACGAGAAATATTATCCTGCGGGCACAAGGAACGCTAAGGTAGCGGAATTCCTGCCTCTAGTGTGTGGTACCTATGTGGCGGGTCGGGTCTGCGGACTCGGGTCGTTACAAATGGTATCAGAGCGGAACCCCGGCCTTAAAGCCTGCGGGCTAGCCCGGGGGTACGATCTGGGTATTGATTGACCTTGGCAGGGACGGCAAGGGTTTGAGTGAGGGAGATTGTGATATCCCCCATCCCACATTGGAAATATGTGGGAATTGTGTGTGCTATTTAGAAGGTTCATACACTGCTACTAAGCATCAAATCATCCATTGGACTTTTGGAGGCCTGTGATGGGCTGTGGTTGACTCAATTGAGGAGATGCTTGGTGGGCTAGTGTGTGGTACCTATGTGGCGGGTCGGGCTTGCGGGCTCGGGTCGTTACAGTTAAAACCGAACCAGAAAACCAGAAAAGAAAGGCTTCCTTCCATCAGGAGCAAGCATAAATAAAATTTGAAAAAGCACAAAGTCCGTAAACCAGCATCCATAATGTTCTTGCAGTGAGAGGTAAACACACAACAGCTTATAAAATACTCCCTCCGTCCCATAACAATGGACACAGTTTGACTTTTTTGGTCAACTGAGTCAATATTTGACCATAATTTTATGAATATCTAAATATCTCTATGAAATTCTAAAAATTGTTATTGTTTCACTATTAGAAATACTATCATTAACAATTTTTAGAATTGTCTAGAGATATCTATATATTCATAAAATTATGGTCAAAGATTGACCTAATTGACTAAAAAAATCAAAGTGTACTCATTGTTATGGGACGGAGGGAGTATGTCACATGATAGAAGAAAACAGCATGAGTATTATTTTTTATGTTATTCCCACCATTCATAAATTTCTCTAATAATGTGACTTCCAAACGCTATGGTCGAGAGTAATCTTCTTGATTTGTTATTTAACAAGGTATTTTCAGATGACTAATACGAACTTCATTAAGTTTCAGCTAAGCATCCATGTTACCTGGGCAAAGAAGACAGTGAGAATGGATTAGGAATGATAAACTTTCACTCTAGAGGTTCATTCTTCGCACTCTTCTTCTTTTCCTCCTCCCCCTTCTTCAATACTAGCTTGGATCTCGACTTCACGCACTTCATAAAACTAGCCTGAAAGCTCACCACAGATCTTAAAACCTCAACCAACCTCGATTCAACCTTATTCCCATTTGATTCAAGAACCTGCCGTATTTTCTGATTAAGGTACGTTTAGTTTGGTGGACCAAATTCTTTTAAGGATGAAAGAATGTAATATCCGGCCCTTAAGGCCCATTATTTTTATTTTGTGAAACTCTTTTATTTATTTTGGACTCAATTAATTAGGGAGGAAGTATTGGGTTAACTTTGGGCTCAAGTAAAATAAAACTCAATAGGAGTAGGGAATCCTTTTTAACTAGGGAATTGAAAACCCTAATATATTTAAACTCTTTAAGTTCCCTAGTAACATTGTTATTAATCACAAAAGAATATAGAACGGGAGAATTGAGAGAGGGAGCCGCGCAAAGAGAGAGAGACGGCGGACAGAGGGAGCCGCGGGAAAGAGAGAAAGAAAGAGAAGGAAGAAGAGAAAGAGAAGAGGGATCGGAGCAAGGTAAAATCCTACCCTCTACGTTTGATTCTCCGTTTTAATTCGATCTAGTCAATTATATATACGAATTAGAAACCCTAACCCTAAATGATGAACTAGGGATTATGAAGTTGGGATTAAAAGTGATGGTGATGATTTGAGGACAGGTGTGTGTGCGCGGGTTCATGTGTGTGCGCATGCTGGTGTATGTGTGTGACGGCAGTGTGTGTGTGTGCGTGTGCGTGTGCAGTGTGTACTTGTGTGTGAGTGTGTGTGTAAACAGTGTGTGTGCGCGTGTGTTTGTGTGTGCTGTGAATAGTAATTATGAGTGCTGTGAATAGTGTTTTGGTGTGAGTAAATGAATACTAAAACACGATGATTGGGAATAGAAACTATGAAACCCTAAGGGTATTTTGGTAAACCTAAAAGGGTATTTTGGGTATAAGATTTAATGGGTGGTACAAACGCTAGAATGGATATCAACCTTAAAAGGGTTTAAGAAGATGAACTCATATTGTTAACCAAGTGAAATAAAGTATGGGACGGGAGTAAATAGTAAATACTTGTCCTAAGAATATTTTGTGCATGATTGTAGATTCGTGCGCGTGGTTTTGCTAAGAAGATTAACGCAAACCAAGGTAAGGGATTACGTTCCTTAGAATTTGAGTTTCTTCCTTTAAAGTAGGACCCTCAAAATTCTTTCAAGTGAAGCTACCAAGTGGCCGGTAGTATTTGAACTCCGATGTTATAACGCCTTTTGAATTATCTTACCCTTGATGTGTGTTGTTCAATGTGTATCTTAAGTGAATTGAAATTGCTTTTATGTATTCTTGTACCTTGAATACTATTTGAAATATTACTGTGTCTAATTGAAACATGTGCAGTTAGCTTTTTCTAATTGAAAAAGACTTAGCAAGTATTAGTCTAAGTGAAAAAGACTAATTAAGATAGTCTAGTTTGATTGAAAAGAATTAGACGTATATGCTGCATGATGAAGTGGCTTAATGATCATGATCGAACTTATAAGGGAGAACTGTGAGGAGGTGTAAGGTCTCTTGACACCCTGAAAAGGTGATGTATGTAACTATGGAATTGACGAACTTGTGGTAGGGCAATAATTTCATTAAGTATGATAACTGTATTTTGTATGTGTACAGTTAGGATTATTGATGTTAGCCTTTCGTTGAAATATAACTGTTTGGCTCCGTTCTTTCGGTTATCTCTTCTTAGTACCCGGAGAGATTCCGTATGAACTTACTGAGCGTTGTTCGCTCACCCCTTTCTTATATTCTTTTCCCCATGTAAAAAGTAGTGGGAGAGGTTAAATCGCTTTCTTATATTCTTTTCCCCAGGTAAAAAGTAGTGGGAGAGGTTAAATCGCAGAGCATGGCGGTCAGACAATCTTTTGTTTTATGTTAGAGCTAGTGGGTTGTACTAGCCGTTAAGATTCGAATTTTAGTTATGCTTCCACTTTGTTTTGAATTATGGTTAGAGTAAACTAGCCGTTGCATGTTAACGTTGGATTTGAATTATGTTGACGTTTGGGATTTCCTGGTTATGGATAATTATTATTATTGTTGGAAAGTTTGGGTCGTTACAGTTGGTATCAGAGCTATGAGATTATAGCTTAAAAGGGATATGAACTCTGATATTGAATAGGTTTGATTGAACGTTTTAGGAAGACTAAGATTGCTTGAAGTCAAACTAGATATTTATGAAAACTTACTATTTTAGGAAAGAACCTAAGATAAGGATTCCTTGAAGAGTATAAGTGAAAACCTTAAGAGTAAAGCTTAAGTATTGAACTTTTAAGTTGCTTATGCAAATGATGATTATGATCTTATGTCTTTAAGTTATATGACACTGATGATGGTTATGCCTTGATTGTAGGTCGTGGACGGATATAGAAAGAACCCGAGGATGAACTTGATGAACAAGACCATTAAAAGGGTGATTCAGAAGTATTCCCTCAGAATTAAGAAACTAAGCAAGGCATTAAAGGATGAACAGACCAAAAGGAGAGTTACACTAAGGAAGTGGATGATAGCTGAGAAAGCATTGAAGGACACTCTCAAAGAATTAGAGGAAGTCAAGGATGCCAAGGACCAAAATGAAGAGTATCATCATAAAATCCGAAAACATGCATATCAATGGTTTTATGATTTGGAAGACTTGAAAGCAGAAAGAGCTAGGGAGGCGGAACCAATAAACCCTATAGGCAATGAAGCACCAATGGAAGGAAATTTGGTAGCTGAAGAAGAGGATGATGAAATAGATATTATCCTGGAGGGCAGTGAAGCCGCGCCAATTATAATTGAAGATGAGGAAGAACTGGAACAAGAAGAAGTACCGGTTCGTAGGCCAAGAGTAGGGATGGCCAAAACCGGTTTCGGGCCCGGTTCCGGTTCGGAACCGCCGGTTCCGGTTCGCCATATATGTGACCCTGAACCGGCCCGGATGCCTTGCAGTTTCGGTTTGTCCGGTTCCGGTTTCCTCCCCGGTTTGCTCCGGTTCCGGGCTTTTTCGGTCCGGTTCCGGTCCAGTTTTACGGTTCCGGTCCGGTTTGGACAGAAACCCCGAAGAGCACACAAAATTACCCCGCAAGGTCTAAACAGTGAATCCGGATCACCCCACCACTCCTCTTGAGCAGTGAACAAAGTTGCCTTTTCAGGCCAAAATCAAATAAACCCCATCGAGACGGGTTGTCTAACTTAAGTGATCATTGATAGGATGCAAAATGTTTTCAAAAGCTTATCTCATCAAAACTCTTTTTTTTGTACGAAATACGAATTTTAAATGCTCACAAAAGGTTTCACGTATTGACAAACAAAGGATACGAATTTAGCAAACGAATTAACAAAGGGCTAACAAATGATACGAATTTAGCAAACGAATAACAAAAGATTATCAAAGACAGTGACCGAGGGAGTCAATGCAAATACTGGCACGATGTCAGTTTGACCGTATAAAAGAACGTACATCGCCAAAAATAATGCGGAAACCTAATAACTGAAACGGTAATATAACGAAGCAATAACCTAAATGATGTACAATCCCTTACCTTATATGAATGTATTATTGGACTCATGCGGGTCGCAATAGCTCGCTAAGTGTTGCTGCCCAAAATCTACAATTCAAACAATAAATATTATGGTTATTAATTTATAATTACTTATATAAATACTAAATCTACAACAAGTGGTAAAAGTATCATGTCTGCTCTCTTCTAATATCCAAAATTATAAGCACTTTATAACCTACAATACTAAATAATATAGAGTACAAAACTTATTGCATGATGTGTAGTGTGTACACTCAAAATTTCCCTTAATTGATCAACTGACCAAGCAATTCACACACCTAATCCTTCTTTCCCCTGTCATCCGGATCATCATTGGTCCCCTCCCATAATTAACCATTTTTAAAACAGATTTGTGAATGTTCACTTTGAGACCCAATTTGATGTTCCCAAAAGAATTGACACCAGCCTTATACCTTCATAAATCATAACCCAATTATTAACATATAATTATTAGACCAACTTAAATATCATATTGGCCCATTAACACTAATCCTACAAAAGTCCAACTAACATAAATTGTTTACCATTATAATCACTCTTAATTTTCCAAAAATATAGTTAAACTCCAAAATAACATGGAATACCAGTTTCAATAGTGTCTGATAGGGATGCAAGGTTTACATCGAAATTCTGGAAGAGTTTACAACAAGCATTGGGTATGGAGTTGATAATGAGTATAGCTTTTCACCCACAACGGCTGGACAGTCGGAAAGAACTATCCAGACTCTAGAAGATATGTTGAGAGCTACGTCATTGGACTGGCAAGGAACATGGGAAGAGCATTTGATGCAAGTAGAATTCGCGTACAACAACAGTTTTCATGCTAGTATCGGAAGGAAGTGTAGATCACCTACTTGCTGGGACGAAGTTCGTGAGAGAAAGTTAACTGGACCGAAACTTGTCCAAGTGACCGCTGATAAGGTCAACAAATTCGAAAATGGTTGTTGACCGCTCAAAGTAGACATAAGTCGTATGCCGATCGCCGAAGACGCGATTTAGAGTTTCAATTGGGCGATCATGTGTTCTTGAAAATTTCGCCAACAAAAGGAGTCGTGAGGTTCGGTATTCGCGGATAGTTAAGCCCAAGATATTTGGAACGAGTTGGGACGGTAGCTTATAAGTTAGCTTTACCGCCTGTGCTAGCTGGAGTGCACAATGTATTTCATGTGTTAATGCTAAGGAAGTACATTTCCTATCCGAGTCATGTGATCGAGTATAAACAACTAAGAGTTCGTGCTGATTTGAGTTACGACGAGGAACCTGTGAAGATAGTAGATCGGAAAGATCAAATCCTGAGGAAGAGAATAATTCCTTATGTGAAAGTGCAATGGAGAAACCTTACGGAAAGAGAATCTACGTGCTCGAGAGCAAGATGCGAGAGGCATATCCAGCCATATTTTCTGATTAAGGTACGTTTAGTTTGATGGACCAAACTCTTTTAAGGAGGAAATAATGTAATATCCGGCCCTTAAGGCCCATTATTTTTATTTTGTGAAACTCTTTTATTTATTTTGGACTCAATTAATTAGGGAGAAAGTATTGGGTTAACTTTGGGCTCAAGTAAAATAAAACCCAATAGGATTAGGGAATCCTTTTTAACTAGGGAATTGAAAACCCTAATATATTTAAACTCTTTAAGTTCCCTAGTAATATTATTAGGGACATTTTCTTAAAAGCCCTTCATTCTAACTTTTATTTCTAAAGAATACACAATATTTTTCTAATTGTTCAAAAACCCAAGGGACAAAAATAGCCAAGAATACCCCTAACTACCCCTTATAAGGGTGCTGCCCCTTTGCCCCTTTCCAGGCCATATTTTCAGGTCATATTTTCATCCCGCTCTGAGATTCATGTCTCAGACTCTTAGAAACACTGAGAATCATGTCTCAAACCTATAAAATACTAAAAATCATATCATAAACGTATAAAAACACTGAGAGACATGTCGCATTCCTATAAAAACATTAAAAGTCATGTCACATACCTATAAAAGCACTTAGAACCATATCACATATCTATAAAAACACTGAGACACATGTCCCGTACCTATAGAAACACTGAGAAACATGTCGCATATTTATAAAAACACTCACAGTCATGTCTCGACCTATAAAAACACTGAGAGACATGTCGCAGACGTATAAAAACACTGAGAGACATGCCAGAGACCTATAAATACACTGAGATACATGTCACAGACCTATAATAACACTGAGAGTCATGTCTCCGATCTATAAAAACGCTGAGAGACATGTCTCAGACCTATAAAAACACTGAGAGTCATGTCACAGACCTATAAAAACATTGAGACACTTGTCTCAGACTTACAAAACACTGAGAGACATATCTCAGACCTATAGAAACACTGAGAGACATGTCACATACCTATAAAAACACTAAGAACCATGTCACGGGTCGATAAAAACACTGAGAGACATGTCACATGCCTATAAAAACACTGAGAGACATGTCACAAACCTATAAAAACACTGAGATACATGTCACAGACCTAAAAAACACTTGAGAGACATGTCTCAAACCTATAAAAACACTGAGAGCCATGTCACAGACTTATAAAAACAATGAGAGCCATGTCACAGGCATATAAAAAGACTGAGATCTGTGTCTCAGACATATAAAAACATTGAGAGCCATATCATAGACCTATAAAAACACTGAGAGCCACGTCGTAGACCAATAAAAACACTAAGAGCCATGTCAGAAACCTATAAAAACACTGAGAGCCATGTCTCACACCTATAAAAACACTGAGAGGCATGTCACATACTTATACAAACAATGAGAGTCATCTCACAAACCTATAAAAACATTGGGAGACATGTCCTAATCATATAAAAACACTTGGAACCATATCACAAACCTATAAAATACTGAGAGTCATGTCAAAGACCTATAAAAGCACTGAGAGACATGTCTCAGACTTATAAAAACACTAAGAGACATGTCACATACCTATATAAACACTAAGAGTCATGTCATAGACCTATAAAAACACTGATACACAAGTCACATACTTATAAAAATACAGAGACACAAGTCACAGGCCTATAAAAAAAACTGAGAGACATATCACATATATATATATATAAACGCTGACCATGTCACATACCTATAAAAACACTGAGGGCCATATCACAGACCTGTAAAAACACTGAGAGCCATATCACAGACCTGTAAAAACACTGAGAGCCATATCATAGATCCATAAAACACTGAGACTCAACTCTCTAAGAAAAAAAGCCACTATTAATTGTCTCTCAGAAAAAAATGAAGAGATTGCAAAAATAAAATAAAATCTAGTCTTAGATAAAAATAATAATCTGAGACATAAGTCTCAAATAGGGGTGACCAATGACACAAATCCAAACAAACCAACTATATACCAACCGTACCAAGTGCACTTGGTATACCAAAAATTGGTACATAGTATAAATATCCGATTTTGGTTGGCATACCGTACCAATTTTGTAAATTCAGTTGGTATACGGTATGTATTTTTTTACCTTGGTTGGTATACCACATATCAACATTATTAAAAAAAACTTATATTATTAATTATATACCAAGATATCAGATTGGTTGAGATTAGTACCAACCGAATACCAACAGTACCAATAAACCTGGTATACCGACTTTTTTGGTTGGTACTGCTACATATTTTTGTGTACCAAATCATACTTGGCTGGTACACGGTACAAGCAAAATACATGCGGTATACCTACCAATCCACCCCTAATAATGGATCATTTCTCAGCCATTCACTCTTCACTCTTCACTCATCAACCATATAATATGACATCGAGTTTGAACCTTGCTAGTTGATACTCATATTCTATGAATTTAAGGCTTATAAGCTCCTCCATAAGATTTAAAAAAAAAAAAAAAAAAAAATTATTAGTTGTGATCCAAGTGTCCATCATTGTCTCTTTAAGATTCAATATTAAGATTCAATTTAAGTGAACATAACCAAACGGATCTGTTCAGTAACTCATCCCAACATTAGCTTTCCCAGGTTGAAAGAAACTCGTGCTTGAGTTTTTTGCTTCACTAGATGTCCAAAAAGAAGCATTCCTAGTACTTGTTAATCCACATAAACTGTCAATACAAGAAAAAAATGTAGATTACTCATAATCAACTTGTTGCTTACAATTTAATATTATTATATTTTTACACGAAAAAAAAAAACATTATTAACAGATAAGAGTAAAACATCGGAAGAGGGCAGAAACCGAGCAAGAAATTAAAAAACTACTAAAGAACACCAAGTAATAATTTGCTTAGATGTACGCCACAACAAACGGTTGTTTTCCAAAACAGATTTGTCAATACAATAGTTGCTTTTTATCAATAAGAAGGTAATATCTTTATAGTTCAGTATAATAAAGTGACACATTTGAATCTAACTTTAAGTTTGACAAGATTAAAATGGGGAAAAGTTTAAAATTTAACACTGTACTTAGGGTTCACCTATGAATTTGTCAACATACTTTCTCTCCGTCAATTTTACCATTGTACTATGACACTCACATTCATTTTATTCCTTCGCTCTAATTAATGTTTAAAATTAAACAAAAAGGTTAAAAAGTTAACCAAAATGTTAAAAACTTAACAAAATGTATAAAGCTATAGAGAAAGGTTGAAAAAGGAGAAAAAAATTGTCATTATTAAAACGAGATTGAATTATTTATCGAGGTGGTCTGCAATTCATGAATTATATAGAAATTTGAAGCATACAGCTTGAATCTCAATTAATCTCAGTTCAATATCCACAATGTCATTTCCAACTTAAATAATTTGAAATCCAAATCCCCATTGTCCTTGCTTCTCGAACCTAAATTGAATCAGTCTAGATCTACAACTTTACAAACAAAAAATTCCCTCTGAATAAAGCCCAGACAAGGGGAACCTTAAACCCTCAAAATTGGAAAAAGTAAATAAAATAGATATGGTAAAGAAAGAACATCATGAAATCTGCAAAAACACAGTGTAAGTGTATATGTATGAGTTCACTGCCATTCTCCAATACAATGCTCCGCGTCAAAATTGTTGTTGTCGTTTATGATTTCCTCATATACACTTCTTTCGTTTTCCGGCGGCTAGGAAAAGAATGTCGTCGAAGAATTGTTGAGTACCTGGAAGAACTTGCGATGGGATGTGGTGGGCTGTTTTGCCAGAGAAGGCAACAACCTATGTCAGGTTGAGGATGCCAGTGAGGCGAGGCTGGGATGCCCACGAAGGTTGGGCTAGGGCACCGGGGAGAGAGACGAGAGACGAGAATGGGATTATTTTTTAAGAGAACAGAAAAACACAATAGCAGGCAGGGTTTATCCGTTTTAGGGTTGGGTGGGAAGGGTAGTTTTGGGATTACTGTATTTCATTAAAACAAATCAGGGATCTAATAGAAATAAATATTCCATCAAGTGGACCCGAGAGAAATAAACTAAAATGTCTGTCCTACTTAAGAAAATTGTTTTAATTAGAAGACTTTTGAGAAATTTTTCCATATTATTATTAATCACAAAAGAATAGAATGGGGGAATTGAGAGGGAGCCGCGCAAAGAGAGAGAGACGGCGGACAGAGGGAGCCGCGGGAAAGAGAGAAAGAAAGAGAAGGAAGAAGAGAAAGAGAAGAGGGATCGGAGCAAGGTAAAATCCTACCCTCTACGCTTGATTCTCCGTTTTAATTCGATCTAGTCAATTGTATATACGAATTAGAAATCATAACCCTAAAAGATGAACTAGGGATTATGAATTTGGGATTAAAAGTGATGGTGATGATTTGAGGACATGTGTGTATGCGTGGGTGCATGTGTGTGTACCTGTGTGTGCGCGTGTGTGTGCGCGTGTGTGTGCGTGTGTGTGTTGTCGAGTGTGTGTGACGGCTGTGTGTGTGTGCGTGTGCAGTGTGTGTTTGTGTGTGCGTGTGTGTGTAAACATTGTGTGTGTGTGCGTGTGTGTTTGTGTGTGCTGTGAATAGTAATTATGAGTGCTGTGAATAGTGTTTTGGTGTGAGTAAATGAATACTAAAACACGATGATTGGGAATAGAAACTATGAAACCCTAAGGGTATTTTGGTAAACCTAAAAAGGTATTTTGGGTATAAGATTTAATGGGTAGTACAAACCCTAGAATGGATATCAACCTTAAAGGGGTTTAAGAAGATGAACTCATAAGGTTAACCAAGTGAAATAAAGTATGGGACGGAAGTAAATAGTAAATACTTGTCCTAAGAATATTTTGTGCATGATTGTAGATTCGTGCGCGTGGTTTTGCTAAGAAGATTAACGCAAGTCAAGGTAAGGGATTACGTTCCTTATTATTTGAGTTTCATCCTTTAAAGTATGACCCTCAAAATTCTTTCAAGTGTAGCTACCAAGTGGCCAGTAGTATTTGAACTCCGATGTTAATATAACGTCTTTTGAATTATCTTACCCTTGATGTGTGTTGTTTAATGGGTATCTTAAGTGAATTGAAATTGCTTTATGTATTTTGTACCTTGAATACTATGTAAAATATTAATGTGTCTAATTGAAACAGGTGCAGTTAGCTTTGTCTAAATGAAAAGGACTTAGCAAGTATTAGTCTAAGTGAAAATGACTAATTAAGATAGTCTAGTTTGATTGAAAAGAATTAGACGTATATGCTGCTTGATGAAGTGGCTTAATGATCATGATCGAACTTATAAGGGAGCACCGTGAGAAGGTGTAAGGTCTCTTGACACCCTGAAAATGTGATGTATGTAACTATGAAATTGACGAACTTGTGGTAGGGCCATAATTTCATTAAGTATGATAACTGTATGTTGTATGTGTACAGTTAAGATAATTGATGTTAGCCTTTCGTTGAAATATAACTGTTTGGCTCGGTTCTTTCGGTCATCTCTTCTTTGTACCCGGAAAGATCCCGTATGAACTTACTGAGCATTGTTCGCTCACCCCTTTCTTATATTCTTTTCCCCAGGTAAAAAGTAGTGGGAGAGGTTAGATCGCAAAGCATGGCAGTCCGTGACTTAATGGAGAAGTTTAAGACAATGTTTTGTTTTATGTTAGAGCTAGTGGGTTGTACTAGCCGTTAAGATTCGAATTTTAGTTATGCTTCCACTGTGTTTTGAATTATGGTTTGAGTAAACTAGCCGTTGCATGTTAACGTTGGATTTGAATTATGTTGACGTTTGGGATTTCCTGGTTATGGATTATTATTATTATTGTATGTATGTGTTATCCCTTTAATACACCAAGTGGCGCTCGTGTGGAGTCAAATCAACAAAACACATCCCCTTTTCCATCTCACTTTGAGAAATGGTATTTTTATAAACAAGTGAGTTAAGAACCTTCTACAGATCATAAGACAAAAAATAACACTTCTGAAACGTCCAATACGAAATAGGGGATACTCATTATTAGGGATGGCAATTTGTCCGAACCCGATCCGTTCCGAGGGTGATCCGATCCGTAATTTTCGGGTTCAATTTGCAATTTTATGATCCGTTCGGATTTCGGGTCGGTTTCGGTCAGCCCCTCTGATCAAACCCGATTCATATACATTACTCATAATTTTCATTATTACCCCTCCTTTTATTAAAATATACACACAACCCTACCTATAAAAGAGAACAATAAGGTTTAGAAATCAAAAAATCCGCCTCTCTCTCGTTTCTACGCCGTTGAACACGAGCTTCTCCCAGTTGCCGATCCTCGCCATTGCCGCTCCTTGCCGTCGCAGCTCGCCGTCGCCGCTTCTCCTTCAATCGTTCCTCTCTGCCTTTCCTCTCTGCCTTTCCGCCGCGATGCCGTTCCGCTAGCCTCACCGTCCGAGCTCGCCAAGTCGCCGTTCCGACCTCGCCGTCCCAGGCTTCCTCTCCGTCACCGTTCCTCGCCGATCAAGGTAAGTTCCTCTCCGTCTTCGTTCCTCAACGTCCGTTTCAGATTAGGGATTCAATTAGTAAAGAGTACTCAAATTAGGGTTTAATTTGTGTACCAGTTTGTATAATCTACCAATACCATGATTTCGATTTCCGATTCTGGGCTCAGCTTGCATTTTTCCTTCCTTTTTTTTTTTTTTTTTTTTTTGGAACAACAACAATGGGCTAGTTTCGGATCGGATCGGATCGCGGATCGGATACGGATTAGGGGTAGTTCGGATCGGATCGGATTCGGATATTCATTTTCATAGTTCGGATCGAGTTCGGATCGGTCCTGATCCGACTCGAATCCGACCCGTTGCCATCCCTACTCATTATATGGGATGAACAAAATTTTAGAATAATTTAGTTACTGTAACATTACTCCATAATGTATCTCTACGTACAACAATTTATCGAATGAGAGTCAAATCCACCAGAAACCATAAGTCCAAAAAGTTGAGCTTTTTCAAACTTTATGAATCACAGAATGAAAACCAAGTAAAACTTTAGCAGTGGTACAAAACTTTTTATCAAATCATGTGATTTGTTGTACTCTGTTTGTGCGTCCTTTAATTATTGAATACCTGGAGTCTTGGTATGGTTTTGATAAGAATCAATTGCACTTCACCTAAACTTCCACTACTAAGTAAGACCCTGGAAAATGAATTGATCACAAACAAATGGGCATAATGTTATGATTTGGGTTAGAACAGTGTCATTGGAATAAAATGAAAACGAGCAGCAAGGGAAATTTTGTTAGCAACGTAATATAGTTTTGCGGGCAAATCATACCTGGGAAGAGAAACGCGGCGCTGTAAGGTCCGTTAGGGCTATCACTGGCGTTATCATGGAGAGATTTCATCTAAGGCCCCTTGGTCTAACATGAATGCTTAAAGAAGGAGCAAATGTTGGAAATATCTTTTAAGCCTTTGGTAAAAATATCCCAAGCTACCCCAATTCACGCTCATTCCCCCTCATTCAAGCACTCCAAGCCGAAAATTCAAGCCTGTTCTGATAGCGAACCGTCAGAGACTCGAAGGACAATTTGAAAGCCAACTCTCATGGCTGATCTCGCTCTGATTAGATATTTGGGCCCTTCCAAAATACGTGTCAACTTTATAGTACTTCTCTTTTTCGGACCAATCACATTTACCATTTTAAAGTCAATTATTGGACATTGGCAGCATTGGAAAATCCAACACACGTGACTATTTATAATGGAAAATCATTAATTTTACTTGAACTTTGTGCCAGATCAAACATGACTTAATTTTGAAACGGAGGAGGTTTATGGAAAAGTTAGTCGCCATCAATGAGCCATACCTAGAAGAGATCCCAAGTTATATTTTTGCAAAAAATAATAATTGAAGATAATAGTAATAGTAAATATATCTATTCACTCCTTAATTCCAGTGCCCAACAGTAAGTGTGCGTTTTGAGCTGGGACGGAGCAGGTGCGTGTATATATATGTACACACGCATATACTGAAACTGTTCAAAATTTAATTTTGTGCATGGCAAAGTTTTCTCCATTAATCTTATAAGCAATCAAACTTATATTCCATGCATTCAGAATAAGTCATGTATTCCTTATTAGGGTGTTACAGAAAAGTGACCACTTTCCTCTAGGGAAAGAATATTACTAGGGGCACAAAAAAGTCACAAAATCTTGCTCACAAAATCCAAAGTGTCATGATTTTATTAGTGTTTTTAATTAGAGTGTGGCGGGTCCATTATCGATGCAACCAATAAATTATCGCCACCTCATTTTGTGAACTTTTTTTGTTGCTCCTTGGGAAAACAAAGGATGAAGTGTGTCCACAAAGTTATTCTAGACCCACCTATTATTTAATTGTGTCCACAAAGTTACTCTAGATCCATTTAGCTGTGTCCATATATTTTACTTAGCATTAACTTTGTTCTTAGCAATAGGACTCTTATTTTGTAATGGAGGGTGTAACAGAAAACAACAAAGGTCAAGTGAATATATGACTCATTCATACCTATAGAGTTTAGCGGGAGTCTTCTCTGGAATAATATCATCTTCACTTGCAATTTTTTTTGCAATGGGAGCGAACCCACCAAAGATAACCCAGAATTCACCATAAGCTGACTCAGCTTGTAGTTTTCCATCTGCCATGATAAAAAAAACATAATGAAAATATGACACTACCAACTAAACACCTTGTGCATACAAACACAGAACAAGAAGAAGATAACATTGTGAAAGTACACGATGAGATAAACTCCCTCCGTCCCGGAAAGTTAGTCCCTCTTTTTTCATTGTTAATTTGAATGAAATTTAAGAAATTATGTAGGTTACTCTTAATTATCCTAATAAAAAATCTAAACTCGTTATTTATACACCACTACAAATATTGTCAAAAACAAGTTTTAGGTTTCATTAAATTAACTAAAAGTAACTTAAATTATTGCTCAAAGTTCATTCAAACTAGCAATGAAAAAGAGGTACTAACTTTCCAGGACAGGGATTAAAATATTTTTACAACAAAATCTGGTCTTACCAACAATTGCAACATCACATGTGCCCTCATGATACTTCTCCTTCAAAAATTGAATAACCTCTAATGCCTTGGCCCATTCTTGAATATTAGACTTTGCACCATTGAACCGAAATATCTTCTCTTTCGTGTCCAAGATAAATACATCATCATGATTTAGCGAAGATCGAGTAGAAGGGACCTGGATTAAAAGAGAGCAATTGTCATATTCCATAAATCAGCAAACATTGTTAACAAGACACTGGGTAATGAGATCAAAAAGTACCTATTTAAACGCTCCTACCTGCTTCAATCTGACAACTCGTTTTCCCTTGCATATGTACAACCGTGTTTCAAACTCTTCCTCCTCAACTTGCTTGAATCCAGAAGCCACACCTCCCTCAAGTGGTATAATACATGGTTTAAAATATAATAAAAATTTGTCCGACTCGTGCCCTTGAAGTTCTCTATGCTGCACTGCACGCCCCCCCCCCCCCCCCCCTAGAATTGCATCAAGTTCAACTGTTTTTATTGCTGCTGTTCCAGCTTCATCCTCCATACCTGAGTTGTATCTTTACCCAGCCAAAAATGTATGTCATACAAATATGCACCGCCCTTGCCAGAAGTTGTCTGCCCTCCCTAGTACATAAAACATTATATAATGTATACTTAGAATTTGCCAAAGGAACTGGCTTTTTGTTGTTTTCCATTCATAAGTAGTAATGTCATGTTAACTGCTAAATCTGATTATGGAAGAATATACATATTAGTTTAAAAAGACTATGTTTGCAAACAAAATGTATTAAGTTTTCATGTAGGCAAAACAACAATACAAACAAGGACAAAAAATCGTGATGAACAAAGAGTCAAAAAGGATACACTCTCTGGCCTGCTCCTGAAATGCAGGCTCGAGGGCTTTTGCAGAAACTAGACATTGTGCACAATCGTTTTCGACAGGATCAGAAGGCAAGATCTTCCAAGCCCCCTCTTTTGTTAATCTCTAAATTCCAAAATAGCCCCTACAAATATAATGAGAATGAGGGTTAAACCATATAATAAGTTCCCTAGGTATCCAATGTAGCTGCAACAAATATCATTATCCTCATCACATATTTGTCAGTGGAGAAAAAGGAAAAACACAATTATGAGACATTTATTCACAACCAGTGATGTATTTTTCATTTTTTTGAACTAAAAGACCTCGACACCTTTTTCATTTATAGAGTTAAACAAACATGCCACAATTGTGATACCATGTTAATTTTGCAACACACCTATAATCACTCGTGCGGACTACTCGTTCCAAGGCTTGCACTGGTGGTGATGAACTTTGGCACGAGTCGTGCCCTGCATGACTTGAGATTTCCAACTTTCTCTTCAATTTCCAAGTTTGACTCTCTACTCTGTCTTCCATGTTGACCTTTACTGACTTTGACTTTGACTTTTAGAACAAGATATTGAAACTCGAAAATAATATATCAATAAAAAGACTAAACTAATAAAATCCAACCATTACAAAATTGTACCAGATACTCCAAAACTAGTCTAAATTACCTAAAAATAAAACGCGAAAACAAGGAAAATAGATGGTATAAATTCCACCGCATCACACACCAGCTGAAGGTGCACAACCGGCTCTCTCTAACCTTACCTTTTGAGCCAAGGCACACAATTCTTGTTCCTTCCTTTCATTCTCTTTCATCATCATCTCCATCTGAACTTTTGAACGCATTCCTTTACCTTGTGCTGCGGCCATTGATGCTGCTGGAGTTGTTGGAGTGATCTCTTCACGGACTAGTATTCCTTCGGAGTTGCGGTAGATGCGGAAGGAACAAATCGGACCTAAATTGACAAGAGGCCCTTGTCAGTCTCGGAACACACAATGGACGGACCACATAAAGAAAAATAAGGGGATAGTATAACCTTTCGGGTTCTTCCTGTTGGAAATATAATAAGGGAATTCCCATGGATCCTCCATTACGAATTGAAGAAACAATCAACGAAACCCTAAAATTCGATTTAGACAAAAGATTATCAAAAAAAGTCGGAATAAAAACGAATCGAAGAAACAATCAACGAAACCCTAAAATTCGATTTAGACAATAGATTATCAAAATAAAATAAATGGATTTTACAACCAAATTATAAATTTCGAATATTGATAGATACGCAACTAATCTGAACAAAATTGTTCGTGATAAAACTAATTTGGGGGACGAATATGGATAAAATCAGATGCTGGTAAATAGGATAAGAAGAAATGGAGATTCACCTTTGATTAACAGCTTCCGCAACGATGGAGAAATTCCGGATTTCAGTGTTGGGGTTTTGGATGTAGCCGCCTTGTTGCCGCCTCGGAGGTTAATAGCCGTCTGAGTTTGGTCTGGAAACTTTTATAGGAGGAGTATAGTATTGATCTTACACACTAATTATAATTATAAGAGTTTGATGTGATTTGACCAAATAATATTATGTTTTTTTTTTGTTTATAATGTAAAAAGTAAAAAAAAAAAAAAAAAACATGACTCTTATACTTTAATTATTAAAAGTGAACAGGTATTATGTGTCAGTTATAAGAGTTGACTTCTGTTTGACCGAATATTGAAGTCAATATTAATAAAATAATATTATTTTATTTTTTGTGTAAAAATGTGAAAAGAATGACTCTTATACTTTAATTATAAGAGGAAAATTGGTCTTATACACTAACTATAAGAGTTTTACTCTGATTTGATCAAATAATATTTGATTTTTTTATTAATAATGAAAAAAGGTAAAAAAAAAATAAAAAAAATGACTCGTATACTTTGATTATAAGAAATTGACAGGTCTTATGTGTCAGCTATAATAGTTGATTGGTGTTTAACCGAATATAAAACTCAATATTAATAAATATTAATATTATGTTGTGAAAAAATGGCATTTCTTTAAATAAGTGACTTAACTTCTGGCATTTCGTTAAATAAGATAATTAATTGGAGTGTAATAATGTGAAAAATACGAGAAATGAAATGTTTTCGGGATGGCTAAGGACTGTTGTGATGATCTAAAAAATCCAGTGATTAATTTGTAGCTTTTGAGTCTGAAGGGGCCACTCTGAAACTATTCCGAATCAACTGACTGACAAGCCCGATTTTGAGTCTGTTCAACCAGCCCAATTGTAGCCCAAAAAATTTGGGGGCTCAAATTATATACTTAGTAATATATAATAGAGACTGTAGAAAAGCGCTCTTTCTTAAGTTGTCCAGTTGTAAGTCGGTGAACTAAGCTCTCCGACTTCGATTCCCAGCAGTAGTGCGTGTTTTTTTCTTTTTTTTTTTTTTCTTCTTGGACTTCATTTTTGGGCTTCTTTTATTTTACTTGGGCTTTTCACTAATTTTCATTTTGGGCTCCCCTCCCATTGTTTTCTAGTTTAGGCTTTCTTTCAAAAAAAAAATAAAAAAAATAAATCAAAACCTTAATTAAAAAGGTTTTTTTTAATACCATATTTTAATTTTAATGAATTATTTGCTTACTACTTCTAACATTATTGCAATCAATTTTTGGGTTTCAATCCCCTTCTTTTTAAGTTTAGGCTTTCATTCAAAAAAAAATTCAAACCCTTAATTAGAAAGTTTGTATTTTTTTAATAAATATTTTAATTTTAATGAATTATTTGCTTATTACTTCAACATTATTGCAATCTTTTTTGTTGTGTACATTTTTTAAATACTAAGGGCCCAATTTTCATATTTAGCACAGGGTCCCCATAATTATTGAGACGGGCCTACTGACTGATCGGAAATGTCAAGAAGTCTATTGACTAATACTCCCTCTGTCGCAATTTAAGAGTTAAAAAATAAGATGACATAAGAATTAAGGAAAGATTTTTTTTATTATAAAATATAGATAGTATGGTAGAGTGTTGTGAGTATAGAAAGTAGGTAGGGGAGAAAGTGGGGTAGAGAATAGTTAGTGGATAATTGTTGTGTGTATGACATGTGTGGTCCACTAAATAAAGAAGTAGGAGTATAAAAAACTTTCCTTTTATGAATTTTTACTCTTTAAGTTTTGGGACACCCAGTTGGAAAATTTTTGACTCTTAAAATAGGACGGAGGGAGTATATAATTTTAGAAGTTCCCGACCTATAAATCTATACTCCCTCCGTCCCAAAACACCTTGCACCATTTTGGAGATGCACGGGAATTAAGGAATGAGTATAAAAAAATTCAAAAGTAATGTGAGTGGGAAAGAGGTTGTGAGTAGGATAAGTTGAGTGAGATTTACAAGTGGGGCCCAAAATTAGGTGTGTGAGTATGACAAGTGGGGTAGGGAGAATAGAAAAATAATAAAATTTGAACATTTTAGGAAATGAGACTTACCAATGGGACACCCAAAAAGGAAATAAGTGCAAGGTGTTTTGGGACGGAGTGAGTATATATTAAAAATTAAGGTAGAGGCCTTAGGTGTTGCCATGTGGACAAGTTTTGGGTAACTCTTGCTTTTGGTGATGCCACATCATCCATAACATTTTAATTATGTGACTTTTTATTTTTCTGTTACTAGCTAATGATATTAGTTAATAGTAATAGTTACTATATAGGTTAACTATTACTATTAATAGTATTAATTTATTATAATTGTTAACTATATAGGATGATTATTACTATTAATAGCATAAGTTAAGTGTAATAGTTACTATATATGGTAACTATTACTCCCTCCGTCCCAGAGTAAGAGTCATACTTTCTATTTTGGTACGTCACAGAGTAAGAGTTTCATTCCTAAAATGACAAGGAATTTTTACTATTCATCCCACTCATTCTCTCTCATACTTTACTTTTATACTCACAACACCAATCAACTTACTATTCCCTCCCACTCATTCTCTCTCTTACTTACTTTTACACTCACAACACTTAAATCACTTCCATCATTTCTTAATCTCCGTGCATTTGAGAGGTAGGACTCTTACTCCGGTAGTATTATTTAACTATAATAGTTAACTATATAAGATAACTATTAATGTTAATAGTATTAGTTAAATGTAAAAGTTATTATATATGATAACTATTACTTTTAATAGTATTAGTTAATTGTAATAGTTAACTATGTAAGATAATTATTACTATTAGTAATATTAGTTAAGTGTAATAGTTACTATATAAAGTAATTATTATTAATAATAATATTAATTAATCTTAATAATTACAATATATTGTAACTATTACTATTATTAGTATTTTTAAAAGAATTTACTGTTATTAATATTAGTTACTATATATGGTAACTAATACTTTTAACTTATTATTTACGATAAAATTTACTACATAGGTAACCAATATCTTTTAATTTATTATTTAAGCTCATAGTTACTATAATATTAACTATAATTAAAAATTTGTTTTCTCAATAGATCATGAGTTAAAATTGATATTATTATGGGATAAACGGAGTCCTATTTTTAAAAAATATATAAAATTATTTTTTACCAATACTATTAACCAATTATTTTATCTGTTTTATATTATTAACTAAAATTGTTTACATTATTATTAAAAGGTCACAAGTAGATTTTATATATCCTTAACTTTATTTTAAATATCTAATAATTATACCATTAGCTAATACTATTAGCTAATACTATTAGTTACTACATAAGGTAACTATTATAATAGCTATTACTAATAATAGTAATAGTTAAATAATATAGTTAACTATAATAGTAACTATTACTAATAAGAGTAATAGTTAACTATAATGGTTAACTATTATAGTTAACTATTACTAATAATAATAATCGTTACTATAATAGTTAACTATTAAAGTTAACTCTTACTATTATTAGTAATAGTTAACTATAGTAGTTACCTTATGTAGTAATTAATAGTATTAGATAGTATTAATATTAAAAAAATAATAATTAATTATTAAGAGTAAACTATTATTATATTTTATATTTTTTTAATTAGAGGTAATTATTAAATAATTAAAAATTATTATTAATTAATAGTATTAGTTAATCATAATTTTTATCACATATATATATATATATATATATATATATATATATATATATATATATATATATATATATATATTAATTATTGCTATTAATAATAGTATTAGTTAACCATAATTGTTATATAAATTAACTATTATTAATAGTATCAGTTAATAATTATACAATATATGCTAATATTTAGTATTATCAGTACTCACTCTGTCTAAGAGTTAGAGTTTTACTTTCTATTTTAATATATTCCAGAGAGTCTTTCCCAAATTGACAAATATATATATATATATATATATATATATATATATATATATATATATATATATAAATATATATATTAAAGTTAGCCAAAAGAGCTATGGTATTGACATGTAGACAAATAATAGAGAAAGCTTGCATTTGGAGAAGCCACATCAACAATATACTAATAAATAAGTGACTTTTCATTTTCTTTTCATTAGCTAATACTATTAGCTAATAATAATAGTTACTATAAAGGTAACTATAATAGTTAACTATTATAGTTACTATTACTATTATTAGTAATAGTTAACTATAATAGTTAACCATTATAGTTAACTATTACTCTTATTAGTAATAGTTACTATTATAGTTAACTATTACTATTATTAGTAATAGCTATTATAATAGTTACCTTATGTAGTAATAACTATTACATCTTTCTGGGCATTCTGGTTTCTGATGGTGGGAAGCGCGCGCCCCTGGCCTTCTTAGCCTAAGTCGCGCGCGTCTCGCATCAGCGACCAGAATCGCCCGCTTCCCATGTATTCTTCCTATTTTTCATTTTCTGTGCTAACCTTCTCTGCAGGGGTTCCAAAGTGTATTCAGGACCTGGGCAATCCCCTGCGTCCAAGTGTCTGACAGGTTTACCCAGAAGCGGGCGCCTCTCAGTTACTTTACGCAAGGCGCGCACATCCCATGTCATAAGCTCGAGGCGCGCGCTTTTGGGTAGTTTTCCAGAACATGAACAGGTTCTCAAAACTGGACAGAATAATGGGGTGTGGGCGGAGTTGCCTGCAACAGGACTGATTTGGACCCCTTAACTGTTTTCTTCATGTTTTTTTTTTTTTTTTATCGGTCACGCGGGTGATTCAAAAGTTGTAAATATGTGCTTATTTGCTTTCTTTTCTAAAAAAAATAAAAATAAAAAATATTTGTACGTGCACAAATTCCTATCAATTGCTCACTATCGAGTCGCACAAGTTTATAACCCCAAACCCGTCGAGGCCCGTCCTAGGAAGTTTCAAGCTCCACTCGACCTTGACTCTTCCGAAGCGGTAAACCTCAGCCCGTGGCGTAGTTCACGACTACATGCCGGAGGTGACCTTTAAGCCTCTCTTTAGCCGAGCACAAGGCAACACATTCTAGTTAGGGTCTAACACTCCGTGACTAAGTCGGTTTTCATGTGCCGAGATTTCCCTAAACTAATGTTTTCAAATCATACATGCCGTTTCTAAATTGTCCTTCGAGTCTCTGATGGTTCGCTATCAAAACAGGCTTGAATTTTCGGCTTGGAGTGCTTGAATGAGGGGGAATGAGCCAGGGGAGGACGCACTACAGCATGAGTGAGGGCCAACGCACCCACTGAGATCTCAAAAAAAAAAAAAAATTAAACGTGGTCGTTCAGTCAAAACAAAACGTAAGAGATGAAAAAGAAAAAGAATAGAAGCGCAAACCAAACGAGGCAGCAAACACGCAAGAGCGACAATGGCGATTGCGATAGTGGCGATTGCGAAGACCGGTGCTCCCCGCTAGTTCCTGGCTTCCTGATCTCTCGATCTCTCACAGTCTCGCACTCATGACTCAACCCCGTTTCCCTTTTGGGGACTGATTCTTCACGAAGTCAACAGGTAACTACAATCTTCCACTAAAATTCTCTTTCTTTTGCTTCATTCTACCAAATATAATGTGAATACTTCATGGTTACAGTGATTTGAGCATGAATTTTTCATGTTTTCATTCATTAAGTTACTCCAATCAGTTTCAGGGTTTTTTGGGTTTTTTTAGTTTACTCAATTTCTGAATTTTTCATGTTCAATTTCTTGATTATAGGGTTAAATAAGAGCTATTGATGACTGAAAGCATCAAATACCTTTCCCATTTTCAGAAAAAAAAAAAAAAGGAAGGTAAATCTTCTATTGAAGTTATATGTTTTCATCATTAGAATTCATTTTACCATTTTTATTATGTTTATATCCTAGTCTTCATTGTTTCAGATTGTAAATGTGGAACCATATTTTGTATTATTGTAGGTAAGATCTTATTGTTAATATGTTTATTTTGCCATTCGTTTCTAAACTAGCAGTCTTCTTGAGAGTTGAAACTATGAAACGATACTTCAAGACTTTAACTTGCGAAGAGTCGTCACCGTCGTTTGTTCAAGCACATGAGAATGTTCAAGTTGATCTTGTTTCTTGTCCTAATCTTGTGATGACTTGCGGAATCATAAAAAGCACATAGAAGTTGCTTTCTCGCACCAAAATGATCAAGCAAGCAAGATGTATGATATCAGGTTGAATGCATCAATCGATTGTGTTCGGTTTCTCTTGCGCCAAGGGTTGGCTTTTCGTGGCCATGATGAATCAGAGGAGTCTCTAAATAAAGGAAACTTTCTTGAGCTTCTTTCGTTTCTCTCAAACCACAATGAAAAAGTTAACAAAGCTACTTTCGATAATTCTCCCAGAAATCTGAAGTTGATTTCGAGCAAAATTCAAAAGGATATTATTAGTGCATTTCGTTCTTGACAACTCAAGTTATCCTCAAAGATGTTGGAAGTGGGTTGTTTTCTATTCTAATTGATGAGTCTCGTGATATATCGGTGAAAGAACAAATGGCCCTTGCATTAAGATATGTGGACAAGAAAGGATGCGTAGTTGAATGTTTCCTCGGTTTAGTTCATGTAAAGGATACAACTTCATTATCATTGAAGATTGCCATCGATTCTCTTCTTGTGAAACATAAGCTGAGTTTGTCAAATGTACGTGGGCAAGGATATGACGGGGCTAGCAATATGTCTGGTGAGTTCCATGGTTTGAAAAGTTTGATTATGGCAGAGAATGAGTCGGCTTATTATGTTCATTGCTTCGCTCACCAACTCCAGTTGACTCTTGTAGCTGTGGCAAAAAAACACAAGGATGTCTGTTCTTTCTTTTGCCATCTTTCTAGTTTATCAAACATTATTGGAGCTTCTTCCAAGCGTAGTGATATATTTCGATCCGTTCAAATGGACATGCTTTCCCAAGCAGTTATTGATGGTGAAATGAAGACTGGTCGGGGTTTGAATCAAGAAAAGACTATTAATCGGCCTGGTGACACACGTTGGAGCTCACACTTTGGGTCCATAGTTAGCTTGTTTACCTTATTTTCATCGGTGACGCGCTTTCTTGATATCATGGTGGAGGATGGAAATTGTTCATATATAAGGGGAGAAGCTAATATTCTCGTTGAGGTAGTACATCAATTTGAGTTTATTTTCCTGTTGCACTTGATGAAGTCTATTTTTGGGAATCACACATGATCTATCACAAGCCTTACAAAAGAAGGATCAAGACATTGTGAATGCCATGACTCTTGTAAGTATATCCAAGAAACGATTGCAAGACATGAGAGATGTTGGTTGGGAGACCTTGTTGAATGATGTCAACAATTTTTGCTCCAAGCATAATCTAATCATTCCAAGCATGCAAGATAAGTTTGTAGTTCGAGGGAGACCTAGGCGGAATGAGGAAATGAACACAAATCAGCACCACTATAAGGTTGACTTGTTTTATAGTGTGATAGACTCGCAACTTCAAGAGCTCAACAATCGCTTTGATAAGAAAAATACAGACTTGCTGCTAAATATGGTTTGTCTTGATCCGAGGAACTCATTCTCCGCATTTGACAAGGCAAGACTAATTCAATTTGCAAAGTATTATCCGACTGACTTTTCAGAGATGGACATAATAGTGCTTGAAAACCAACTTGAGAACTACATTTATGATGTTCGCTTTAATGGAGAGTTCTTTGATTTGAAAGGGATTGGAGAGCTTGCTCAAAAATTGGTTGATGTCAAGAAAGAGGGTGTTTATCCGTTGGTTTATTTACTACTAAAGTTGGCATTAACTTTACCAGTTGGAACTGCCACCATTGAAAGAGTGTTTTCTGCAATGAAGCTTCTGAAAAGTAACCTTCGAAATAAAATGGAGAATGATTTGATGAATGATTGCATGGTGACGTATATAGAGAAGGAATCACTCGATACCAAAAGAAATGAACCTGTAATTCAACAGTTCCAGCTTATGAAAAATCGACGACTTCCATCTTAGTGATAGAATATAGTTTGAGAACCTCTTTTGTAACTAGTTATATGGGGGTTTCCTTAACTTTTGTATATCCACTTTACCTGGGTTCACCCTTTATTATGCACCTCTTTTGTTCAATATTGATATAGTAGTTTCCTTTTGCTCTTGTAAATACTATGTATATTGGTTCATCCAATCGGTGCTTATCTATAGAAACTCTTTTAGATAAATTTTTATATTGAAAAACTGAATTCAAAACTTTGAATTTATCGTTTTATAATAGTTCTAGTTAAGTATTATCATTGACTAATTATTTTTTATTGTTCAGGTGATATGTGATAGGCTTGAACTCTTCAAGCCTATTTGTTCTTCAATGAAAAGGGAGACAACATCATGTATTTTGAGAGGAGTAGTTTTGAATATTAGCTGGAGGCAGTGAACTCAAAACTAGTTCCAGGTATGTTTCCTTACCCAACTTTGTTAATTTATTAGTGAGATTTTTTTTCAGCATAATAAAGACAATTTAGTATTACACTTCAAATTTTGGCACCCACTAGAGAAAATTCCTGGGTCCGCCACTGGAATGAGCGTGAATTGGGGTAGCTTGGGATATTTTTACCAAAGGCTTAAAGATACTAGTAGGTAACCCGTGCTCCGCACATGAATCTATTCCGTTAATGTTTTGTATTTTCATTTTTTGATGTTTTTAATTGATAAATTAACATAATAATTTTATTTGAAAATATATGTATATTTTAAATTAATCAAAACATTTTCATAACTTTGGTTGTACATAGTTGTAATAAATATGTTTTTTTAATTAATTTAGAAGTATATTTAAGTTTGTTGTATGCATATTTAAAAAACTTAATGGTATTAATAGTATTAGTTAGTTATAATGGTTAAATATCACTCTCTCCGTCTCGGAGTAAGAGTCATACCTCCTATTTGCACAGAGATTAAGAAATGATGGAAGTAAAGTAAGTGTTGTGAGTGTAAAAGTAAATTAAGAGAGAGAATGAATGGGAGGGAATAATAAGTTGATTGGTTTTGTTGTTAATTTTTTTAGTAATAATTAAATAATTATTATAATTTACTAATATTATTAATTGTACTTATTAACATATACTCCGTATAATAACTATTATTATTCACTAATAATACTAATAGTTATAATTAACCTCTATATTAACTATTATAATTAATTAATACTCCATACGCCTAGAGTAAGAGTCCTACCTTGTTTGTGCACACTTATTAAATACACAATAGAAAATTGGTAAACATTGCAAATGTTTGAGGGTATAATTGTCCAAAACACTATTCATTCTTTCTCATCATTTGTCCTTTTAGAAAATAGACTTTTAGTGGGACGTAAAAAAATAGAAAGTAGGATTCTTACTCTCGAACGGAGCGAGTAATAATAATATTTAAATATTAAACATTTATTATATAATAATTAACTAATACTATTAATAATATAGTTAACTTATATACTAACTATTATGATTAACTAATAATACTATTAATAGTAATAATTAATATATATAGTAACTATTATGATTAACTAATACTATTAATAGTAATTTTTATTTTATTTAATATTTAATTATAATAGTTAAATATAAATTGGGACACACCAAAAAGGAAAGTAAGAACTTTAAACTGGGACGGAAGGAATAATAATAATTATAATAAACTAATATTATTAATAGTAATAGTTAATTGATATAGTAACTATTATGATTAATAAATATTAAAAATTAATATTTAACTTATATAATAACTATTATAATTAACTAATACTCTTACTATTAATAGTTAACTGTTATTTGTTAATACCATTAGCTAATACTATCAGTTACTACATAAGGTAACTATTATAATAGCTATTACTAATAATAGTAATATTTAACTATAATAGTAACTATTACTAATAAGAGTAAGTTTAACTATAATGGTTAACTATTATAGTTAACTATTACTAATAATAGCAATAGTTACTATAATAGTTAACTATTATAGTTACCTTTATAGTAACTATTATTATTAGCTAATAGTATTAGCTAATGAAAAGAAAATGAAAAGTCACTTATTTATTAGTATATTGTTGATGTGGCTTCTCCAATGTAAGCTTTCTCCATTATTTGTCCACATGTCAATACCATAGCTCTTTTTGGTCAACTTTAATATATATATATATATATATATATATATATATATATATTTGTCAATTTGGGAAAGACTCTTTGGAATATAATTAAAATAGAAAGTAAAACTCTAACTCTTAGACGGAGTGAGTACTGATAATACTAAATATTAGCATATATTGTATAATTATTAACTGATACTATTAATAATAGTTAATTTATATAACAATTATGGTTAACTAATACTATATTAATAGCAATAATTAATATATATATATATATATATATGATAAAAATTATGATTAAATAATACTATTAATTAATAATAATTTTTAATTATTTAATAATTACCTCTATTAAAAAATATAAAATATAATAATAGTTTACTATTAATAATTAATTATTATTTTTTTAATATTAATATTATCTAATACTATTAATTACTACATAAGGTAACTACTATAGTTAACTATTGTTAACTATTATAGTTGAGTATTACTAATAATAGTAAGAGTTAACTTTAATAGTTAACTATTATAGTAACTATTACTATTATTAGTAATAGTTAACTATAATAGTTAACCATTATAGTTAACTATTACTCTTATTAGTAATAGTTACTATTATAGTTAACTATATTATTAACTATTACTATTATTAGTAATAGCTATTATAATAGTTACCTTATGTAGTAACTAATAGTATTAGCTAATAGTATTAGCTAATGTTATAATTATTAGATATTTAAAATAAGTTAAGGATATATAAAATCTACTTGTGACCTTTTAATAATAATGTAACAGTTTTAGTTAATAATATAAAACAGATAAAATAATTGGTTAATAGTATTGGTAAAAAATAATTTTATATATTTTTTTAAAATAGTACTCCGTTTATCCCATAATAATATCAATTTTAACTCATGAACTATTGAGAAAACAATTTTTTAATTATAGTTAATATTATAGTAACTATGAGCTTAAATAATAAATTAAAAGATATTGGTTACCTATGTAGTAAATTTTATCGTAAATAATAAGTTAAAATTATTAGTTACCATATATAGTAACTAATATTAATAACAGTAAATTCTTTTAAAATACTAATAATAGTAATAGTTACAATATATTGTAATTACTAAGATTAATTAATATTATTAATAATAATAATTTCTTTATATAGTAACTATTACACTTAACTAATATTACTAATAGTAATAATTATCTTACATAGTTAACTATTACAATTAACTAATACTATTAAAAGTAATAGTTATCATATATAATAACTTTTACATTTAACTAATACTATTAACATTAATAGTTATCTTATATAGTTAGCTATTATAGTTAAATAATACTACCGGAGTAAGAGTCCTACCTCTCAAATGCACGGAGATTAAGAAATGATGGAAGTGATTTAAGTGTAAAAGTAAGTAAGAAAGAGAATGAGTGGGAGGGAATAGTAAGTTGATTGGTGTTTTGAGTATAAAAGTAAAGTATGAGAGAGAATGAGTGGGATGAATAGTAAAGATTCCTTGTCATTTTAGGAATTAAACTCTTACTCTGTGACGTACCAAAATAGAAAGTAGGACTTTTACTCTGGGACGGAGGGAGTAATAGTTACCATATATAGTAACTATTACACTTAACTTATGCTATTAATAGTAATAATCATCCTATATAGTTAACTATTATAATAAATTAATACTATTAATAGTAATAGTTAACCAATATAGTAACTATTACTATTAACTAATATCATTAGCTAGTAACAGAAAAATAAAAGTCACATAATTAAAATGTTATGGATGATGTGGCATCACCAAAAGCAAGAGTTACCCAAAACTTGTCCACATGGCAACACCTAAGGCCTCTACCTTAATTTTTAATATATACTCCCTCCGTTCCAAAACACCTTGCACTTATTTCCTTTTTTGGGTGTCCCATTGGTAAGTCCCATTTTCTAAATGTTCAAATTTTATTATTTTTCTATTCTCCATACCCCACTTGTCATACTCACACACCTAATTTTGGGCCCCACTTGTAATCTCACTCAACTTATCCTACTCACAACCTCTTTCCCACTCACATTACTTTTGAATTTTTATACTCATTCCTTAATTCCCGTGCATCTCCAAAATGGTGCAAGGTGTTTTGGGACGGAGGGAGTATAGATTTATAGGTCGGGAACTTCTAAAATTATATAATCCCTCCGTCCTATTTTAAGAGTCAAAAATTTTCCAACTGGGTGTCCCAAAACTTAAAGAGTAAAAATTCATAAAAGGAAAGTTTTTTATACTCCTATTTCTTTATTTAGTGGACCCACATGTCATACACACAACAATTATCCACTAACTATTCTCTACCCCACTTTCTCCCCTACCTACTTTCTATACTCACAACACTCTACCCTACTATCTATATTTTATAATAAAAAAAAAATATTTCCTTAATTCTTGTGTCATCTTATTTTTTAACTCTTAAATTGCGACAGAGGGAGTATTGGTCAATAGACTTCTTGACATTTCCGATCAGTCAGCAGGCCCGTCTCAATAATTATGGGGACCCTGTGCTAAATATGAAAATTGGGCCTTTAGTATTTAAAAAATTTACACAACAAAAAAGATTGCAATAATGTTGAAGTAATAAGCAAATAATTCATTAAATTAAAATATTTTATTAAAAAAATACAAACTTTCTAATTAAGGGTTTGAAAAAAATTTGAATGAAAGCCTAAACTAAAAAAGAAGGGGAGGGAAACCCAAAAATGAAAATTAGTGAAAAGCCCAAGTAAAATAAAAGACGCCCAAAAATGAAGTCCAAGAAGAAAAAAACAGGCACTACTGCTGGGGATCGAACTCGGAGAGCTTAGTTGCATGATGCACCGACTTAAAACTCCATTTCTTCTTATCCTATTTACCAGCATCTGATTTTATCCATATTCGTCCCCAAATTAGTTTTATCACGAACAATTTTGTTCAGATTAGTTGCGTATCTATCAATATTCGAAATTTATAATTTGGTTGTAAAATCCATTTATTTTATTTTGATAATCTTTTGTCTAAATCGAATTTTAGGGTTTCGTTGATTGTTTCTTCGATTCGTTTTTATTCCGACTTTTTTTGATAATCTTTTGTCTAAATCGAATTTTAGGGTTTCGTTGATTGTTTCTTCAATTCGTAATGGAGGATCCATGGGAATTCCCTTATTATATTTCCAACAGGAAGAACCCGAAAGGTTATACTATCCCCTTATTTTTCTTTATGTGGTCCGTCCATTGTGTGTTCCGAGACTGACAAGGGCCTCTTGTCAATTTAGGTCCGATTTGTTCCTTCCGCATCTACCGCAACTCCGAAGGAATACTAGTCCGTGAAGAGATCACTCCAACAACTCCAGCAGCATCAATGGCCGCAGCACAAGGTAAAGGAATGCGTTCAAAAGTTCAGATGGAGATGATGATGAAAGAGAATGAAAGGAAGGAACAAGAATTGTGTGCCTTGGCTCAAAAGGTAAGGTTAGAGAGAGCCGGTTGTGCACCTTCAGCTGGTGTGTGATGCGGTGGAATTTATACCATCTATTTTCCTTGTTTTCGCGTTTTATTTTTATGTAATTTAGACTAGTTTTGGAGTATCTGGTACAATTTTGTAATGGTTGGATTTTATTAGTTTAGTCTTTTTATTGATATATTATTTTCGAGTTTCAATATCTTGTTCTAAAAAGTCAAAGTCAAAGTCAGTAAAGGTCAACATGGAAGACAGAGTAGAGAGTCAAACTTGGAAATTGAAGAGAATGTTGGAAATCTCAAGTCATGCAGGGCACGACTCGTGCCAAAGTTCATCACCACCAGTGCAAGCCTTGGAACGAGTAGTCCGCACGAGTGATTATAGGTGTGTTGCAAAATTAACATGGTATCACAATTGTGGCATGTTTGTTTAACTCTATAAATGAAAAAGGTGTCGAGTTCTTTTAGTTCAAAAAAATGAAAAATACATCACTGGTTGTGAATAAATGTCTCATAATTGTGTTTTTCCTTTTCTCCACTGACAAATATGTGATGAGGATAATGATATTTGTTGCAGCTACATTGGATACCTAGGGAACTTATTATATGGTTTAACCCTCATTCTCATTATATTTGTAGGGGCTATTTTGGAATTTAGAGATTAACAAAGAGAGGGGGCTTGGAAGATCTTGCCTTCTGATCCTGTCGAAAACGATTGTGCACAATGTCTAGTTCTGCAAAAGCCCTCGAGCCTGCATTTCAGGAGCAGGCCAGAGAGTGTATCCTTTTTGACTCTTTGTTCATCACGATTTTTTTGTCCTTGTTTGTATTGTTGTTTTGCCTACATGAAAACTTAATACATTTTGTTTGCAAACATAGTCTTTTTAAACTAATATGTATATTCTTCCATAATCAGATTTTGCTAAAGGAACTGGCTGGAAATTTTCGATTCTCCATATTTCCATCCCACTACAAACATGGTGTTAAGTACAAATCAAAAGTGAAAATGATATTGAGATGTCCAGAATCTCACAAGAAAGAATATAGAAACAAAACTGTTTTATATTGTTTCTACAGGCAATGACACAATAATTCCCAGGTGCAACAAAAAAAAAAAAAAAACTGAAGCATTTAGCAGTTAACATGACATTACTACTTATGAATGGAAAACAACAAAAAGCCAGTTGCTTTGGCAAATTCTAAGTATACATTATATAATGTTTTATGTACTAGGGCAGACTACTTCTGGCAAGGGCGGTGCATATTTGTATGACATACATTTTTGGCTGGGTAAAGATACAACTCAGGTATGGAGGATGAAGCTGGAACAGCAGCAATAAAAACAGTTGAACTTGATGCAATTCTAGGGGGGGGGGGGGGGGGGGCGTGCAGTGCAGCATAGAGAACTTCAAGGGCACGAGTCGGACAAATTTTTATTATATTTTAAACCATGTATTATACCACTTGAGGGAGGTGTGGCTTCTGGATTCAAGCAAGTTGAGGAGGAAGAGTTTGAAACACGGTTGTACATATGCAAGGGAAAACGAGTTGTCAGATTGAAGCAGGTAGGAGCGTTTAAATAGGTACTTTTTGATCTCATTACCCAGTGTCTTGTTAACAATGTTTGCTGATTTATGGAATATGACAATTGCTCTCTTTTAATCCAGGTCCCTTCTACTCGATCTTCGCTAAATCATGATGATGTATTTATCTTGGACACGAAAGAGAAGATATTTCGGTTCAATGGTGCAAAGTCTAATATTCAAGAATGGGCCAAGGCATTAGAGGTTATTCAATTTTTGAAGGAGAAGTATCATGAGGGCACATGTGATGTTGCAATTGTTGGTAAGACCAGATTTTGTTGTAAAAATATTTTAATCCCTGTCCTGGAAAGTTAGTACCTCTTTTTCATTGCTAGTTTGAATGAACTTTGAGCAATAATTTAAGTTACTTTTAGTTAATTTAATGAAACCTAAAACTTGTTTTTGACAATATTTGTAGTGGTGTATAAATAACGAGTTTAGATTTTTTATTAGGATAATTAAGAGTAGCCTACATAATTTCTTAAATTTCATTCAAATTAACAATGAAAAAAGAGGGACTAACTTTCCGGGACGGAGGGAGTTTATCTCATCGTGTACTTTCACAATGTTATCTTCTTCTTGTTCTGTGTTTGTATGCACAAGGTGTTTAGTTGGTAGTGTCATATTTTCATTATGTTTTTTTTATCATGGCAGATGGAAAACTACAAGCTGAGTCAGCTTCAGGTGAATTCTGGGTTATCTTTGGTGGGTTCGCTCCCATTGCAAAAAAAAATTGCAAGTGAAGATGATATTATTCCAGAGAAGACTCCCGCTAAACTCTATAGGTATGAATGAGTCATATATTCACTTGACCTTTGTTGTTTTCTGTTACACCCTCCATTACAAAATAAGAGTCCTATTGCTAAGAACAAAGTTAATGCTAAGTAAAATATATGGACACAGTTAAATGGATCTAGAGTAACTTTGTGGACACAATTAAATAATAGGTGGGTCTAGAATAACTTTGTGGACACACTTCATCCTTTGTTTTCCAAGGAGCAACAAAAAAAGTTCACAAAATGAGGTGGCGATAATTTATTGGTTGCATCGATAATGGACCCGCCACACTCTAATTAAAAACACTAATAAAATCATGACACTTTGGATTTTGTGAGCAAGATTTTGTGACTTTTTTGTGCCCCTAGTAATATTCTTTCCCTAGAGGAAAGTGGTCACTTTTCTGTAACACCCTAATAAGGAATACATGACTTATTCTGAATGCATGGAATATAAGTTTGATTGCTTATAAGATTAATGGAGAATACTTTGCCATGCACAAAATTAAATTTTGAACAGTTTCAGTATATGCGTGTGTACATATATATACACGCACCTGCTCCGTCCCAGCTCAAAACGCACACTTACTGTTGGGCACTGGAATTAAGGAGTGAATAGATATATTTACTATTACTATTATCTTCAATTATTATTTTTTGCAAAAATATAACTTGGGATCTCTTCTAGGTATGGCTCATTGATGGCGACTAACTTTTCCATAAACCTCCTCCGTTTCAAAATTAAGTCCTGTTTGATCTGGCACAAAGTTCAAGTAAAATTAATGATTTTCCATTATAAATAGTCACGTGTGTTGGATTTTCCAATGCTGCCAATGTCCAATAATTGACTTTAAAATGGTAAATGTGATTGGTCCGAAAAAGAGAAGTACTATAAAGTTGACACGTATTTTGGAAGGGCCCAAATATCTAATCAGAGCGAGATCAGCCATGAGAGTTGGCTTTCAAATTGTCCTTCGAGTCTCTGACGGTTCGCTATCAGAACAGGCTTGAATTTTCGGCTTGGAGTGCTTGAATGAGGGGGAATGAGCGTGAATTGGGGTAGCTTGGGATATTTTTACCAAAGGCTTAAAAGATATTTCCAACATTTGCTCCTTCTTTAAGCATTCATGTTAGACCAAGGGGCCTTAGATGAAATCTCTCCATGATAACGCCAGTGATAGCCCTAACGGACCTTACAGCGCCGCGTTTCTCTTCCCAGGTATGATTTGCCCGCAAAACTATATTACGTTGCTAACAAAATTTCCCTTGCTGCTCGTTTTCATTTTATTCCAATGACACTGTTCTAACCCAAATCATAACATTATGCCCATTTGTTTGTGATCAATTCATTTTCCAGGGTCTTACTTAGTAGTGGAAGTTTAGGTGAAGTGCAATTGATTCTTATCAAAACCATACCAAGACTCCAGGTATTCAATAATTAAAGGACGCACAAACAGAGTACAACAAATCACATGATTTGATAAAAAGTTTTGTACCACTGCTAAAGTTTTACTTGGTTTTCATTCTGTGATTCATAAAGTTTGAAAAAGCTCAACTTTTTGGACTTATGGTTTCTGGTGGATTTGACTCTCATTCGATAAATTGTTGTACGTAGAGATACATTATGGAGTAATGTTACAGTAACTAAATTATTCTAAAATTTTGTTCATCCCATATAATGAGTAGGGATGGCAACGGGTCGGATTCGAGTCGGATCAGGACCGATCCGAACTCGATCCGAACTATGAAAATGAATATCCGAATCCGATCCGATCCGAACTACCCCTAATCCGTATCCGATCCGCGATCCGATCCGATCCGAAACTAGCCCATTGTTGTTGTTCCAAAAAAAAAAAAAAAAAAAAAAAAGGAAGGAAAAATGCAAGCTGAGCCCAGAATCGGAAATCGAAATCATGGTATTGGTAGATTATACAAACTGGTACACAAATTAAACCCTAATTTGAGTACTCTTTACTAATTGAATCCCTAATCTGAAACGGACGTTGAGGAACGAAGACGGAGAGGAACTTACCTTGATCGGCGAGGAACGGTGACGGAGAGGAAGCCTGGGACGGCGAGGTCGGAACGGCGACTTGGCGAGCTCGGACGGTGAGGCTAGCGGAACGGCATCGCGGCGGAAAGGCAGAGAGGAAAGGCAGAGAGGAACGATTGAAGGAGAAGCGGCGACGGCGAGCTGCGACGGCGAGGAGCGGCAATGGCGAGGATCGGCAACTGGGAGAAGCTCGTGTTCGACGGCGTAGAAACGAGAGAGAGGCGGATTTTTTGATTTCTAAACCTTATTGTTCTCTTTTATAGGTAGGGTTGTGTGTATATTTTAATAAAAGGAGGGGTAATAATGAAAATTATGAGTAATGTATATGAATCGGGTTTGATCAGAGGGGCTGACCGAAACCGACCCGAAATCCAAACGGATCATAAAATTGCAAATTGAACCCGAAAATTACGGATCGGATCACCCTCGGAACGGATCGGGTTCGGACAAATTGCCATCCCTAATAATGAGTATCCCCTATTTCGTATTGGACGTTTCAGAAGTGTTATTTTTTGTCTTATGATCTGTAGAAGGTTCTTAACTCACTTGTTTATAAAAATACCATTTCTCAAAGTGAGATGGAAAAGGGGATGTGTTTTGTTGATTTGACTCCACACGAGCGCCACTTGGTGTATTAAAGGGATAACACATACATACAATAATAATAATAATCCATAACCAGGAAATCCCAAACGTCAACATAATTCAAATCCAACGTTAACATGCAACGGCTAGTTTACTCAAACCATAATTCAAAACACAGTGGAAGCATAACTAAAATTCGAATCTTAACGGCTAGTACAACCCACTAGCTCTAACATAAAACAAAACATTGTCTTAAACTTCTCCATTAAGTCACGGACTGCCATGCTTTGCGATCTAACCTCTCCCACTACTTTTTACCTGGGGAAAAGAATATAAGAAAGGGGTGAGCGAACAATGCTCAGTAAGTTCATACGGGATCTTTCCGGGTACAAAGAAGAGATGACCGAAAGAACCGAGCCAAACAGTTATATTTCAACGAAAGGCTAACATCAATTATCTTAACTGTACACATACAACATACAGTTATCATACTTAATGAAATTATGGCCCTACCACAAGTTCGTCAATTTCATAGTTACATACATCACATTTTCAGGGTGTCAAGAGACCTTACACCTTCTCACGGTGCTCCCTTATAAGTTCGATCATGATCATTAAGCCACTTCATCAAGCAGCATATACGTCTAATTCTTTTCAATCAAACTAGACTATCTTAATTAGTCATTTTCACTTAGACTAATACTTGCTAAGTCCTTTTCATTTAGACAAAGCTAACTGCACCTGTTTCAATTAGACACATTAATATTTTACATAGTATTCAAGGTACAAGAATACATAAAGCAATTTCAATTCACTTAAGATACCCATTAAACAACACACATCAAGGGTAAGATAATTCAAAAGACGTTATATTAACATCGGAGTTCAAATACTACTGGCCACTTGGTAGCTACACTTGAAAGAATTTTGAGGGTCATACTTTAAAGGATGAAACTCAAATAATAAGGAACGTAATCCCTTACCTTGACTTGCGTTAATCTTCTTAGCAAAACCACGCGCACGAATCTACAATCATGCACAAAATATTCTTAGGACAAGTATTTACTATTTACTTCCGTCCCATACTTTATTTCACTTGGTTAACCTTATGAGTTCATCTTCTTAAACCCCTTTAAGGTTGATATCCATTCTAGGGTTTGTACTACCCATTAAATCTTATACCCAAAATACCTTTTTAGGTTTACCAAAATACCCTTAGGGTTTCATAGTTTCTATTCCCAATCATCGTGTTTTAGTATTCATTTACTCACACCAAAACACTATTCACAGCACTCATAATTACTATTCACAGCACACACAAACACACACGCACACACACACAATGTTTACACACACACGCACACACAAACTGCACACGCACACACACACAGCCGTCACACACACTCGACAACACACACACGCACACACACGCGCACACACACGCGCACACACAGGTACACACACATGCACCCACGCATACACACATGTCCTCAAATCATCACCATCACTTTTAATCCCAAATTCATAATCCCTAGTTCATCTTTTAGGGTTATGATTTCTAATTCGTATATACAATTGACTAGATCGAATTAAAACGGAGAATCAAGCGTAGAGGGTAGGATTTTACCTTGCTCCGATCCCTCTTCTCTTTCTCTTCTTCCTTCTCTTTCTTTCTCTCTTTCCCGCGGCTCCCTCTGTCCGCCGTCTCTCTCTCTTTGCGCGGCTCCCTCTCAATTCCCCCATTCTATTCTTTTGTGATTAATAATAATATGGAAAAATTTCTCAAAAGTCTTCTAATTAAAACAATTTTCTTAAGTAGGACAGACATTTTAGTTTATTTCTCTCGGGTCCACTTGATGGAATATTTATTTCTATTAGATCCCTGATTTGTTTTAATGAAATACAGTAATCCCAAAACTACCCTTCCCACCCAACCCTAAAACGGATAAACCCTGCCTGCTATTGTGTTTTTCTGTTCTCTTAAAAAATAATCCCATTCTCGTCTCTCGTCTCTCTCCCCGGTGCCCTAGCCCAACCTTCGTGGGCATCCCAGCCTCGCCTCACTGGCATCCTCAACCTGACATAGGTTGTTGCCTTCTCTGGCAAAACAGCCCACCACATCCCATCGCAAGTTCTTCCAGGTACTCAACAATTCTTCGACGACATTCTTTTCCTAGCCGCCGGAAAACGAAAGAAGTGTATATGAGGAAATCATAAACGACAACAACAATTTTGACGCGGAGCATTGTATTGGAGAATGGCAGTGAACTCATACATATACACTTACACTGTGTTTTTGCAGATTTCATGATGTTCTTTCTTTACCATATCTATTTTATTTACTTTTTCCAATTTTGAGGGTTTAAGGTTCCCCTTGTCTGGGCTTTATTCAGAGGGAATTTTTTGTTTGTAAAGTTGTAGATCTAGACTGATTCAATTTAGGTTCGAGAAGCAAGGACAATGGGGATTTGGATTTCAAATTATTTAAGTTGGAAATGACATTGTGGATATTGAACTGAGATTAATTGAGATTCAAGCTGTATGCTTCAAATTTCTATATAATTCATGAATTGCAGACCACCTCGATAAATAATTCAATCTCGTTTTAATAATGACAATTTTTTTCTCCTTTTTCAACCTTTCTCTATAGCTTTATACATTTTGTTAAGTTTTTAACATTTTGGTTAACTTTTTAACCTTTTTGTTTAATTTTAAACATTAATTAGAGCGAAGGAATAAAATGAATGTGAGTGTCATAGTACAATGGTAAAATTGACGGAGAGAAAGTATGTTGACAAATTCATAGGTGAACCCTAAGTACAGTGTTAAATTTTAAACTTTTCCCCATTTTAATCTTGTCAAACTTAAAGTTAGATTCAAATGTGTCACTTTATTATACTGAACTATAAAGATATTACCTTCTTATTGATAAAAAGCAACTATTGTATTGACAAATCTGTTTTGGAAAACAACCGTTTGTTGTGGCGTACATCTAAGCAAATTATTACTTGGTGTTCTTTAGTAGTTTTTTAATTTCTTGCTCGGTTTCTGCCCTCTTCCGATGTTTTACTCTTATCTGTTAATAATGTTTTTTTTTTTCGTGTAAAAATATAATAATATTAAATTGTAAGCAACAAGTTGATTATGAGTAATCTACATTTTTTTCTTGTATTGACAGTTTATGTGGATTAACAAGTACTAGGAATGCTTCTTTTTGGACATCTAGTGAAGCAAAAAACTCAAGCACGAGTTTCTTTCAACCTGGGAAAGCTAATGTTGGGATGAGTTACTGAACAGATCCGTTTGGTTATGTTCACTTAAATTGAATCTTAATATTGAATCTTAAAGAGACAATGATGGACACTTGGATCACAACTAATAATTTTTTTTTTTTTTTTTTTTAAATCTTATGGAGGAGCTTATAAGCCTTAAATTCATAGAATATGAGTATCAACTAGCAAGGTTCAAACTCGATGTCATATTATATGGTTGATGAGTGAAGAGTGAAGAGTGAATGGCTGAGAAATGATCCATTATTAGGGGTGGATTGGTAGGTATACCGCATGTATTTTGCTTGTACCGTGTACCAGCCAAGTATGATTTGGTACACAAAAATATGTAGCAGTACCAACCAAAAAAGTCGGTATACCAGGTTTATTGGTACTGTTGGTATTCGGTTGGTACTAATCTCAACCAATCTGATATCTTGGTATATAATTAATAATATAAGTTTTTTTTAATAATGTTGATATGTGGTATACCAACCAAGGTAAAAAAATACATACCGTATACCAACTGAATTTACAAAATTGGTACGGTATGCCAACCAAAATCGGATATTTATACTATGTACCAATTTTTGGTATACCAAGTGCACTTGGTACGGTTGGTATATAGTTGGTTTGTTTGGATTTGTGTCATTGGTCACCCCTATTTGAGACTTATGTCTCAGATTATTATTTTTATCTAAGACTAGATTTTATTTTATTTTTGCAATCTCTTCATTTTTTTCTGAGAGACAATTAATAGTGGCTTTTTTTCTTAGAGAGTTGAGTCTCAGTGTTTTATGGATCTATGATATGGCTCTCAGTGTTTTTACAGGTCTGTGATATGGCTCTCAGTGTTTTTACAGGTCTGTGATATGGCCCTCAGTGTTTTTATAGGTATGTGACATGGTCAGCGTTTATATATATATATATATGTGATATGTCTCTCAGTTTTTTTTATAGGCCTGTGACTTGTGTCTCTGTATTTTTATAAGTATGTGACTTGTGTATCAGTGTTTTTATAGGTCTATGACATGACTCTTAGTGTTTATATAGGTATGTGACATGTCTCTTAGTGTTTTTATAAGTCTGAGACATGTCTCTCAGTGCTTTTATAGGTCTTTGACATGACTCTCAGTATTTTATAGGTTTGTGATATGGTTCCAAGTGTTTTTATATGATTAGGACATGTCTCCCAATGTTTTTATAGGTTTGTGAGATGACTCTCATTGTTTGTATAAGTATGTGACATGCCTCTCAGTATTTTTATAGGTGTGAGACATGGCTCTCAGTGTTTTTATAGGTTTCTGACATGGCTCTTAGTGTTTTTATTGGTCTACGACGTGGCTCTCAGTGTTTTTATAGGTCTATGATATGGCTCTCAATGTTTTTATATGTCTGAGACACAGATCTCAGTCTTTTTATATGCCTGTGACATGGCTCTCATTGTTTTTATAAGTCTGTGACATGGCTCTCAGTGTTTTTATAGGTTTGAGACATGTCTCTCAAGTGTTTTTATAGGTCTGTGACATGTATCTCAGTGTTTTTATAGGTTTGTGACATGTCTCTCAGTGTTTTTATAGGCATGTGACATGTCTCTCAGTGTTTTTATCGACCCGTGACATGGTTCTTAGTGTTTTTATAGGTATGTGACATGTCTCTCAGTGTTTCTATAGGTCTGAGATATGTCTCTCAGTGTTTTGTAAGTCTGAGACAAGTGTCTCAATGTTTTTATAGGTCTGTGACATGACTCTCAGTGTTTTTATAGGTCTGAGACATGTCTCTCAGCGTTTTTATAGATCGGAGACATGACTCTCAGTGTTATTATAGGTCTGTGACATGTATCTCAGTGTATTTATAGGTCTCTGGCATGTCTCTCAGTGTTTTTATACGTCTGCGACATGTCTCTCAGTGTTTTTATAGGTCGAGACATGACTGTGAGTGTTTTTATAAATATGCGACATGTTTCTCAGTGTTTCTATAGGTACGGGACATGTGTCTCAGTGTTTTTATAGATATGTGATATGGTTCTAAGTGCTTTTATAGGTATGTGACATGACTTTTAATGTTTTTATAGGAATGCGACATGTCTCTCAGTGTTTTTATACGTTTATGATATGATTTTTAGTATTTTATAGGTTTGAGACATGATTCTCAGTGTTTCTAAGAGTCTGAGACATGAATCTCAGAGCGGGATGAAAATATGACCTGAAAATATGGCCTGGAAAGGGGCAAAGGGGCAGCACCCTTATAAGGGGTAGTTAGGGGTATTCTTGGCTATTTTTGTCCCTTGGGTTTTTGAACAATTAGAAAAATATTGTGTATTCTTTAGAAATAAAAGTTAGAATGAAGGGCTTTTAAGAAAATGTCCCTAATAATATTACTAGGGAACTTAAAGAGTTTAAATATATTAGGGTTTTCAATTCCCTAGTTAAAAAGGATTCCCTAATCCTATTGGGTTTTATTTTACTTGAGCCCAAAGTTAACCCAATACTTTCTCCCTAATTAATTGAGTCCAAAATAAATAAAAGAGTTTCACAAAATAAAAATAATGGGCCTTAAGGGCCGGATATTACATTATTTCCTCCTTAAAAGAGTTTGGTCCATCAAACTAAACGTACCTTAATCAGAAAATATGGCTGGATATGCCTCTCGCATCTTGCTCTCGAGCACGTAGATTCTCTTTCCGTAAGGTTTCTCCATTGCACTTTCACATAAGGAATTATTCTCTTCCTCAGGATTTGATCTTTCCGATCTACTATCTTCACAGGTTCCTCGTCGTAACTCAAATCAGCACGAACTCTTAGTTGTTTATACTCGATCACATGACTCGGATAGGAAATGTACTTCCTTAGCATTAACACATGAAATACATTGTGCACTCCAGCTAGCACAGGCGGTAAAGCTAACTTATAAGCTACCGTCCCAACTCGTTCCAAAATCTCAAATGGTCCAACATATCTTGGGCTTAACTATCCGCGAATACCGAACCTCACGACTCCTTTTGTTGGCGAAATTTTCAAGAACACATGATCGCCCAATTGAAACTCTAAATCGCGTCTTCGGCGATCGGCATACGACTTATGTCTACTTTGAGCGGTCAACAACCATTTTCGAATTTGTTGACCTTATCAGCGGTCACTTGGACAAGTTTCGGTCCAGTTAACTTTCTCTTACGAACTTCGTCCCAGCAAGTAGGTGATCTACACTTCCTTCCGATACTAGCATGAAAACTGTTGTTGTACGCGAATTCTACTTGCATCAAATGCTCTTCCCATGTTCCTTGCCAGTCCAATGACGTAGCTCTCAACATATCTTCTAGAGTCTGGATAGTTCTTTCCGACTGTCCAGCCGTTGTGGGTGAAAAGCTATACTCATTATCAACTCCATACCCAATGCTTGTTGTAAACTCTTCCAGAATTTCGATGTAAACCTCGCATCCCTATCAGACACTATTGAAACTGGTATTCCATGTTATTTTGGAGTTTAACTATATTTTTGGAAAATTAAGAGTGATTATAATGGTAAACAATTTATGTTAGTTGGACTTTTGTAGGATTAGTGTTAATGGGCCAATATGATATTTAAGTTGGTCTAATAATTATATGTTAATAATTGGGTTAGTATGGATTAAAAGGACTTGAGACCCGTTGAGGTAAATATTAATTTGGGTTAGTACACTTTGAGGTAAATTTTTGGGCTTGGCCTATTTTACGGGATAATTTTGTAAATTAATAAAATATAGATCAATATATAGAAGTATACCCTAAACCTAATTTCAGTTTGACAAAGAGAATGTTAACCGAGAGGTGGAGGAGTGCGGCAAAGTAGAATGTGCAGCAGCGAGACAAACCGACTGTGAGGTATAATTTTCGTTACCTTTTGTTAGTGTTTTGTAGCTAATTTCATGTAGGGAGAAATATAATGTTTGTTAGTTGCTGGTTTATGATTTATGAAGGTATAAGGCTGGTGTCAATTCTTTTGGGAACATCAAATTGGGTCTCAAAGTGAACATTCACAAATCTGTTTTAAAAATGGTTAATTATGGGAGGGGACCAATGATGATCCGGATGACAGGGGAAAGAAGGATTAGGTGTGTGAATTGCTTGGTCAGTTGATCAATTAAGGGAAATTTTGAGTGTACACACTACACATCATGCAATAAGTTTTGTACTCTATATTATTTAGTATTGTAGGTTATAAAGTGCTTATAATTTTGGATATTAGAAGAGAGCAGACATGATACTTTTACCACTTGTTGTAGATTTAGTATTTATATAAGTAATTATAAATTAATAACCATAATATTTATTGTTTGAATTGTAGATTTTGGGCAGCAACACTTAGCGAGCTATTGCGACCCGCATGAGTCCAATAATACATTCATATAAGGTAAGGGATTGTACATCATTTAGGTTATTGCTTCGTTATATTACCGTTTCAGTTATTAGGTTTCCGCATTATTTTTGGCGATGTACGTTCTTTTATACGGTCAAACTGACATCGTGTCAGTATTTGCATTGACTCCCTCGGTCACTGTCTTTGATAATCTTTTGTTATTCGTTTGCTAAATTCGTATCATTTGTTAGCCCTTTGTTAATTCGTTTGCTAAATTCGTATCCTTTGTTTGTCAATACGTGAAACCTTTTGTGAGCATTTAAAATTCGTATTTCGTACAAAAAAAAGAGTTTTGATGAGATAAGCTTTTGAAAACATTTTGCATCCTATCAATGATCACTTAAGTTAGACAACCCGTCTAGATGGGGTTTATTTGATTTTGGCCTGAAAAGGCAACTTTGTTCACTGCTCAAGAGGAGTGGTGGGGTGATCCGGATTCACTGTTTAGACCTTGCGGGGTAATTTTGTGTGCTCTTCGGGGTTTCTGTCCAAACCGGACCGGAACCGTAAAACTGGATCGGAACCGGACCGAAAAAGCCCGGAACCGGAGCAAACCGGGGAGGAAACCGGAACCGGACAAACCGGAACCGCAAGGCATCCGGGCCGGTTCAGGGTCACATATATGGCGAACCGGAACCGGCGGTTCCGAACCGGAACCGGGCCCGAAACCGGTTTTGGCCATCCCTACTCTTGGCCTACGAACCGGTACTTCTTCTTGTTCCAGTTCTTCCTCATCTTCAATTATAATTGGCGCGTCTTCACTGCCCTCCAGGATAATATCTATTTCATCATCCTCTTCTTCAGCTACCAAATTTCCTTCCATTGGTGCTTCATTGCCTATAGGGTTTATTGGTTCCGCCTCCCTAGCTCTTTCTGCTTTCAAGTCTTCCAAATCATAAAACCATTGATATGCATGTTTTCGGATTTTATGATGATACTCTTCATTTTGGTCCTTGGCATCCTTGACTTCCTCTAATTCTTTGAGAGTGTCCTTCAATGCTTTCTCAGCTAGCATCCACTTCCTTAGTGTAACTCTCCTTTTGGTCTGTTCATCCTTTAATGCCTTGCTTAGTTTCTTAATTCTGAGGGAATACTTCTGAATCACCCTTTTAATGGTCTTGTTCATCAAGTTCATCCTCGGGTTCTTTCTATATCCGTCCACGACCTACAATCAAGGCATAACCATCATCAGTGTCATATAACTTAAAGACATAAGATCATAATCATCATTTGCATAAGCAACTTAAAAGTTCAATACGTAAGCTTTACTCTTAAGGTATTCACTTATACTCTTCAAGGAATCCTTATCTTAGGTTCTTTCCTAAAATAGTAAGTTTTCATAAATATCTAGTTTGACTTCAAGCAATCTTAGTCTTCCTAAAACGTTCAATCAAACCTATTCAATATCAGAGTTCATATCCCTTTTAAGCTATAATCTCATAGCTCTGATACCAACTGTAACGACCCAAACTTTCCAACAATAATAATAATTATCCATAACCAGGAAATCCCAAACGTCAACATAATTCAAATCCAACGTTAACATGCAACGGCTAGTTTACTCTAACCATAATTCAAAACAAAGTGGAAGCATAACTAAAATTCGAATCTTAACGGCTAGTACAACCCACTAGCTCTAACATAAAACAAAAGATTGTCTGACCGCCATGCTCTGCGATTTAACCTCTCCCACTACTTTTTACCTGGGGAAAAGAATATAAGAAAGCGATTTAACCTCTCCCACTACTTTTTACCTGGGGAAAAGAATATAAGAAAGGGGTGAGCGAACAACGCTCAGTAAGTTCATACGGAATCTCTCCGGGTACTAAGAAGAGATAACCGAAAGAACGGAGCCAAACAGTTATATTTCAACGAAAGGCTAACATCAATAATGTTATCATACTTAATGAAATTATTGCCCTACCACAAGTTCGTCAATTCCATAGTTACATACATCACCTTTTCAGGGTGTCAAGAGACCTTACACCTCCTCACAGTTCTCCCTTATAAGTTCGATCATGATCATTAAGCCACTTCATCATGCAACATATACGTCTAATTCTTTTCAATCAAAGTAGACTATCTTAATTAGTCTTTTTCACTTAGACTAATACTTGCTAAGTCTTTTTCAATTAGACAAAGCTAACTGCACATGTTTCAATTAGACACAGTAATATTTCAAATAGTATTCAAGGTACAAGAATACATAAAAGCAATTTCAATTCACTTAAGATACACATTGAACAACACACATCAAGGGTAAGATAATTCAAAAGGCGTTATAACAACATCGGAGTTCAAATACTACCGGCCACTTGGTAGCTTCACTTGAAAGAATTTTGAGGGTCCTACTTTAAAGGATGAAACTCAAATTCGAAGGAACGTCATCCCTTACCTTGGCTTGCGTTAATCTTCTTAGCAAAACCACGCGCACGAATCTACAATCATGCACAAAATATTCTTAGGACAAGTATTTACTATTTACTCCCGTCCCATACTTTATTTCACTTGGTTAACCTTATGAGTTCATCTTCTTAAACCCTTTTAAGGTTGATATCCATTCTAGTGTTTGTACCACCCATTAAATCTTATACCCAAAATACCCTTTTAGGTTTACCAAAATACCCTTAGGGTTTCATAGTTTCTATTCCCAATCATCGTGTTTTAGTATTCATTTACTCACACCAAAACACTATTCACAGCACTCATAATTACTATTCACAGCACACACAAACACACGCACACACACACTGTTTACACACACACTCACACACAAGTACACACTGCACACGCACACGCACACACACACACTGCCGTCACACACATACACCAGCATGCGCACACACATGAACCCGCGCACACACACCTGTCCTCAAATCATCACCATCACTTTTAATCCCAACTTCATAATCCCTAGTTCATCATTTAGGGTTAGGGTTTCTAATTCGTATATATAATTGACTAGATCGAATTAAAACGGAGAATCAAACGTAGAGGGTAGGATTTTACCTTGCTCCGATCCCTCTTCTCTTTCTCTTCTTCCTTCTCTTTCTTTCTCTCTTTCCCGCGGCTCCCTCTGTCCGCCGTCTCTCTCTCTTTGCGCGGCTCCCTCTCTCAATTCTCCCGTTCTATATTCTTTTGTGATTAATAACAATGTTACTAGGGAACTTAAAGAGTTTAAATATATTAGGGTTTTCAATTCCCTAGTTAAAAAGGATTCCCTACTCCTATTGGGTTTTATTTTACTTGAGCCCAAAGTTAACCCAATACTTCCTCCCTAATTAATTGAGTCCAAAATAAATAAAAGAGTTTCACAAAATAAAAATAATGGGCCTTAAGGGCCGGATATTACATTTTTTCATCCTTAAAAGAATTTGGTCCACCAAACTAAACGTACCTTAATCAGAAAATACGGCAGGTTCTTGAATCAAATGGGAATAAGGTTGAATCGAGGTTGGTTGAGGTTTTAAGATCTGTGGTGAGCTTTCAGGCTAGTTTTATGAAGTGCGTGAAGTCGAGATCCAAGCTAGTATTGAAGAAGGGGGAGGAGGAAAAGAAGAAGAGTGCGAAGAATGAACCTCTAGAGTGAAAGTTTATCATTCCTAATCCATTCTCACTGTCTTCTCTGCCCAGGTAACATGGATGCTTAGCTGAAACTTAATGAAGTTCGTATTAGTCATCTGAAAATACCTTGTTAAATAACAAATCAAGAAGATTACTCTCGACCATAGCGTTTGGAAGTCACATTATTAGAGAAATTTATGAATGGTGGGAATAACATAAAAAATAATACTCATGCTGTTTTCTTCTATCATATGACATACTCCCTCCGTCCCATAACAATGAGTACACTTTGATTTTTTTAGTCAATTAGGTCAATCTTTGACCATAATTTTATGAATATATAGATATCTCTAGACAATTCTAAAAATTGTTAATGATAGTATTTCTAATAGTGAAACAATAACAATTTTTAGAATTTCATAGAGATATTTAGATATTCATAAAATTATGGTCAAATATTGACTCAGTTGACCAAAAAAGTCAAACTGTGTCCACTGTTATGGGACGGAGGGAGTATTTTATAAGCTGTTGTGTGTTTACCTCTCACTGCAAGAACATTATGGATGCTGGTTTACGGACTTTGTGCTTTTTCAAATTTATTTATGCTTGCTCCTGATGGAAGGAAGCCTTTCTTTTCTGGTTTTCTGGTTCGGTTTTAACTGTAACGACCCGAGCCCGCAAGCCCGACCCGCCACATAGGTACCACACACTAGCCCACCAAGCATCTCCTCAATTGAGTCAACCACAGCCCATCACAGGCCTCCAAAAGTCCAATGGATGATTTGATGCTTAGTAGCAGTGTATGAACCTTCTAAATAGCACACACAATTCCCACATATTTCCAATGTGGGATGGGGGATATCACAATCTCCCTCACTCAAACCCTTGCCGTCCCTGGCAAGGTCAATCAATACCCAGATCGTACCCCCGGGCTAGCCCGCAGGCTTTAAGGCCGGGGTTCCGCTCTGATACCATTTGTAACGACCCGAGTCCGCAGACCCGACCCGCCACATAGGTACCACACACTAGAGTCAGGAATTCCGCTACCTTAGCGTTCCTTGTGCCCGCAGGATAATATTTCTCGTTAAAGATATCCTTAAACATGGTCCATGTAAGTGCAGCGTCACCACGAGCCACAGCAGCTCACTTTTCTGCCTCCCACCACGACTGAGCCTTCCCTTTCAGCATGAATGTCGCAAATACCACTTTCTGCTCCTCAGTGCAGTTCATTGTCTCGAATATGCATTCTGTACTCTTAATCCAATCCTCGGGCTTCTCCTTAGCTGTGTCCGAGAACGAATCTGGATTCCTCCTTTGGAATAACTCAAGCAGGTCACGAAACGGAGCTTGTGGTGGTGGTTGAGCAAGTCCAGCCACAGTCTGACCTATTCCAGCCACAGTCTGTGATAGCGTCTGTAAGAGATTCACTAGTGCCGAGTCCAACTGCCCGCCTGCATTACCGTTGTTGTTGTCACTGCCCTCGCCGTTTCTGTTGTTTCCACTTCTGGTATTCATCTGCAAATTTTTCCTTTTCACTTTAGAACAAGTCCGTGCCCTAGGAATGTTCGTCACTACAAGTTATGTGTGGTGTTCGTGTTACAATTAACATTACTATTCTTTTACTAACGATTCACTTGTTAGTTTCATCTTGTTCGTAGGTCCTTTGTACTTATACCATTATTCTGTTCTGGTTAGTCTACTTAACCTTTATTCTCCGGTTCCGGAGTTATTATACTTCATAATTAACAACTGTTTTACTTTGTTGTTTATTACCACTTCATTTCACTAGTCTTATTACTTAACTAGCTTTAACTTACCCCAATGGTCGTCTTACTTCGTACCATGGTTACGGAGATTATTTCAAATCAATCCGACGTTTTCCCTTGTCTTTTCTTGACAAGTTGACTTTTAGTCTAAACAATAATAGTCAATCCATAATTCTGGTATTTAAATTAAATAACTAACTTTATTCAACTAAGGTGTGAGATTAAACATCTCAAAATACACCCAAAATTCAACTTAACATAAGCAAAAAGTCTAATTGCATTACCCCACTAAGCATAAAAATCTATTCCAACAACTATTATGTAACTAATTTCATCAAATTCCACATTGTGCGTGCTCTGCTTCGAGTTGGTCATACTTCTCTTGTAACTCTATTTTTTCCGCCCAGATCTGATAGCTTGAAACCCTAAGCTTTTCCTCATACACTTCTTGCTCAGCTATCTTCTCCTTCAGTTCATTACTATGCTCTATCTCATCTAGCAGTTGTACACTGATCCGGTTCCACACGCGATTAGCCCTAATCACATGGCTTTCTAAGCTTCTGACTTTCTCCATTTGTCCCTCCAATTTTCCCTCTACATACATTATGTCCTCATCACGTCCCTTGATGACATTCTGCAGGCTTCCGACTCCTAGAGTCTCCTTCTTAAGCTCTCTTTTAGTCTTGCGTAGCTCCTTAGTTAACTGCTTAATGATGTTCTCCTTGGCTTCTATGTCTTCCTTTAGGGTAGCACTGTACCTTACAGATTTCATTGGTCTCCTCGGCATGATCCTACACATACCAACAATAAACTTAATTAGTACATAATCCCAAGATTTCATTATATCATATTTGTAGAATATAGATAGACATGAAATGAAGAGGTTTCTACTTCCCCAAGTGTATTCATACTTTACGTACACCCCTATTGTTATTCATAGAGATAGATTTTATCACTTGAACTTCCTCAAGTAAGATCTTATTCAAGTCAAGTACTAAGTTCTCCCATTAGTCTTAACTTTCAGTTTTCTCCCATAAGACTTAAAGCCATTGCTCTGATACCAACTGTAACACCCCGAATTTTCTTACTGTATCTGAGCATTTAATGGCATTAAATAACAATAATTAATACCTCAATTTAGGGTTCACAACTGACCCTTTATTACATCATCAATTCAAAATAAATGCGGAAGCGTAACAACTGACCCTAAATTACGCTTCCGCATTTATTTTGAATTGATGATGTAATAAAGGGTCAGTTGTGAACCCTAAATTGAGGTATTAATTATTGTTATTTAATGCCATTAAATGCTCAGATACAGTAAGAAAATTCGGGGTGTTACAGTTGGTATCAGAGTAATGGCTTTAAGTCTTATGGGAGAAAACTGAAAGTTAAGACTAATGGGAGAACTTAGTACTTGACTTGAATAAGATCTTACTTGAGGAAGTTCAAGTGATAAAATCTATCTCTAGGAATAACAATAGGGGTGTACGTAAAGTATGAATACACTTGGGGAAGTAAAAACCTCTTCATTTCATGTCTATCTATATTCTACAAATATGATATAATGAAATCTTGGGATTATGTACTAATTAAGTTTATTGTTGGTATGTGTAGGATCATGCCGAGGAGACCAATGAAATCTGTAAGGTACAGTGCTACCCTAAAGGAAGACATAGAAGCCAAGGAGAACATCATTAAGCAGTTAACTAAGGAGCTACGCAAGACTAAAAGAGAGCTTAAGAAGGAGACTCTAGGAGTCGGAAGCCTGCAGAATGTCATCAAGGGACGTGATGAGGACATAATGTATGTAGAGGGAAAATTGGCGGTACAAATGGAGAAAGTCAGAAGCTTAAGCCATGTGATTAGGGCTAATCGCGTGTGGAACCGGATCAGTGTACAACTGCTAGATGAGATAGAGCATAGTAATGAACTGAAGGAGAAGATAGCTGAGCAAGAAGTTTCAAGCTATCAGATCTGGGCAGAGAAAATAGAGTTACAAGAGAAGTATGACCAACTCGAAGCAGAGCACGCACAATGTGGAATTTGATGAAATTAGTTACATAATAGTTGTTGGAATAGATTTTTATGCTTAGTGGGGTAATGCAATTAGACTTTTTGCTTATGTTAAGTTGAATTTTGGGTGTATTTTGAGATGTTTAATCTCACACCTTAGTTGAATAAAGTTAGTTATTTAATTTAAATACCAGAATTATGGATTGACTATTATTGTTTAGACTAAAAGTCAACTTGTCAAGAAAAGACAAGGGAAAACGTCGGATTGATTTGAAATAATCTTCGTAACCATGGTACGAAGTAAGACGACCATTGGGGTAAGTTAAAGCTAGTTAAGTAATAAGACTAGTGAAATGAAGTGGTAATAAACAACAAAGTAAAACAGTTGTTAATTATGAAGTATAATAACTCCAGAACCGGAGAATAAAGGTTAAGTAGACTAACCAGAACAGAATAATGGTATAAGTACAAAGAACCTACGAACAAGATGAAACTAACAAGTGAATCGTTAGTAAAAGAATAGTAATGTTAATTGTAACACGAACACCACACATAACTTGTAGTGACGAACATTCCTAGGGCACGGACTTGTTCTAAAGTGAAAAGGAAAAATTTGCAGATGTTACAGACGCTATCACAGACTGTGGCTGGAATAGGTCAGACTGTGGCTGGACTTGCTCAACCACCACCACAAGCTCCGTTTCGTGACCCGCTTGAGTTATTCCAAAGGAGGAATCCAGATTCGTTCTCGGACACAGCTAAGGAGAAGCCCGATGATTGGATTAAGAGTACAGAACGCATATTCGAGACAATGAACTGCACTGAGGAGTAGAAAGTGGTATTTGCGACATTCATGCTGAAAGGGAAGGCTCAGTCGTGGTGGGAGGCAGAAAAGCGAGCTGCTGTGGCTCGTGGTGACGCTGCACTTACATGGACCATGTTTAAGGATATCTTTAACGAGAAATATTATCCTGCGAGCACAAGGAACGCTAAGGTAGCGGAATTCCTGACTCTAGTGTGTGGTACCTATGTGGCGGGTCGGGTCTGCGGATTCGGGTCGTTACATTAACATTTCCTATTTTTCTTGTTGAATGGAAAATAGTTTTTTCTTAGTTATATACCTAACGAGAAGGACTTACATCTGTTTAAATTCTCTATCATTAGACTTTCTTGATTCAGTCATCTGTATAGTACTTGTTTCATATCAGGTAATATTTCACAACTTCATTAGCAAGACCAAATTGCACATTACCAAAATAATTGAGACCAGTCTGCAAATATAGAAATAAAATTAGAGACATTGCTTTTTACCTTTCTTAACCTCTGTCAAAAACTGGTCCAAACCAAACGGATCAGCTTCTTCAGCCTCAAGCTTATCAAATTCAACCGGTCCGTCCCTGATGTTCTCACTGGTTCCTGCAAAAGCTTTGTCAGGTTTGAAACGTTCAGTCTTCCTCATCTTTTCCAGCTGCTCATCTCCACCTCCATACATCTCACTGTCAGTGTCTTTCTTTGGCCGGTACAAAGTTGAAAGAGTCGGCTGAGCAGTAAACAGGCCTTCGTCATACACATTGTACCGGTCATCGGTTGCAAACCCAGAGTCCATTCCCTTTTCTTGATTAAACAGCCTCTGGTCTTGGCCTCCTCCAGCTGATGAGGCCGCCATTCCAAGAGCAACTTTCTCACTAATATCTCTATCCCTATCTCTGGTTATTTTACCCATTGCAGCCAGCCTTCTCACCCTCTCCCGTCGACGCTCCTTTGTCTCCCTCACAGGGTTCCTATCTTTGACTCTTGAATCACCGATGTCCATCGTGCTATTGTCTGTGGGGCCCAACAACAACACACCAGCTGAAGGTGCACCACCGCTTATCTCTAACCTTGCCTTTTGAGCCATGGCAAGCAATCCTTGTTCCCTCCTTTCATCCTCTTTCATCTTCATCTCCTTCTGAACCTTTGAACGCATATCTAAGGCCTCCCTAGCCTTCTGTTCAGCAACATATAGTGCCTCTGAGAACTTCGCAAAAGAATCGTTAATTTGAACCTCTTCTTCAAGTCCTCTACCATCTGCTGCGACACGCTTATCCAAGGGGATAGTATAACCTTTCGGGTTCTTCCAGTTGGAAACACAAGGAGGGATTTTCCATTCCAGTTGATCCTTGACAGTAACGGGTCGAGGAGGGGAGTGCATGACCGGGACAGGTGGAGAACCTGAACCCTTTGGAACTTTCTTGTGCTTAAACTTTGGTGGCACTACTGGATCCACAGCCATCTCCCTCATGTCAATAATCCTCTCCATTGCACCTGAATTAAATGAAGCTGACTGATGTGAAGGCATCAACTTGATGAACTTGGAAGCACAAGATTGAGTAGGAACATTCTTGGCACTCAACCTCACATTAACAATCTTCTCAAGCGCTGCCTTTGTCTGTTGATCAATCTCTTTCTGTACCTCATCATCTTCCTCATCATTCTCTTTCTGTTTCATGATTGCATCACCATGGTTATCAAGTGGGTACTGTGCATAGTAAATCTCTGGAAAAGCACCACCATCACCAAAATCTTGCGGCGGCTTTAATGGCCTATACTTGAACCTCTCACCTGTATTATACAAAGGAACAGGATTGTGTTTAATAGCCGCAGGCAGAAGAGCAGCCATGTTAAAATATTCAACTCCAAACCCTAAACCCAAAAATAAAAAATAAAAAAAACAAGGAAAAATCACTACTTACCAGCGAAAATCAAATCGTTGAGAAAACAACAACCCAGGAGGGATTTTTATTAATAAGAATCCTACAAATTATATAGTACATAGATAGTCTCCGTATTGGAGTAGGAGATGGAGTATATATATACAAATAGGAAAGGAAACAAAATTTACATAACCTAATTAGGAGAATCATGGGTAACTAATATCAAGATTAGGAATATCTTTTTCAACCTTTGCTTCCGGGTTTATTTTGAGATCCGGTTATATTTTTATTAGACTCAATTCACCTAGATTAATACGCATGTACGCTACTTAAGTTAATTATAGAATTTTGCAGTAAAGTCTTTTACCTAAGAGGAAGTCTTGTGTGAGACGGTCTCACATATGAGACGGATCTTGACAAGAGAGAAAATGGGCTTGCCCCGCCCCACCCATAGGGGGCCAACCATTTAATTTCTCAAGGAGATCCGTCTCACGTATGAAACCGTCTCATACAAGTTTTTGTCTTGGGAAGGTCTCTGGTGCGGCGGCCGCATGGGGTGCGGCGCCGACCATACCTTTTTTTTTTTTTTTTTTTTTTTTTTGTTGCCCCCACAACCTTTTTTCCTCCCACCAAAAGTAACACTTCTTATAATGAAATGTAACACTTTTGCTTTTCAAATGTAACACTTTTTTTTCTTTCAAAAATGTACCACAATTTTGATGCAATAGATTAAAGATAACATAAAAATTAACGACTAAATTAATGTAACACTTTTTATAAAGGAATGTAACATTCTTTTTTCAAATGTAACACTTTTTTTTCAAAATGTACCACCCATACTTTTTTCCTCCCAACAAAAGTAACACTTATTATAACAAAATGTAACACTTTTTTATTCAAAATGTAACACTTTTTTTAAAAAAAAATATACCACAATTTTGCTACAATAGATAAAGATAACATAAAGATTGACAACTAAATTAACGTAACACTTTTTATAAGGGAATGTAACACTCATTTTTTCAAATGTAACATTTTTTTTCTACGAAAATAACATAGGATTGACAACTAAACTAATGTTACATTTTATAAAAAATGAATGTAACATTTTTTTTCTCAATTGTAACAGTTTATATTCCTTAATGTAACATTATATATGAAATGTAACAATTTTTTATTGAGAAAGTAACAATTGAAATGCAAACAATTTTTTTTTTTTGTAAAATTGATGTTACATTTGACAGTAGAAAAAGTGTTACTTTTTGAAGATGAAAGTGTTACTTTTATCAGAACAGAGTGTTACATTTCAGCTGGCAAGCACCTCAAACTTTTTTATGTGTAAAAAAAATTTAAAAAAAAAAAATCAAACCATATCATGACCTATGTAGTTTTATTCGTCTCGTCGAGACGAACACAACGGTATTTTTAAATATTTTTTTTGACTTATAAATCTCAAGATATAGCATTTTAAAGATTTTTTTTTTTTAACACACGTGGAAAATGGCGCGTCCGTCTCACGCGCCCGTCACACGGCGTGAGACGGCCGGAAACGAGAATTTGCCTTTTGTCTTTACCTAAAGAGATACTTATTAAGTTATCTTAATAATAATACAGAGTAGTTCTTTATCACACCATGATTTGTTTCACGGACCACATTTTTAGCTAAAATAATTACTATGAGGAAATATTAGCAATATTATTATCAGGAAATCTCAAGAAAAACGCGTTTTACACTCGTCTTAGCGTAAAATGTGTTTTCCATATGTGCAGTGTCATTTTTGTAAATAAACGGAACATTACTAAAAGACGCGGTGGCATTTTTGCAAATAACTGGAACTTACGAAAACTCACTTTTTTACCGGCATTTTTCAATATTACATGAGGCACTTTTTAATACTAGGGCAGACACTTGTTTTGAGAATTTTAAAACCCACCAAACATGTATGGACAATGGAAGAGGCATTTTTCAATAATCTAAGAGGCACTTTGTAATACTAAGACATACAGTCTTAAGACTACCACTAAAAGTGTATGTTTGAATGATTATAAGTGACTGTTGAATGTTTTACAAGTGTAAAATTAGAACATCATTTTGTAATATTAGAACAGACACATGATAATATTAGAGAAGACAATTGTGAAAAACATGTTTTTCCATATCTTAATGTAAAAAGCGTTTTTCACAAGACCGACTTTATTATTATAGATAGCCCAATAAAAAAAAGTTACTTCTCATCTATTTCAAAAAATGAAATTTTTAGTTTTTTTTTTAATTATTTTGTCAGAGCTAATAATTGTAGCTATTAGTTGTTGATAGAAAATAAATGACCATTTTATACTTAAATGAATGACCACTTTTATAAGAGAACAAATGTATATGAATGAATATCAAATTTTTGATGAATACTCCCTCCGTCCCACCACAAGTGAGACTAATTTCCTTTTCAGTCCGTCCCACCACAAGTGAGATTGCCCAAAATGAAATGTTTTAATATATTTATATTCAACCAACCCCACTATTCAACCCCACTCATTCTCTCTCTTTATTTTCCACCACTCATTTTATTCAACAAACACTACTATTTACCCCACTCATTCTCTCTCTTCATTTTCTACCACACATCCACTAACTTTTTCTTAATTATTGTGCCCCACAAGTTGGTCTCATTTGTGGTGGGACGGAGGGAGTATATTAAATCTGAGTTGGTTTTGGGGTAAGCTAGTTCCTCCATAAGTTATAAAAAATCCATTTTTTAACCCTCAACTTTAAACCCTAAACCCTAAACACCAAACCCTAAACCTTAACCCTATAAAAACAAAACTTTTTATAACTTAAGGAGAAACTAGTTTTCCCCAAAATTTTCTCATTAAATCTCCACAATTGATCAGTATTATCTAAAGTCCACAACTGCAAATTAATACCGCTGATCCATTTTAAACTTCAAAAATTTCTATTTTGAGTGTCTCATTTTAAACTTCAAAACCTGAAAAGAAAAGTTTTTTATATATCTTTATTTATGGGTCCACATGTCATACTCACATCAGTTACCCACTAACTATTCCCTACCCCACTTCTCTCTCCTACCAAACCATCTACGCTCACAACACATCACATTTTTCTTAATTTTTGAATCCAAAAGTTTTTTGAAGTTTAAATTGGAACGGAGGGAATATATGTTAGTCAAGGGAACTTCAAAATTATATACTCCCTCCGTCTCATCTTAAACTTAAAAAAAAAAAAAAAAAAATGTGGGCACAAGAATTAAGATGAGAATCTTTATATTATAAAATATATATAGTGGGGTAGAGTATTGTGAGTATAGAAAGTGGATAAGAGAGAGAAAGTGGGATAGGGAATAGTTAGTGGTTAGTTGTTGTGTGTATGACATGTAGGTCCCACTAAATAAAAATGTATAAATAGCTTTCTTTTCTTGGATTTTGAAATTTAAAATAGGACACCCAAAAGGGAAATTTTTGAAGTTTAAAATGGGACGGATGGAGTATTGGTCAATAGACTTCCTGACATTTCCGATCATTCATTTGACTCGGAATAGTTTCAGACTGGCCCCTTCAGTCTAAAAAAATAAAAATTAATTACTGGATTTTTCAGATCATCACAACTAGAGGTGGAAATGGTTCGGCTCAAACCACGGTTTTGAACAAAAACCAAACCAAGCCAAGCGGCTTAGCTCGGTTTTTAAACATATGTAGTTCAGCTCGGTTTAGAAAAGTGATAAACCATACGGTTCGGTTCGGCTTACGGTCTGGCCCTTCCAAGCCGAACCAAACCGAACCGAACCATATCAAGCTGAACCAAGAGCCGAACCGCGAAACCGAACCGTGGAGCTGAACTGTGGAGCGGAACCGTTGAACTGATCTAGCTGAACCGTGTATACATATAAGGATTATTAACCTGCATGTTATTTTTCTTAAGAAAATATACAAATTCAGTTTCAACATGTTCAATCTTATCTTAGTATCTACTGTGGCCTTTTCTAATGCATATTCATGTACTCCCTCCGTCCTAAAATGACCTTTGAAATCGTTTGTCAAAGGCTTTCTGAGAACAGATGTTACCTCAAGTGTTAGGTAACACCCCAGGTAACACACGCTGACGGACAGAATACACACCCGAAAATATGAGAGTTTTACAGCGGAAAAATAAATAGCACAAGAGATGTATTTTTCTCAAGTTATATAAATATAACTTGAGATGCCTAAATGGCGAAAACTTTATAATCAATACCAATTACAAAGTCAAAAGGTTCCCTATAGCTAGTATGATATACGCTCTATGGAAGCAAAATAAAAACAAAGTACAATGATCCTATCCTAGCCAAAACACACTCAAACCCGAAGTATTTGAGTGTGGAAAAGAGTGTATGGGAGGAAGGATACAAAGGAGCCAAGAAGTACTTTGTTCTTGTGCTATGGATGTGTGTAAATTTTGGCTTATCTTCAATCTTCTCATCCAAGCACTATATATAGCCAACAAAGACTTGGAGGCTACTCAATAACACAGCCCAAGGCTGTTTGTGATGAGTGGGGAGGGTGGAGATCATGTGCCGAGCTAACTCTCCAAAAATCAAGCAAGACTTGGTCCACTTTCCACTTTTATCTCAACTGAATACTTCATGGCCAAGTCTAAGCTTTACCTTGTTGTACTCCATGCTTCCAACGCCTTGTACTCCTTCATTTAATCAGCAACAACTTTTTGGAATAAGTCTTCCCACGTTTTTATCATTTACCCACATGTTAAAGATGTTGAAAGTTATCCATAAATCACCATTTATGAATAACTCTTCTTTAATCCATTCTCCATGTATTTAGCTTTAATTTCCACCTTAATATAACCTGAAATATGGACCAAAAATACAGCCATCTAGACAATAATATTAGGACATTAGTATAAAAATTATTATGGAAAGAAATGTAAAACTATAACACATTTTTCGCCGGGTAGCACATGACTGCCAGCGATAATATCTGAGGTAACACCTCTGTTTACACTAACAATCTTCATACTTCTTTTCCCTATTATTTCTAAGGAAAAAGGTATGAATATCATTTTGGGACGGAGGGAGTAAATGACTGTGGCCTTTTCTAAGGCATATTCATGTATTCCCTCCGTCCCAAAATAATCTTCATGCATTTTTTTTTTCTATTATTGCAAAGGAAAAAAGTATGAATGTCATTTTGGGACGGAGGGAGTAAATGACTGTGGCCTTTTCTAAGGCATATTCATGTATTCCCTCCCTCCCAAAACGATCTTCATGCATTTTCTCTATTATTGCGAAGGAAAAAAGTATAAAATCATTTTAGGACGGAGGGAGTAAATGACCGGCCTTTTCTCAGGCATGAAAAGGTATGGTATGTAGAAGGTGTCGTGGTTCAAACCGCGGTTTAAGCCACAGTTTAAACCGCGAAATCAGACCGCGGTTCAAACCGAGTCGAACCAGACCATTATGGTTTAGCTCATCTCGGTTTTGGACTTTTTTGTGGTTCAGCTCGGTTTGGGATTTCTCTAAACCGATGTATAGCGGTTTGACCTCTAAATTACCCCAAACCGAGCTAAACCGAATAATTTCCACCCCTAATCACAACAGTCCTTAGCCATCTCAAAAGCATTCCATTTCTCATATTTTTTAGGGGTGAGCATGGTACGGGACGATTCGGGATTCGGGTAATACCGCTACAAAACCGTATATCTTCGGGACGTAAAATTTTGAACCGTAACGACTCGGTTTTAAATGGTACGGTTCTTTCGGTTATCGGTTTCGGGATTGATCGGTTCGAGATATAATTCGGTTCCTCGACAACAATGCTTAAGCTTGAGCTAACAAGTTTCAAAAAAGATATCATGTAATACTAATATAAACATTTTGATAATAGCCTCTTATTTATTGTAAGGAAATTATGAAGAATTAATAAAAAATAATGAATCATGCACAGAAAAACAATAATAAAACGAGCTGCACCTAGCACATGTGAGAAATCGAGTTAGAGAAGTTTGTTGTAGCATGTAGGGGTAATATCGTAGGAGTGAGAAGGGGAGAATCCACCTAAAGGCGGGTGGCGGAAGTGAATTGGGAATAAGGTGAGGATCCTGGCCGCACTAGATATGGTTAGGGAGAGCGGAAGTCGAAGGAGCCAATGAGGGTTTGTTGTAATGATATTTTAGTTCGGCTTTCGTTATCTCAACATATGTGCGTATATTCTATCCTATATATATATATGTGTGTGTGTGTGTGTGTATACACATATATATTTATACATATATATTTATACATATATATATTTATACATATATATTTATACATATATATTTATATATATATATATATATATATATATATATATATATATATACATATATATATATATATATATATGTGTCTTTATGTATGCATGTATATATGTATGTGTATGTATATGTATATTAAACAACGTAGTTTAATCTATCGGTTCAGGATGGGATATCGGTTCGGTATTTAACCTTAAACCAAAACCAGAACCGAAATTTCAGTTCTACTAAAATCAAGTACCGTACACTTAATGGTATTCTCGGTTTCGGTATTTTCGGTTTTGGTACGGTTTTCAGTATTTTCGGTATTTCATGCACACCCCTAATATTTTTCACATTATTACACTCCAACTAATTCACTTATTTACCAAAATGCTAGAAGTTAAGTCACTTATTTATAGAAAAGCCATTTTTTTCACAATTTTTCACAAAATTATAATAATATTTTATTAATATTGACTTTCATATTTGATCAAACACCAGTCAACTATTATAGCTGACTCATAAGACCTGTCCACCTCTTATAATCAAAGTATAAGAGTCATATTTTTTTTTTTACTTTTTTTTTCCATTATTAATAAAAAAAATCTAATATAATTTGATCAAATCACTATCAAACTCTTGTAGTTAGTGTATAAGACCAATTTCCCTCTTATAATTATAGTATAAGACTCATTATTTTCACATTTTTACACAAAAACAATAAAAACAATACTCCCTCCGTCCCAGATTATTGTTCTTAGTTTGACTATGCACGCTTATTAAGAAACCAAGGTAAAAACAAAGGAAATGAGTCAACCAAAAGTAGAGAGTGAAGGATATAAATGTCCAAAAAAAACTAATCATGAAGCAAGTAGGTGAAAGTAAGTTAGGTAAGTAAAGATTTTTTGTAATTAAATGAACTTTTTGAGGGCAAGCTCCTCCAAAGCACTATTCATTCTTTTCCATTTATGGAATAAAGAAACTAAGAACAATAATCTGGGACAGACCAAAAGAGAAAGTAAGAACAATAAACTGGGACGGAGGGAGTATTATTTTATTAATATTGACTTCAATATTCGGCCAAACATAAGTCAACTTTTATAACTGACACATAAGACCTGTTCACCTCTAATAATTAAAGTATAAGAGTTATGTTTATTATTTTTTTTACTTTTTTCGCTATTAATAAAAAACATAATATTACTTGGTCAAATCACGTCAAACTCTTATAATTAGTGTATAAGATCAATACTCCTCTTATAATTGAAGTATGAGACTCATTTTCACATTTTTTTTTACAAAATAAATTAAAAATAGTAATAGTTTATTAATGTTGACTTCCATATTCGGTCAAACAACACTCAACTCTTATAACTGTCACATAAGATATGTTCACCTCTTATAATTAATGTATATGAGTCACGTTGTTTTTTACTTTTTTGTAATTATTAATAAAAATATCTAATATTATTTGATCAAATCACCGTCAAACTCCTATAATTTGTGTATAAGATCAATTCTCATGTTATAATTGAAGCATAAGACTCATTTTTTCACAAAATAAAGTAAAAATAATAATATTTTGATGTTAACTTTCATGTTCAGTCAAACAACAATCAACTCTTATAACTGACATATAGGATATGTCCACCTCTTATAATTAACATATAAGAGTAAAAAAGAATTCACTTTTTTCATTACTTTTTGAAGAAAAAAGTGAATATTGTTTTGTCAAATTTGGTCAAAATCGTTGAAACTCTTATAATTAGTGTATAAGACAAATTCTCCTCTACAATTGAAGTATAAGAGCCATTTTTTCACATTTTTTACAAAATAAGTAAATAATAATAATAATAATATGTTATAAAGTTGACTTTCATATTCGGTCAAACAGCAGTCAACTCTTATAATTGACACATAAAACATGTTTGCCTCTTATAATTAAAGTATAAGAGTCAATAGTGTTTCACTTTTTTTTATTTTTATGAAAAAGACTCTTATATTATCTGGTCAAATCTCAGTCAAAGGAGTTTTATATAAAAAAAAATAAAAATACTATTTTTGTACAAATATGATTTTTTTTTAAAAAATCTTAAATCAATATCACCAACTGAACTTTAATTAGACAAAAATAAGAAACGGAAAGTGCAATAGTTCATGAACCAAAATGGCTCCTAGTATATTTGGCCCCTCTTACTCTACATATTAGAATCACTCAACTGGAGAACCTTGAAGAAATTGTTTTTCCATGGTCGGTCCATTTGTGAAAAAAAAAAAAAAAAAAATGGGAGTGTAAATTATTGGGAGTGTTCTCTTTATCCAAAACTCAAATGGTAGAAATCATGGTTGGCTACTCTCTTTACCAAGAACTCCAAAATAAATACCATTGCTTGAATACTATTTTGCTTTAAAACAAAAAAATTAATGACATATCCACAACTAAACCCAAAGAAGAAACAAAAACTTTTAAATCCATTTCGTAGGAATATGAAATACTTCCTCCGTCTCATAATACAGCATAAGTCTCAAATTGTTATAAAATTGAAGAATCAAGAGCATAATCTCAATAGATATTATTTTATTTCAAAACTATTATAGAGAGAGTGTACAAGAGAGAAAGGTAGAAGTTAAGAACTTCTGAAGTCTATTGAAATGAAAACTATAGCCTCCTATTTATAGGTGGAAATTGGCTTCCTTTATTTATAAGCTTCCATAAGGATAAACACTATCCTTTAGTAAGGCTTCCTTAGTAAGCCTCTCTGAAGATATTTACAAAGCTTCCGTAATAAAGCTTCACTGATGATATTTACAAAGCTTCCATTGTACACTTCTGGTTCAAAGGACATCCACATAATAATGTATTATAACACTCCCCCTTGGATGTTCGCAACTAAGTAGCATGCCTCATTAAAACCTTACCAGAGAAAAACCCTATGGGATAAAAACTCTAGTGAAGGAAAAAGAGTACACGATTTCTTAGCTTCATGATGCTTCCCTTGAACAAAATATTACTCGCAATCTCTTAGTCGCCTACTCCTCCTTGGAGATTCTTATTGAATAGTAATTGTGCCGCACGTGTTGCCTCATTAAAAACCTTCCGAGCAAAAACCCTTTAGGAAAAATAATCTCGAAGGAAAAGAGTACAACTCACAATCTTTTCAATACACGCTCATTGCCTCGTTAAAACCTTGACGGGTAACAAAACCCGGTGGTAAAAATAACCCCGCGCGAAGGAAATAGAGTACAATGAAATCTGAGTATCGTCTGGATACTCCCCCTGAAAACTACAAGGGTGGAAGCTCTAACAATCTGCGTAAGCCAATTGTTTTCACATACTTCTCAAAAGTGGGTTTAGGTAGTGACTTCGTGAATCAGTCACCGTAATTGTCTTGACTTCTGATCTGCTGGATCATTATCTGACAAAATATTAGAATCTAATAACTTTCATAACATGAGAGTATGTCTTATCAAAGTCAATCCCAAGCCGTTGAGTGAAACCTTGTACCACAAGGCGAGCTTTATATCTCGTAATCTCATTTCTCTCATTCCTTTTTCTCGTAAATACTCATTTATATCCCATGGGTATAACCCTAAGAGGTGTAGGAACTATTGGTCCAAATACTCCTCTATTCTTTAAGGAATTGAACTTTGATTGGATTGCTTTCTCTCATTTAGACCAATCAATTCTTTGTTTACACTCATTTAAGGAACGAGGTTCAATATCATTACCACATATAATCTCAGTCGCTACTGTATAAGTAAATACATCGTTGATATTTGTTTCATCCCGATTACATATCTCATATATGCATGCATGACTAACTGATATTTCTTTATTCTCATAAATGGATGTCAATGTCGAGGCGTCCCCCGACTTCGTTTTCAAAACGAATTCATAATCTGGAACAATATCATGAGATAGATCGGATGAGATTCCAATTTTACTATCGCTAACGGGATTCGACTTTTGTGCACTCACCCGTTTACGGGGATACGAATCCTTGGAATCAATTGGCCTCCCTCTCTTCTAGGCAGGAGTATGTATTTCGTTAGGTGAGATCACTGACCTTCCTAATAATACTCCTTCTGGGAGTTCTATCCTCGTAGGCACATTTGCAGCTTAACAGCTAATGAAAGCTCTTCTGGACTTCCAATAACATTTAGATTAACATAAATATCTGTTATAACAAATCCTGAAACAGATTTTCTAACGAAAAATACATGGGCAAATAAGATCATTCTTGCATCCTTCTTTCGCCAAGTATCCAATGAGATGGGTATACCACATCCGTCCCGATCGTTTTAAACCATACAAAGATCTTTGTAATTTAATTTAACAAACTTCTCCGGAATTTAAATTGCATGCATCAGACATCTTGAATCCTTCTGGGATTCTTATATAAATATCATTGTGAAATCTGCCATACAAATATGAAGTGACAACATCCATTAAACGTATATCAATCTTTTCATGTATTGCCAGACTAATGAGATAGCGAAATGTAATTGCATCCACCACAGAAGAATATGTCTCCTCATAATCAATTCCAGGTCTTTGCGAAAAACCTTGTGAACAAGACGTGCTTTATTCTTCTGCAACAAGACGTGCTTTATTCTTCTGCAACAAAATGTGCTTTATATTTTGTTTTCGCACAAAGACCGATTTGTACTCTACTAGTTTTACACCTTCAGGTGTATGGACTACAGGTCCGAAAAAATCACGCTTCTCAAATAAGTTGAATTTTGCTTGAATTGCGTATTTCCTCTTTGGCTAATCATTTCAATATCGATACTCGTCGATACACCTAGGTTTGTGTTCCTGGTTATTTTTCATAACATTAAGCGCTATATTATATGCAAAAATATTGTCGATAATTGTTTCCTCTCGGTTCAATCTTTTTCCTGTACTGACATAACTGATCGAGATCTCATCATCCTGAACTTCTTCTGGAAGTATTTAATCAGATTTGTCATGTATCTCTTCAGGAGATTCATTTACCTCGACGGTGCTTTTCTCATAATTTGCTCATTTTCTCTTTCGAGGATTTTTGTCTTTGGAACCGATAGGCCTTCCACGCTTCAGGCATGGTTTAGATTCATTAGCGGATTGTCCAATCGGGACATAAATCCATATAGGAGCATTTACAGCTGGAACATGTGACTTTGTCACTCTTTTTAGGTCAGTAAATGCGTCTGGCAATTAATTCGCTATCTCTTGCAAGTGGATTATCTTTTGAACATATAGTTCACATTGCTTTGAGGATCAAGATAATATTGCAATGTATACCACTTGATTTCCTTTTCCAGCTTATTACTTTCTCCCCCTAATGTTGGGAATACTTTTTTTTTATCAAAATAACAGTTGGCAAAATGTGCCGTAAATAGATCTCATGTTAATGGTTCAAGATATCTTATAATAGAAGGAGAATCATACCCAACATATATCCTCAATCTCCGTTGGGTCCCATCTTGGTGCGTTGTGGTGGAGCAATTGGAACATATACCGCACACCAAAAAATTCTTAGATGGAAAATATTTGGCTCCTGACCATAAGCCAATTGTAATGGGGATAACTTATGATAACTTGATGGCATGATGCATATAAGTGCTGCTGCATATAAAACAACATGTCCCCAAGCTACGACAGGTATCTTTGCTCTCATAAGCAACGGTCTAGCTATTAACTGTTTTCGTTTAATAAAGGCTTCAGCTAAATCATTTTGTATATGAACATAAGCAACTGGATGTTCAACATATATTCCAACATATGTACAATAGTTATTAAAAGCCTCTGATGTAAATTCACCAGTATTATGAAAGCGAATTGTCTTGATCACATAATCTGGAAATTGTGATCGTAATCGAATTTCTCACAAACGCCAGGTTGCGAGTTGATAATAAACTTATGTGTGACCATTTAGTAGATGCATCTACTAAAACCATAAAATATCTAAATGGTCCACACGGTGGATCAATCGGTCCACATATATCACCTTAAATTCGCTCTAAAAGTTCGAAGATTCAACTCCAACTTTTTCTGGTAATGGCTTAATTATCAGTTTGCCTTGAGAGCAAGCAGCACATGAGAATTCATTAGATTGAAAAATCTTCTGATTTTTTAATGGATGCCCATGTGAATTTTCCATAATTCTTTGCATCATATTAGAACCGGGATGCCCCAACCGGTCATGCCATATAGTAGAACCATTTATAACAGTAAACTTCTGGTTTACTGGTAAAACTATTTATATCAGTAAACTTCTGGTTTACTGTTAAAACCATTTATATTAGTAGACTTCTAGTTTACTGGTAAGACCATTTATATCAGTAAAATTCTGGTTTACTGTCATTTGTACTTCAATTATGCTAATCTTTGTATAGCATACTTTAGAGGAAAATACAGGTTACTTTTCTACCACATATTTGTTACCCGATTCAGTCTTTGTAATGCATAAATATTTCATCTCTCATTCATTACATGTCTCAATATGATATCCATTTTCATGAATATCTTTATGGCATAGTAAATTTCTTTGAGACATAGATGAGAGTAATGCATTTTTATACTGATTTTTGTTCCTCTTAGTAGTACTGTGTTAGCTCTTCTGAAATCATCAATTATCTTTGTACTACCACATATTGTACTAATATTAACATCATTTACAATTTTACAAGTAAAAGTTAAATATGTTAGAACACACACACACACTGAAATAAATACACTAAAGTAAATTATAACTAGTTACTTTAGTTAGTTTGGGTTTCTCCCCCATTAAGTATGTAATCATTTACATCTGGATTGAGAAAATCTGATATATCGAGATGTGTACTTGTAGATGGATCTTGATTCACATCATCGTTTTCATAGACAAAATTTGTTTCAACATCTTTCCCTTTATTCAGCATTGATGCTTGATACAACTTAACAAGATGTTTAGGCGTACGACAGGTACGGGCTTAATGGCCTTTCATTCTGCACCGATAACATAAATTCTCAATTTTTACCAGTTGCTCAATTTGTCTAGTCGATGATATTTCATTCTTACCTTCTCTATTCTACTTCTGGTGGCGAGAAATATTTCCATCATTATTAGGGTGATTGTCATTATGATACCGATTATAAAATCTCCCCCGATCACGGCCGCGATTACGTCCACGACCACGTTCTCGGCCTCGCTTAGTATTATCATATATACTCGCGTTCACTTTAGGGAACGGAGTAGAACCAGTGGGGGCGGGCTTCGTGGTTTTTCAATAAGATTTCATTATTTTGCTCAGCCATATGAGATCAATTCAGAATATCTTTTAAAACATTTTTCTCGATATTGCTACTGCATGAGCAAATCAAAGAAGGAATGTGGAGAAAGTTTTCTTTAGCGTATCATTTAAAATCCTGCAAACATATACTCCTTATATATTAAAAATCTTATGCCCCATATATAAAACCATTCTGTAATGTTCAATTTCATATTTCAGCCCATTTAATATTTTGATATCCATAAGGCTAGGACAGGCAATTTAGTAGAGGGTAAGCCCAAAAACATTTTGGTTTGCTTGAGCAAAGTAGGCCGGATCAGGAAGTTTACGGCCCAAAACAATCAACCCATATATTTTTTATTTTTTATTTTTAATTAAGCCAGTAAATGGAAATAGAAGTTAGTGAGGCCCCTAAAAAAAATCACTACCTTAGATGAGTTGGGTAACATAAAATTAAGCCCAATAATGAACCCATAACTATATACTAATACAGAGGGACATTTTAATTCTTCTTCCCCATCAACGGCAACCGTTTTAAGGCGGAACGGACGGAGGGCGAAACATGCTCAGTTTTGAAAAACAAAAACATGGGTTTGATCGATTTGTGGTGAAGATTATAAACCCAGGACTAATTTGGCGTAGAAAGTAAGCGAACAATCCATGTTCTCCGTCGACGATTAAACGAGATAGTTTCATACGTTTGCAAAGTCGTCGTTTAAAAGGAATGGAACTGACCTTAAAGGATCAGTTGGATGAATCGGTGATTCAAGCTTTATAAACAAAAGCTTCGTGCTGATAACGTGTTATAAAATTGAAGAATCAAGAGCATAATCTCAATAGATATTATTTTATTTCAAAACTATTATAGAGAGAGTGTACAAGAGAGAAAGGTAGAAGTTAAGAACTTCTGAAGTCTATTGAAATGAAAACTATAGCCTACTATTTATAGGTGGAAATTGGCTTCCTTTATTTATAAGCTTCCATAAGGATAAACACTATCCTTTAGTAAGGCTTCCTTAGTAAGCCTCTCTGAAGATATTTACAAAGCTTCCGTAATAAAGCTTCACCGATGATATTTACAAAGCTTCCCTTGTACACTTCTGGTTCAAAGGACATCCACATAATAATGTATTTTAACACAAATCAATTAATACGAAAACAATCAACTAAAAAGTGACAACATTTCAGATGATTAGTGAACCCTGCAATTCAAAATCTTGCATAAGAGCACAACATATTCGATAAAAATTTCAAGTTTCGGCATTATAATTCACAACACATGTATCTATCCAGAGACGGAATGAAACTTTGTATTGAAAACACCGCATACATTATGCACGGGTGAGTAAAGATCCAACAAAAAGGAGTTCAAAACCCCGTTCCCACAACAGAAAACGTTTTAACAAAAGAGCATACATACCTGCATGTCGTCAGAACACCGACTGCCAGGGCTCATACCTACACAATCTAAAACAGCCTACAAGGACATCAACGTCCGAAGATCATCTATGTTCATGTCCTTCCGTTCTTTTGGGCTACCCTTCCGAACAAAAGCATCCCGTGCAAGTTTTTTCTTCTTTTCTTGCAACTCTAATATTCTCTCATCAATGCTGTTTCTTGCAATCATCCTCACGATCTTTACATCCTCCTTTTGCCCGATCCGATGGACACGATCCATTGCCTGCTCTTCAGCTGCAGGGTTCCACCATGGCTCCATTAAGTACACCCTCGAAGCAGCGGTTAGGTTTATACCAGTACCCGAGGCTTTAAGACTTGCAAGCAAAATTGTGGGTCCGTCTGGTGCTGCCACCCCGAATTGTTTAATCACATTAGCCCTCCTTTTCGCAGTCATAGACCCATCTAAGCGTACTACCTTAAACCCAGCTGCTTTTAACGGTTCTTCAAGAAAAGTTAACATTTTTCGAAACTGAGAGAAGATCACGGATTTTACTGACGGGTTTTGGTCCCTTGTCGCTGAGAGAAGCTTTAGAAGTGCAGCCACTTTGGAAGACGTGCCGGAAATGGATGAAGGGGTAGAATTGTCAATATCTTCTGGTGGGGAGTAGAAAAGATCAGACTCTGAAAGTGGGTGGCGGCACATTGGGCAGCACGCTTTAGTGCGTTTGAGAGTCTTTAAGATGCAGGACCGACAAAAGATGTGGGCACAACATGTGATAACTATATCCGTTGGTGAAGAGATGCAAATCGGACAGTCAAAATCTTCCCCACTTTGTACAACGGAGATCAACTTTTTTAGCAGTTCCGGGTTGTTGGATACATCTGTTCAAGTTCCATTCAGAAACAAGTTGGTGAGGACTGTAATCAGATCATATAAACAGTTATTGAAGAAGAAGTAATAGATTTTATTCTAATATGTCTCGCATTGACTTTATTTGATCATCTTGAATAAAGATGAGGATCTATTTGCCCTCCTGCCACATACCCAAAGTAAAGGCACTCCTATTAGCAGAGAAGATGAGAGCGAATCTCTTAAGATGGTTCGGTCATGTAGATGAAGATCTCCTGGTACACCCTTAAAATGTGCTTTACAAGTTTGTACATTACTTGCACCATGGTGAAATTACACTACGACTTTTTCCTCATTTAGAAAGGTGATACTCCCTCCGTCCCAAAATGAATGTCTAGTTTTCATTTTGGAGAAATTTAAAAACTTCAACTTTTTGCAAATTTTAGTAAAAAAGTGTATAAAATTTTTTGCTAGCTACTTACTAAACTTCTAATTTTGCAAGTATTTGATGAATAGTGAAAAAAATGGTAAAAACTTGCAGGGACAAAGTTATTTGGAAAACAAACGGTTATTCATTTTGGGACAAAATTTTCCTAAAAATGGTCATTCATTTTGGGACAGAGGGAGTACTTCATTTGGGATGAACCAAAAAGGAAACCACAAAACGTACTATGGGAAGGCGGGTTACTTTATCCCAGGCATCACAAATTTTCTTGTAAGGCAGTTCTTGGCCATCTAACAGTTTTGTTCCCACTCTCCAATTCTAATAATACTTGGTAAAAGATCTTAGAAAACTACAAGACTTGAACCCATACAAATTTGCTAGTAAACAAGTAAAGAAATCCGTAAAAGAAGCCAAGTTTAACGCATTCTTTTATAAGATAAATCTTTCATGAAAATTTTATCTACCTCTACAACTTTCCTTGCCTTTCCTTTTGCTTCCTTTCATTTGGAAACCTAAGGTTATGCATAAACTTGTAAGCATTTACCTGATCCCCTAGGACATAACCACTTAAAAATTAACAATTGGCGAGGACTAATAGGCCACTTCTCCTGATTTTGTTATGCGAGGTTGAAAAGGGATCAATAATCATTTCTTCCTACTGTATGCTTGTATGTTCCGGTGCTCTACATTTAAGATATATGGTGAACTATTATTCTCTTGTTTTGTTCAAATAAATTATCCACAAGATAAATTAATTGGACATTGTCCTAGTTGACTATCCAATATCGCCAGCGAACTATTTTTTTGGATCATAGGGAGTGTAGCATAAAACTAAGTGAAGAAAGAATAGGATATGAATGCTCATGACTGAATCCAGTTGCGCAAAATTTAATAAGGCCTCGGGTGTAATATGTGCAACAAAAAATTGTTGTATTGACCCTTAAATGGAGCTAATATAAGTAGACACTCATTTTGACACCTGGAATTGAGGATCTGAGCTATTGATAATGATATAAGAAAGCCCAAGAAGATAAGGAAGCAGAGATATAAGAAAGCCAGGAAACTAAAAAATACAGCATGTATAATCATCCACCAATCTAGTCCCGTAGAAAATCAATTTAGTTATCACCAATTTAGTTCCCTATATCTGTGCGTTCGGAAGAAAAACCTATCTGAATGTGGCTTTCACTCATTCAACCTAAAGCTAATCAAATTTGCACCCTCTACTGCAAGGAACTTAGAGGTCCTTCAAACTTTTCAGATGAATCCCTATTTTATCCTCACCAAATGATAGTGTGTAAAGCACATATTAACATTTTTTGGCGAAAGCAAAGCTGACACAGATATAAAGAAAGGAAATTAAGTACTCCCTCCGTCCCATAATAAAGGTTACTTATTTCCCTTTTGGGCGTCCTAACAATGGTTACTATCCCAAAATGGAAACTTGAAAATACTAATTTATTCAGTGGGACCCACTTGCCCACTCACAACAATAATCCACTTACTATTCCCTTACCCACATTCTCTCTCCTACTTTACTTTTTATAATCAACACCTACTCCACTAATATTTACTATTCCTTAATTTCCGCACATTCAACTTCAGTAACCCTTGTTATGGAACGGATGGAGTATTTTACAAGCACGGTGTTTTGAGCAAAAGAGCTAATCTCTCTTGGCGTCACATTGCCCACTCTATCTCCATGAACAAGGCGAGACATAACATGGAGGATCTCTGTAAACCAGAGAAGGGGAAGAAGCCCCTGTTTTAGCTAGCATATCCGCCACAGAATTTCCTAGTCTGCCTGTTTAGCCAAGGGACCACTAGTGTGTAGAAATTGCATATCTAGACCAACCATGTAATTTTTGGATTATGGGACAAGTGTCATAAAAGTGAAATAAAGGAACTAATGGTTCAATTAACCCGTCAAGCTGGTGTAGAGGAAAAGCCTACAAGGAATGAAACACTCATCTTATGCAGCTAGTTTATGTTTCATGATGATTGTACGTTATGTTAACATGGAAGAAGCAGAAAAGAAGAAAATTTCAAATAATTAAAACCAGGATACTAATAATGTCCTAAACTAATTGCAACATACTCCCTCTGTCCCGGAAAGTTAGTCCCTCTTCTTTCATTGTTATTGCGAATGAAGTTTGAGCAATAATTTAGGCTAATTCTAATTATCTTAACGAAAACTTACAACTTGTTACTGATGCACCATTATAAATACTATCAATACCAAATTTTAGATTCTCATTAAGATAACTAAAAGTAGTCTATATTATTGCTCAAAGTTCATTCGTATTAACAATGAAAAAAGAGGGACTAACTTTCCGGGACAGCTGTGTGGAGTACAATTCTAAAGCAAATGATGGAGAAACTTAAAAGATGAATTACCTTCAATGTTGTTAGACGAGAGTGATTCTCTAAGCTCTGGAGGACACAAGGCCAAATTTGTACAAATCTGACGAAGCCGTAAGATTATGCTAAGAACAGTAGTGTAATTGGTCATTACACTATGAGCCGATATGTAATCAAGAACTACACTCTTGGCCTGACTTTCCATCTGATCATAGACTTCGCGTTCTTCCCCAGAAAGATCCACAAAGCATGTCTCTATACCTTTAGGTGGCAATCCAATTAAAGTTTTGTCTTTCGTTCGCCTCAAAGACATGGTTGCCATTAGTACCTATAACAATAAGCACCACAAGAAAATACAACATTCAGGAAGCAACAGACTGAATTTACAAAGCTGTTTTATTTTCTCAAGACTACTGATTTTTTTATATGCTTAGTTATCACTAAAAAGAATTTGATGGGCCAACTCATTCAAGCAACTTCAACTGTCAAGAGTTCACAATATCATATTCCGAATGAATCGCTACAAGAGATTATCAAAAGGAGGTTAAAATTTGCATTATTTGCAATCTTATGGGAGATATGTACAAGGGGATTTATCCCTGGATCCCTCGTGACAAAGGTGTGGACTCAAGCATGAGGGTAGCATTTAAAAGAACGTACAAAACAATTGAGAGAAAGATTAAGGATGAGAGGAAAGGAAGCCTTAAAGCTACGTTGAGAATGCACACTAATAATGATCATGAAAGATCAAAGGTCCGCAGATGAAACATTGTAAGCTGAATCCATTGTTATTGTTTCCGGTTCTGCATCAATCCCCCAATCATATAAGAAAAATCGTCCTCGAGCTTTAAAGTGGCAAAGAATGAAAAACCATGAGATCATCATTACAAACTTGCACATCCGAACCATGAGCACAACCTTGGGAAAAGCTGTGAATGGAGAAGGAGCCTCAAGCACGCTTTGAGCTCAAAGATGATACAACAAAAACAACAAGAACAAAGCCATAGTCCCAAAAAGATTCGGGTCGGCTAACATGACATGTCATATATGTTCATCAATAAGACGTGAGAAAACAATGAATAGTGGAGAAATGGTAAAAAACGATAGTTAAGAAAATGAAAGCTCAGAATATATTTAAACGATAGAGATAGTTGTGAAAGAAAAAAAAGAGAAACATGAAAAATGAAAAAACATTTGGAAATATAACAAAAAGAGATTGAAAAATAAAATTAAAAAAATAAAAAATAAAACCCTATCATTCACATGATTTCTTTCCCTCTACTCCACCCTCTCCAATGCCATACTTATTCAACTCAAAATTCATATCGCTTTGATCACCCTTATACATCTTTTCTTGGGCCTTCTCCTACCTCTCACTATTGTTTAACTGGTCTACTTTTCAAGCCTCCTAACAGTGCATCATGGTTTCCTTCTCACATGGCCAAACCACAGTAACCAATTCTCCTTCATCTTATCTTGGATGCAATTCCTCTTCTCCCTAATCAGGTTATACCTCACTTGTATAACCACACACCATAGCATGTGCATCTCTGCCACACTCATCTAATGAACATTACCGTTAAGTGTCACATAACAGTGCATGCCTACTTCAACCAACCTACTTTGCTTTTATGGGGAATGCCGAAATCACATTGAAACCCTGTAGCACTCTTCTACTTCAACCACTCTCCACTGATTCTATGAGTCACATCTCCATCTATTTAGATGATAGATGTAAGACAGCGAAAAAAGTCAGAACCTCGGATAATCTTCCCATTTAAGGTGATCATCCTTGCCTCCTTGCTTCCGACCATGCTAGACTTAAATATTTGGTCTTGCTTCTTCTCAACCTAAAACCTCAAGTTTCTAATGTCTATCTCCACAATTTAAACTTATATCAACCCCTTTTTTATCTCATAAATCAACACTAGGTCATTTGCAAACATCATACACCACGATATATCGTCTTGAATCGACCTCAGTAATAGGTCCATGATTATAGGAAAGAGAAAAAGATTAAGTACTACAGACATTAATCCTATTTATATTTTAAAAAACATAATATTAATCTTACTTAGACTAGACGACTGAAATACAAATCGTTTCTAATGCGACACAAAATACATCAATTTCTCCCTTAATAACAAAACAAACTAATCAAATAATAACTTTTAGCTAAATCCATTTTCTCTTGCTTACGGCTCTAACAACCAATAAAAAACATAAATTCAAATCCAAAACAAGTTTCAGGATAGCAAAACCTCGTCTGTTGGGTTTAAGGGCATAAAAGACATACTCCCTCCGTCCCACCTCACTTGAGACCTAAGAGGTGGGCACAATAACTAAGACAAAAGAATAAAGTAAAGAAAATGTGTGGTAAAAAATGAAGAGAGAGAATGAGTGGGATAAATAGTAGTGTTGGTTGAATAAATTGAGTGGTGGAAAATGAAAAGAGAGAATGAGTGGTGGGGTAGTTTGAATATAAAATAATAAAAAGATGGCTATTTTGGGGAGTCTCAAGTGAAGTGGGACGAACCAAAATGAAAATAAATCTCAAGTGAGGTGGGACGGAGGGAGTATATTACAAATGTTTAACTCTTCTTCTGTTCCTACTTCCAAAGCTGGAACATGTATGAAGTCAAGTGGTTGGCTAAAGATTAAAAACAAAGTTGCAGTACAACCAGTATATAGAGAGTCAAGTATCAATTTAGGGTATTAGGCATCAGAGCGAGCTTCACATGGTGAAGTAAAAGAAATGCACATATAAAGAAGGAACGCTAATAATAGGAACACTAACATGGGAGTTTCTTAGTTAGAAGTGAAATGTTAATACCTGCAACCTAGAGAGCCCCTTCTCGCTTCCTCGGGAAAGCGGGCGTTGTACCAAGTTATCCCAATAGCTTTTAATAGAGAACGGTTCAAACCTCAAAAATGACATCAACGAAAACAAATCCATCGAACCGTTCTGTATTGGTGTTCCAGTAACTACCCACCTTCTCTTAGCATTCAGACTAGTCACAGCCCGACTTTGTTGTGAGTTGGCATTTTTTATGATATGTGCCTCATCCAAAATTACACGCCACCACTCTATCTCCCTAACAGGTGAACGTGAATTCGCACAACGGCCCAAAATGGTATAAGTAGTCAAAACTATGTCATACTTCTGCAACTCCATTGCATCTTCTGTCCGCTCACCACCATAATGCATATACACCTTTAGCCTCCCTGGTCTAGTGTGCTGTTCCAACTGTGTTATCCAACTCGAAAACACAGATGGTGGACAAACAACCAATGTTGTTTTTTTCTTTATAGCACAAGTTCCTTTTCCTGCATCCTCAGTCTTAAGTTTCTTACGCGATTTATTAGCAGGCTTTAAGCTCGCTTTCCCCCTTTTTGACTTCAAAACACCCGAAACAACCACATTTTCACCATCACCATCTTCTAATTCCTCCACATTTGTTTTTTCATAATTATCTAAAGCAATTAATGAAAGTAATGTAAGAGTCTTACCCAACCCCATATCGTCCGCGAAAATCCCTCCTCGTATAGGATCAGGACGATTAGGCGTCTGGTAATTAGTCAACACATTGACAAAACTCCCATTTTTCTCCTCCCAAAAAGGAGGTAACTCACATGACTTCTCTCTGTGAACCAACCAACTCAAACCTTCCTTCTGGTGCAAAAACAACTCCGATTTGATCACATCTTTAGGGGGTTCCATCAAGCCCAAAGAACCCTTATTACTCACATTCTCATCAACCAACTTAAAAATCTCATCAACACTCTTACCATCCTCATCCTTATTATTTTCTTTCACAACCAACGAATCAGACAAAGCAAAAGAAACATCATTTTCAGAAATCAAATTCAACCCACCTCGAGAAATGGCAGCTTTCACCCTCCCAAACGCTTCAATTCTCGCAAAAATGTGAACCTGACAAGCAATTTTGTAACGAACCCCTCTACCTGGAGAATTGGGGACAATCCCTTCAACAATAATCAAATTCGCGTCGATCAACGGAGCAAGAACTTTAGCGGCGGGTCTTTCGATGTGACCCACTTGAGCGGAACGAGTATTCAGTACCTTAATCGCGTTAGCATCGTACTGATTCAGCGGTTCACGAACAAAACCCACCAATTCCCGGCCACTGATTGTGCCGGAATAGTACTGTAAGCCAACGATGTTGACTATAATAAAACCAAGCATGTAGGTTTCGGATGATTGAGAGAGGCTACCAGAAGCATCATCGGGTTCGTAGCTGTCGGCGTCGGAGTCATCGGGTTGAGAGGGAGGTATCGGCCAGCCGTCGAGAGTCATGAAGGTACCAACTGGGTCGTCTTCCGCTTGAATTTCCACCATTTTTATCAAGGATTATTGGGATTTGTGAGAGGAGGAGGTGGTTTTTTGACTCAGAACACTGCACCGACTATTATAACGTTTTGTGTGTTTTGATTTTTGGGAGGTTTGTTTTGATTTTAAAAAGGGTAGTGATGACGCATGTTGGTTGGGAGAGGAGAGAAACAGATCTTGGGAGGAGAGCAGATTCTGTACCCATCCGGTGTGCCATTTTATGTGTCCAAAGTGATCCAACAGCTCACAGTTTTTAAGATTAACATTTTATTAATATTATTCAAACATATTAACGGTCGGATCATTTTGGGCACATGGATAGCACACCGGATGGGTACAGGAGATCTGGTCTCTCCCTCCCGGGCACTAAGTAAACACCGTCAGATCCGTTTCAAAATAGTTCAATTCCTTTCTTCTTCTTCTTTTTTTCCTTTTTTTTTGTTTTTTGTTTTTTTAGAGCATTCATATGATAAGAGCCCTTTAGGGGAAAAAAAAAACTCCTACATAATTTTAATATGTTAAATTATTTTTTAAACATATTAAAAAAAAATAAAAAAAAATCTTTCACAGTAGTAGAGCTCTTTTTTTAGAGTTGGTGAATATTAATATAAAAACTACAACAAACAGTTCTTTTTACTTACAAAAAGCAAATACTCCCTCCATCTCGGAGTAAGAGTCATACCCCTCATTTGCATGCTTATTAATAAATATTGGTAGTGATGTAAATGTTGTGAGTGTAAAAGTAAAGTAGGAGAGCGAATGAATGGGAGAGAATAGTGAATTGATTGGTGTTGTGAGTATAAAAGTAAAATAGGAGAGATAATGAGTGGGGTAAATAGTAAAGATTTTTTGCCATTTTAGGAATATGACTCTTACTCTGGGACGTACCAAAATGGAAAGTAGGACTCTTACTCTGGACGGAGGGAGTAGCTTTTTAAAAACTTCTATAATGACAAAAAGCGTTAAATACCTCTTTCATAAAAAGAAAAAGCTCTTAAAAAAAATCATTGTAGATAGTCTTGCTTGTTTGGTAGAGCGGCGCGTTCAAAACGCAGTGAAAACGAATCAGCTTTTTGCTAATTAAGCGTCTCAATAGAGAGTTTTTGAATGGAGCTTTTCAAAAATCTAAGTCATTTTTAGCCGCTCCAAATAGTAGCGTCCAAAAAAACGCTCAGTTTTGCAAAAATCTCAGTTTTTGAAACTGTGGACCAGACGAGCCATAATTTTTAACTTAAACTTTAAATTTAATGTATTCCGCAAATTTATAATACTTGTATAACTTTTAAAGTCAAACGAGACTATCAATTTGTGCAAAGAGCTCTGATGCCAAAAACAATCGGATTAGCCCAAATCTAGCGGTTCGGCTAATTCCACCAAGTCCTTGAATAGCCTGAAAAACAATGAACAAACGTAAACTAAGTCGCGGCTTCTCTGGCGTGAGAGTAAGAATATGGTTTTTAGAGAGAGAAATTAATTGACAAGAGTCCAGATTCAAGAGGTTCCTTACCAGAAACACGTGAATTATGGCTGGTATTTATAGTGATACTTAATAATGTCCTTTCGAGGGAACGAAGTATGGGAGTCCATTTTGGTGCTGGACTGATATTAGGGAAGTGGAATCTCAATTAGATTGGTATTACGTAGTTTCCTTATTCAGGAGTGTTGGATTAGGACTCTTTATTCCTATCTTGATATGTTCAAAATAGGATAAGTTCAAGTTAGGTAAGATTGGTCAAGTAAAATCCTAATGGGATTGTGAGACTGTGACATGTTAAACTATAAATAAATCACTACCCACATGAAACAACAGGTACAATAATATATCTATCCCATATACTTTCTCGGTGGATTATACTCTCTAGGCTACCATCGAAAGCCTTGGATATGAGAGTGGAATATATACAATCAATATCCATCTTGTGATATTGGTGATTGTAGGATCAAGACGATCATCATTCGTAGCACAAGCACGGATCTTCCGCACAACGAGCTTCAGATTTAATCCATAAGATAATTCGAGAACTCGTAGAGAACATATGTGTTTTCCATCAAGGAGGGCCTCCTAAATCAAAGGTAAATCCGTGTTAGTAGAGATCTTTGATTGCATGTGTATTCTTTATATGATTAGGATTCTGCATGGCTTGGAATGTTGACCAAGTCACGTAAATGGCCTTGGTCGGTCTACGCCTGGACTAGGTCAAGCCGATGAGGGTTGTATGGCATTAGGGACTTGGATTCCCATGGTGGTTGACTGGTCACAATGCTTCCTTGTGATCGTTCTTGGTGAAACCGATGAATGTATGTGGTCATTCTTACTTGGTTGGCATGTGGTTATACAGAGGATAATATACTGAGTGGATTTGGCCCATGTCCCAAGTCATCAAAGTCTTCTTTATGAGTTCAAGGTTTGTTGGGCCCATTTCTTTAGTTCTGTTGAGCCTGATCTTCATATTACCCGACCCATAGCACGGTTCGGTTTATACCGTTCAAGACCCTTACCTTAAAATACCTTAAAATGGGAATGTCTATCTATAATAAAAATAAATCATTAGATTTCTCTTTCCTAAAATTATTGAGTAAATATGTTTGGAAAAAGCATTTCTGTTTAAGTCTTATACCAAATCAGATTTCCATACACTATAAAAAATAAATAAATAAAACTATTTTTTATACTATTGGAATCGAGTTGGTTTTTGGGGAAACTAGTTCCTCCATAAGTTATAAAAAGTTCTGTTTTTTTAACCCTTCTTAAACCCTAAAAGGCCTAAACCCTAAACCTTAAACCCTAAACTTTAACCCCTATAAAAACATGACTTTTTATAATTTATGGAGAAACTAGTTTCCCTCAAAATTTTCTCATTGGAATCGATAACTAGTTTTTTAACTTGTAAATGACGAACTTTAAAGCAAAACATTATTTTGTCCTCTTAATTTGCAAAAACTGATTTTTCATATGATTTTGTGGCGATTATGTTTATCTTGTATTAATTTAATTAATTTAATATTTTTGTATCATTATATAGACTCCCTTTTTTAGAATAAAAGTTTTATACTCCCTTCGTCCCACTCGAATTATGATTCTTGGTCAATCTAATTATACTTTAACCACTAATTTGAAGAAAAATAATTATCTTAATGTAAACCTAAAAATATTTACTGAATTTATTAGTAACCGTGATACAATAACAATTTTTAAATTTTTATTAACATCATTATTTTTATTCAAATTATTGGTCAAAGTATAATCAGATTGACCAAGAATCCTAATTCGAGTGGGACGGAGGGAGTATTAGTTTTCATGCTTATTAAAGAAATCATAAAAATGGGTAAAATATTTCAAGTGAGTTAAAGATACAATTGTTTTTTGTTTTTTTGAACACTATCAAAAAATAAAATAAAATGACTCTTACTATAGAACGGAATGAGTATTATATTTTGTACTATTTGTGATTGGCCTTAAAAAAGAACATGAATAAGAAGGATGAATAACGATTTGAAAGTAACTAGAATCAAATAAATAGTACTATGATGTTCGACAGTGTGGAGTATGGAAAAGAAGAAACAAGTTGATAATGGGGTTTGATTTTCTGTTCCTTTCAATTTATTCATTTAATTTTTGTAATATGATTGTGTTAACTGCAGAAAGATCGTTGTACTAATATCATTGTAGTAGCTCATACGAAATATATGTAATATGATTGAGTAATTTTTTTTTGAAAGTATGTACTCCCTCCGTCCCACAATAAGGTTCTTACTTTGACTATGCACGGGATTAAGAAAAAGTAAATATTGTGAGTGTGAAAAATAAAGTAAGAGAGAGAAAGTGGGTAGGGAGTTTTTGTTGTGAGATTGACAAGTGGGTCTCACTTTCTATTTTAGGTAATAAAGTAAAGTAAGAACCTTAAATTGAGACAAACTAAAAAGGAAAGTAAGAACCTTAAATCGGGACAGAGATAGTATTACATGAATGATCCATTTTGAATATTAGGCCCCAATTGTTAGAAAAATATGTTAGGGGTATGAATAGCTTAATTAAAATATATATTTGGATCTTTTGAAAATTTCGCAAAACTAATTGATCGAGTAAACTAGTTGATTAGTACGCGGAGCAAAGAAGATGTTTAAAAATTTTAACGCACTCAAATTGGTTACAAATATTTTATCATAGTGTAGTTAACTAATACTCACTCCGTCTCAGAAAAATGATCCACTTTTGATTTTTTGATGGTCAATACAAGTGAACTTTGACTAAATATAAATTTCAATCTAACAATCCTTGTGAAACTCTAAAACTTGTTATTGATTAATCATCAAGTGATTTATCAATGACAAATTTTAAAATTTCATTGAGATGATTAGATTGATAATAATCTTTGGTCAAAGTTCACATGTGTTGACAATTAAAAATCGAAAATGGACTATCTTTCTGAGACAGGTGGAGTATTATTAAAAGTAGTAGTTAACTTATATAAGAGCATCCACAATAGTAAGAGCTCTTTGTAAAGTTTTTTTACAATTTCAATATGCCAAATCATTTTTCAACTTGATAAAAAAAGCTTTTTAAAAACTTTCACAATAGTAGAGGTCTTTCATTACATAGGGAGTTGGTGAGTATTAATGTAAAACCTACATGAAAGAACTATTTCTACAAAGAGCAACTATTTAGCCAAAGAGCTCTTTAAGAAGTTTCACAATGGTAAAAATCTCTAAAGAGCTATTTCACAAAAGTAAAAAGCTCCTAAAAAGCTCTCATTGTGGATGCTCACTATTATTATTATCTTATAGTATTAGCTATAATAATGAGAACACCAAAAGTCACACATAATTTGAGGTTGGGATGACGTGACTTCACACAAATGAAGATTTAACTTATGGATGTCCACATGACAAATTTATAACCCTCGGCACCAACTTTAGTCTTTAATAGATACATAGATTTCCAAATATTATTAACATTTATCATAAAGAAGTATGATACTTTATCTGCGATAATTTACTGAATCTATTATTATTATGTGCCTAAGATGCCTTTAAGATATAAAGAATTATTCTTTTGAGAAAATAAGATATTACACAATGAAATAATTGATTACATCTGATTGTAAACTTAGTGACCATTCGTTTTGCATCATTAGTTAGATTATTGGGTATCTCTTGTTGCAGTAATATGGGCCATTTATCAGAGGCGGACCCAGACTCAAAATCAAGGGGTTTCACAAATTACATTACACTAAATTACTCATTCCGTCCCATAACTATGTGCACAAAATGAGTTTTGCTTTTGCATGGGAATTAAGGGATGGATAGTAGTGGGTAGTTGTTGTGAGGGTGAAAAGTGAAGTAAAAGAGAGAAAGTGGGGTAGAGAATAGTATGTTGATTAGTGTTGTGAGTGTAAAAGTAAAGTAGAAGAGAGAAGGAGTGGGATGAATAATAAAGATTCTTTGTCATTTTAGGAAAATGTGACTTATCAATGGGACACCCAAAATAGCAATTTGTGCACATAGTTATGGAACGGAGGGAGTATTTGTTTTCTACCTAATCATCTACATCAATATATCAATATGAACCCTAAATCAGAAAACTCTAAATAACTCAACAACAATATGAACCCTAAATCATATCAAAAATTTCATTTAAATAAATCAATAATATAAACTCTAAATCATATAAAAAATCTCATTTGAAAACCCTAAATAAAAAATCTTAATTTACTTAACAAATAAATTACTCAACAATAAAAACCCTAAATTGAAATCCCAAAAATTGTAAATTGCAAGAAAGCTTGAGTGATTAAGATTGAAGCGGAGTGGAGCGTGGAGGTGGAGAATGGACTGTTGGGGAGGCTGTAACGGATGCAACTAAATCAGGAAGAGTAGTCTGGTAATCTACTTGGATTAATAAGGGGCAATCATGTAATTGCAATTAAGGGTCACGGACGAGGCACGTGAAGGCCAAACAAACCAGGCACATGGGTAGAGAGTATAAGAGTTGGATCACGCATTTTGCAGAGGGGGTTGATTGTTGATTAATTTCTTATTTTCCATTGTTATCGTAATTTCGTTTCTGTTCGTTTATCAATTCCATAGTTGTAGTTTTATCATTTCTGTAATTCCTTTTCCAGTAGTTGAGATAAATCCGAAAATTGCACCAAAAATATAGTCATGTTCTTCGTTATTCATTTCTGCAAATGGTCTTGGATTTGAGACCGTGACAGAGGCAGAGGTCCGGAGCAGCGGAGCTCGTCGGCGTTGGCGTAGTCGTCCTTCGTATGCTCGCTTTCGTTTCTTCTCTATGTCTCTCTTTCTCTCGCGTTTTTTTTTCTTCCGAGCGTATTTTTGGTTTACAAAGGGGGTGGGCAGAGCTGATAAAGGGGTGCACTTATTAACAACTTTTTTTTTTCTTAATTGAAAACAGAAAATTGGGGGGTTCACCGCCACCCCCAATGACAAGCTTGGGTCCGCCCCTGCCATTATACGTGGACCACTACTAAAGTGATAATTTAACTCAATTGAGAACGTAATAGTAATCAAAGAGTTTAGGTTCATATGTTATTGCGTACTTAATATATTCTTTGCATGTTATATTGCCGTGATAGAAAATACTCCATCCGTTTCATGTGAATTGAGACTTATTTCCCTTTTCGTCTGTTTCACCTCAATTGAGACTGCCCAAAATGGCAAACTTTTTAATATTTTATATTCACCCAACCCCACCCATTTAACCCCACTAATTCTCTCTCTTCATTTTCCCACCACTCATTTTATCCAACCAACACTTCTATTTACCCCACTCATTCCGTCTCTTCATTTTCCACCATACATTCACTACTTTCTCTTAATTATTGTGCATTTTTTGTCTCAATTCACATGAAACGGAGGGAGTATATCATAAAGAGAACGATATAATTGCAATCCAGCGACAGAACCATTCTAATTCTTATTTAAGTGAATGAACCTTTGTATTGAGATTGATGATTTGGTTACGAGAATAGCATAAATTGATAGTAATTGTGAACCTTAATCTGTGAATCTGTTTTCTAATCTTGAATTCAATTTGTGGTTTTATTCTGTAATCTTTAATAATTAGTTTACTTTCTTGCTTAATTAGTTTAGTTAAATCACTCAAAAACAAAACCCCCATTATTTATTTTTCTGTTTCCATTACATTCTAGTTAACCTCTGAAGTTCGTGTGGTTTGACCCTTGCTTGTGCATATTACAGTAAGAAATTTAGACATAACGCAAAGGCTCTCAACACAATGCAAGGAACGCAGAGGCTCTCGACGAGCTGGAAATTCTTTTTTGTGAAATACAAATAAGGTTACTAGACGAAATCAAAAAACGAAATGGAATATATAAGAAGAAATAAAATGTTTGGCAATTGTTGGTTCCATTAAAGTTATAAGATAAAAAAAGACCAAACTGGAAAAGAAAACAAAACTAATATGAAATTAAAATTCCTATTTCATTGTCAAATTAACAATTACTCTCTCCATCCTAAAATGATAGTCCTACTTGCCTATTTTTTATCCAAAAAAAAAATGTCTCATTTTCAAAATTGATATGTTAAAATTATTGAACTTTCATAATTGCACAACAAGGAGGAAGGGGAGAGAAAGAGTGACGTGTCCAATTAGAAAAATTGTTTCAGAGTAATGGAGTGATAACTAAACTTCATAAAGGTGCCTTTTTTATAAGTTTATAAGTACTGAAATCTGAAATCACATATGTAACTTTTTATTACTATACAGTATATTGCATGCAGTATAATATATTACTGCACAAGAACCTTTTGGGCATTTCATTTTAACGAGGAGATTGAGGCGAAGTGATTTGTCCAAAAGGAACTTATGGGTCGTATTCCCAAAACATAATAATTTATAAGCTTAAAGTTTGACATCAAGGTGGCATAACATAACACTCCTTTTGGGAGATATTTTTGTACCACTTGGGATGTGTGTGCGGTTATCCGGATAAAACTATAAGAATAAGATTTAGAACCCCTGTTCGGGGCCCCTATAAGAAATCGGTCTTAGACCGCGTATGTGATCATAAAGTATTAAGTGTGAACCTTTTAAAATTCGAATATGATGCCATGAGCTTTTCTTGACTTGTGTATGATTTTGAATCATCAGTTTATAAATGTTTTCATATGTGAATAACTGAATAAATAAACTGTATTTCCTTTTGTAAGAGATTTTTGAGCTTCCTTGTGAGTCACCCCTTCTTAGAAACCGAAGGGGCGACGTATATTGAGCATTCGTTCGCTCTCCCTTTCCTTTTTCCCTTCCCTTCCCTTCCAGTTCCAGGTAATAATTAGAAGGAGTTGGAAACGATCTGAAGAATAAGTTGAGGATATCTCATAAGTGTGTATATGAAATTACAAATTGAGAACTTAGTTTAGTATTCATTTTGAAGGCAATGTGGGCCTCATTTATGATTTTTAGATGTATGGTTGATGAGAGTTTTGTTAAACCAATTGTGGATGTTTATCTGAAGTTTATAGGATTTATTGTTATAACTATTTATGAATAAGATACTGATCACGTGCTAAATCTGTGGGCCAAGAGGTGCCCGGGATTTGGGCTGTGACACCTTACCCCGCATGCGCATGGAGATACGCTAGTCTGGCACTACTCTACAGGTGCCTATACGGTGAAGACTGCGTATCGGCTAGCGACTTCAAATACTCTAAATGAACCAGCAAGTGTCATCATAGGTGAGTGGGATAACTGGGACTCACTGTGGCGAATTAAATGTCCTCCCAAAATTCTTTTACTTTTTGTGGAGATTAGGGCGAGATTGTCTGCCAACTCGAACGAGATTGAAAGCGAAAGGTATACAAACCCCAGATCATTGTGGCTTATGTGGAGCAAGCGGAGAAGACTTGTGGCATATTTTTCTTGACTGCTCATTTGCAATGGACTGTTGGGCACACACAAGGACAGTTGATTTTATTTTAAGAGCAAAGGCCAGGGTTACAACATTTCTGGAACGGTTTATGGATATCTTGGCTGTTACGAAAGGAGAGGAAGCATCCTTGATAGCAGTAATGATCTTGCATGGGATGTGGAAGGAAAGAAACAACAGTGCATGGCGTCAAGCTCAAACTCCTCCAGCGTTACTAGTCCGACATACTATTGCTGCACTGGAGAATGGAAGGGGGTAAAAAGATACACTCAGCATACTCTGTTAGAGATACACAAGATCCGGACTCTTCTAATACGTGACTTGTCTTGCACTCCACGTGACTTGTCTTGTACTCTATGTCTTAGTCTTCTAGTTATTTTTAAGTATTTGTTTTCTATTCAATGACTAGATTTACTTTCCAAGATAATTACTTCTCTCATGTATAAATAGGATGTTCATCATATCAATAGATTTAATTCAGTTTCATAATATTTTCTATGTTACTTGTATATCATAATTCTATCATGGTATCAAGAGCATCAAAGATCCATACCTAATTTTTTTTTCCGGCTTTCTCATCCCTTCCCATGGCCGAATTTTCCCAACTAGCCAATCCTGATGAACAACCAAACCTCTTATTATTGTATCTCTTTCCCACATACTCAAACTAACCCCCACCAATTATATCGCCTGGAAAATCCAAGTAGAAGCCTCCCGTTTAGGTTATGCTCTCTACCCCTACTTAGATGGAAGCCTCCCTGCCCCACCAGAAACCATAACCACAACCGTCACCACTAACCCAACCACCGCAGATGAAACACCCAAAGCCGGCACCCACCAAGTCACCTCACCTAACCCGGCCTATAACACCTGGTTCCGCCAGGACAAACTCATCCTTAGTGCTCTTGCTGGCTCCCTCACTGCACCTATCGTTCCCCTCATATCCCAGTGCTTCACCACCCATGCCGCCTGGAAAACCCTAGCCAAAACCTATGCAAGTCCTTCCAAAGGCCATCTCAAGCAGATTAAAGACCGTCTCCGCAACATCACAAAAGGATCAAGATCCATTACCGATTATATGCATGATTTAAAGTTATGTGCCGATCAACTCGCCAACTTGGGTCGCCCCATTGATCCTGATGATCTCACTGACAAAGTGCTAGAACAACTCCAAGACCCCGACTACGACAGTGTAGTCAATGCCGTCCAAAGCCGTGACACACCCATCTCGTTTGACGAACTCCATGAAAAACTAATCACCAAAGAACTCTCTCTCAAACACCAAGCCACCACCACATCCAACTTCCCGGCATCAGTCCCATATGCCGCCAAACCACCACCTCGCAACCCCCCTCCAAAACAGCCCTCATTTCCTCCGTCCACCACCAACTACACTCCAAACCCTAACCCTCACCCGCCGAACCCTAATCGTTCCCGGTCTCAATACAAGGGTAAATGTCAGTGGTGTCGCCTTGATGGTCACTTCCTTAATCAATGTGTAGCCTTCAAACAACTCTACCCTCAGATAACCTTCCCTCAACCTCCACAAAACTTCCAGCCATACTCCCCAAATCCACGGCCTCCCCTCTACCATGGGCCGTCCACCTCTCAACCAACAGCCTATTCAGCCACTACACAATCCCCCAATCAACCAGGATGGCTCATGGACAGCGGCGCTACTCATCATGCAACCAATGATCTCCGCAATCTTTCTCTCCATGCACCGTATGATGGCACCGAAGAACTCCTAATCGGTGATGGTTCTGTCCTTCAAATCTCTAATATTGGTTCGACTTCTATCCTTACCCCCACTGCTACATTAAATCTCTCTCATGTTCTTCATGTTCCCTTTATATCCCATAATATTTTGTCCATTCATAAATTCTGTCTTGATAATAATGCCTCAATAACCTTCTCTTCTGACTCTTTTCATGTAAAGGACAATCGCACGAGCAAAACTATTTTCCAAGGCAAACCTAAATCTGGCATTTATGAATGGCATCCGCACTCTCCCGCTGTTCATGTCTCCACTTCTAACTCCATCGTCAACTGGCATCATCGTCTTGGACATCCATCTTCTCAGATTCTTAGACATCTTAGTTCTAGTTTTAGTTTAAATATTCCTAGTCTTTCTTCTTTCAATTGTAATTCATGTGATTGCAATAAAAGTCATAAACTTCCTTTCTTTGATAACACTCTTACCTCCCAAGGTCCTCTTGATGTTCTCTATAGCGATGTATGGACATCTCCCCTGTTTTCTTTTGATGGATATAAATATTACATAATTTTTGTTGACCACTTCTCCAAATACACGTGGCTCTATCCACTCAAACACAAGAATGATGCTACTTCTGTTTTTCAAAACTTTAAAAATCTGGTCGAACGTTTCTTTCACCGCCCCATCCTCACTATCTTTAGTGATAATGGTGGTGAGTATCTCGGTCTCCGCCCCCTTCTTTCTTCATTTGGTATTACTCATCTTACCTCCCCTCCCTATACCCCTGAACACAATGGGTATTCTGAACGTAGACACAGGCATATTGTTGAAACAGGTCTCACTCTTCTCACTCACTCCCATATGCCTCATTCATATTGGCCTCTCGCGTTTGTTACGGCATGCTATCTCATCAATCGCATGCCAACTCCCACCTTACAACTTCAGTCTCCCTACTCCACACTTTTCCAAAAACCTCCCAATTATCTCAAACTTCGCAGTTTTGGTTGCCTTTGCTACCCGTGGCTCAAACCATACACCAGTCATAAACTCGACCCCAAGTCCTCACCGTGTGTCTTTGTTGGCTATTCCCCCACCCAAAGTGCCTACTATTGCCTTAACCCCACTGACAACAAAATCTTTGTCTCTCGTCACGTCAAATTCATCGAACATGAGTTTCCCTTCTCCAAAGCCTCCTCTCAAACACCAACCTCAAATCCTGAAGAATGGTATACTTTTCGGGTTCCCATTCTCTCATCTTCACCATCCCAGACACTCCCAACAAATGCCTCTCCTAACACTCCAGATCCAATCAACATCACAAGCCCTTCGCCTAACCCCCAGCTTGGTCCGCCCGGATTTGCATCTAGTCCGGCCGGACCCCCCCACAACTCGGCCGAACCAACTCCCAGTCCGGTCGGACTATCAGGATCCAGTACCACTTACTCCTCTCCAATCCCACCACCTCCTCCACCACCTCCTGGCCCACTTAATCGTCTCCGAAACAACATTCGCAAACCTATCCAAAAACTCAACCTTCAAGCCTCCCTTCACAACCCATCTGCTGAACCATCTACCTATACCCAAGCTCTCAAATTACCATTATGGCGTAGTGCCATGGAAGCTGAATTTCAAGCCTTACTCCAAAACCTCACATGGGAACTTGTTCCTCCTCCCTTGAATCATACTCCCATTGGGTGCAAATGGATTTTTCGAACAAAGTATCATCCAGATGGTTCCATTGACCGTCATAAGGCCCGTTTAGTGGCCAAGGGGTTTCATCAACGAGCGGGTCTTGACTACTCTGAAACATTTAGTCCAGTAGTTAAACCCGCCACTGTCCGCACTGTCTTATCTCTTGCAGTTACAAATGGCTGGGTACTTCGACAGGTTGTTATTAATAATGCCTTCCTCCAAGGCTCCTTGACTGAGGATGTTTACATGGTTCAACCCCTGGCTTTGTGGATTCCACTCATCCTACTCATGTCTGCAAACTCCGGCAGGCTATTTATGGGTTAAAACAGGCTCCGCGTGCGTGGTATAATAAGCTCAAGAATTATCTCTTGTCAGTAGGCTTCTCCAACTCCATCTCAAATCCGTCTCTCTTCACTCATCATCATTCGCAAGGTACTATTATTTTGTTAGTATATGTGGATGATATCATCATTACTGGGTCTGCTTCCTCTTTGATTGAATCATTTATTACTGCTTTATCATCACGGTTCTCTCTCAAGGATCTGGGAATTTTGTCCTACTTTCTCGGTGTAGAGGTAATTCCTCACCATAATGGTTTGTTCTTGAGCCAACATAAATATGTGCAAGATTTACTGCAGCGTACAAAAATGTCAGATGCCAACCCAGTCCCTACCCCTCTAATTCCGGATCCGCTGCTCAGTTCTCGGGTTGGGACACCCCTATCTGATCCAACTGAGTATCGTCAGATTGTTGGAACACTTCAATATATGTCGCTCACGCGCTGTGATGTCTCATTTGCTGTCAACAAACTCTCTCAGTTTATGCATCAACCGACTGAAGATCACTGGTCCGCTCTCAAGCGGGTTCTGCGTTATTTAGTTGGTACTAGCTCTCAGGGTTTTCTCATTCGCAAAAGTTCTCCTTCAGTGTTACATGCATTCACTGATGCTGATTGGGCAGGTGATCGCATGGATTATATCTCAACCACTGGTTATCTGGTTTATCTTGGGGCTAATCTTATTTCTTGGAGCTCTCGCAAACAACGGACGATTGCCCGTTCCTCTACTGAGGCTGAATACCGGGCAGTCGCTGCTACTGCCGCTGAAGTTTTATGGCTTCGCAACTTGTTACGTGAGCTATGTGTTCCTGTGGTTGACACACCAGTTATTTATTGTGATAATTTAGGCGCTACGTATGTTTCTGCTAACCCTCGCTTCCATAGTCGCATGAAGCATCTTGCATTGGATTATCATTTTGTACGTGAGCAAGTACATGCAAACCATCTGCGCGTCACTCATGTCTCTGGTGATGATCAATTGGCTGATGCCCTCACCAAACCTTTACCCAAGGCTCGGTTTCAGACTTTGCTCTCCAAGATTGGTCTAGTCCTGCGGTCGTCCATCTTGCGGGGGCGTGTTAGAGATACACAAGATCCGGACTCTTCTAATACGTGACTTGTCTTGCACTCCACGTCTTAGTCTTCTAGTTATTTTTAAGTATTTGTTTTCTATTCAATGACTAGATTTACTTTCCAAGATAATTACTTCTCTCATGTATAAATAGGATGTTCATCATATCAATAGAATTAATTCAGTTTCATAATATTTTCTATGTTACTTGTATATCATAATTCTATCATACTCAATCTATGGTTGATCACCGATTCAACAAATGGCATCCTCCAAAACCATGGTATGTGAAAGTCAATGTAGATGCTTCTTTCTCAACAGTGGACATGGTTACTGGCTTTGGATCTGTTGCTCGATCGGACCAAGGTGCCTTTATGCAAGAAAAAACCATGGTATTCCCAGGAGTTATGCGGGTAGCAGAAGGAGAAGCATTTGGCTTGTTGCATGCTTTGTTATGGGCGGAACAACTAGGTCTGAATATGGTAGAGTTTGAAATGGATTCTAAGTTGGTCTTTGATGTTGTCTGTTCTAATACTATATTGTTTCTCTTGTAAGTCGAAATGTCACTGTACTGGCTGACGTTTTTTCTAGGGTAGCATTCGATTTTGCTAGCCCCACTGTTTGGATCGAGCTTCCGTCTTCTGTGGATAGCCGATTCCTAAACACTTGTTCTTGTTGTGGTTAATAACAGTTCTTGTGGGATAATTTTCTCTTACAGTTTCTAAGACTACGTTAAAATCGGTGGCCTTTTTGTACTCATTGGAAAATAATTTAAGTGGTTTTATTGACTTATGGAAATAACTTAGACATTATTCTGTTACGAAAAACGATATTTGACATTATTAAAATTGAGAACTCTTCTGTTCAGTTTAAAAATTTAGACTTTTCCTTTTTGTGTTCCAATTTGAAGTTCACCCTTTATAAATATATTTTTTTATTGATGTACACACTGAAATATAATATAATGCTATTAGAGTTTATTCTGTTAATTTTTCTTTTTGAAATGACATTAATTAGACCATCTCCAACGGTACTCTAAAACTCCAAATAAAGAGTATTGTTTTACTCCAATGGCACTCTAAACATTGCTCTATTAATAGAGCAACTCTACCACTTGCTTCAAATTTGGTGCAAGGGATAGTGCTGCGCTATCCCATTTTTCTTCTTCTTTTTCTTTTTAAATATCCGTTTTTTGTTTTTCTTTTTGATATATATGAAAATATTTTACAATATAAAATTACATAACCTACTATTATTTATATATGTGAAACAATAATGAATATTGTTATTATATTCTTATTTAGTATAAGATTTGAAGCAATCTGTTGGAAATATTTGGTGTAAAAATTGCACTATTATAAAGAATAGTGCAATTTTTGCACTAAACTGTTGGAGATGGTCTTAGGGATAATTTTTATTGCAAATACAATTTTTATCTCTTACTATCTTTATAAACTAAGTATAAAAATTTATAGCATTTTAAAACCGATATCAACCCAATATGAGTTATCAGCAGAGGAGATGCCGTGGTTGCCGGAGGGGAAGGTGGAAGATGAAGAAGATATAGAGAAAAGAATGGGAAACGTGTTTTAATTTTTAAATCAAAAGCGAGCAGCGAGTGAAAAGATGCAGAAGAGATAAAACAAGTTTTGAACATTAAATACCAATATACTCATTATATCAAATCACCAAGCAGAAAATTTTGGAGGAAAGCTAGTTCCTCCATAAGTTATAAAAAATCTTGTTTTCATATGATTTAGGGTTTAAGGTTTAGGGTTTAAGGACAATACCAATATTAAACAAAAGTGGATTTTTTTATAACTAATGGAGAAACTAGTTTCCCCCCAAAACATACTCATCACCAAAATTATACTCCGAGACACTGTTTTTTTTTTTTTTTTTTACTATTACTACTTTGAATATCTGTTTTTGCAATAAAATATAAATAAACATCTATACTAAAATAGAATGAGCAGTCTCCAATCCCCGTGAAAGTTGCACTATTGTTTTTTTTCTTTTTTTCTTTTTCGAAAAGCATTTGCACTATTGTTTTGAGATAAAAAATTAATAAAATGTGTAAGTGTTGTGAATATGAGAAGTGAAAGTGAAGAAAGAAAGTGGTTTCTATTAAATAAAAAAGTATTTTAAAATTTTCAATTTTGGAAATTCTAATTTTTTAGTGAAACATCATTTTGAGTAACGAGCGCAACTTCTATAGAGGCAATATGTCTTAGCTTTTTTTTTTTTCGTTATAGGTTTGTTTTTTTCCCCTTAAGTTATAATGCGTAAACAAGGTACGAGAAATAAAAGTTGAAATTTGATTATTTATTCGTCTCTTGATAAAATATTGCGCTTTCTTTTTCTAATGCGACGCATATGAACTTTCAAATTTCTAATGAAATAAAGAAATAATTTTAGTGCTATTATAATTTGGATTCCCTATGCTTCAAAGTTCAAAGTGCTACAGTTTGTTTAGAGTATTCATCAATTTTGAGAATGTCAATTATTGCTGCAATTTCATACTCCCTCCGTTCCCAAATAAGTGACGTGTTAGCTTAGATTACACAGACCAAGGAATTCATTTATCACTACTAATTTTTCCATATTTGCCCTTTATCTCTCCTTTTAATTACAGATATTAAATAGGGAAAGAGGAGAGAGAATCACAAAAAAAAGGGAACAATTCCCCTAGGGCCCCTAGTCCCAGATTTAATTACAAAAAAAGAAACTCTCAGATGAAATGCCTAATAAGGAGTTCAGCCGAGATTGTTTTTCCCCTACACCCCTGGCCTCCTTCCCTGGCTCCTTTGACCAGTCAAACATAGCTGCTAAATACCCAAACTACCCCTACCCCTCAAACAAAACCCACCCCTCCCTTCACACACGACACACACACGCACACAAATTCTCTCTCAACCATTTCTCTCTCTAACTCTCTCTCGAGCCTGCCGGGGACGGTTACCGGCACAACTCTTCTTCTCCGGCGCTCCTCCCAGCCTCTAACCGACGGATCTTCTTCTCCGATGAACAATCACTTCTCCATCGTCATGTCGTCGCTCGCGCCATCGCCATCACCTGTATTTGTTCGGAAGTTCTTGGCTTCTTGATGCCACTGATTCCTCCTCCGACGATCATCGGAGACCAGCGATGAATTCATCACCTAAGCGACGCAAAATTATTCATGAAAATTTCCTACCCTACGACGACGCCGGTGAAAAGACGAGAATGGAGTGTTCCGGTAAGATGAACGAAACTAATTTGAAAGCCCTAATTTTCCCCCAATTTTTTCTTTTAACTTCAATACTATGGCTTTAGTTTAGGGCTTTAATTTCAGCTGTGGGCCGTTTTTTTTTTTTTTTAAATAAATTTTTTTTGTGAGGCCTTTTGCTTCTTTTGTTATGGTTACTTTTGCCCCTTTGCTGCAACTAGATTCAAAAACAATGTTCTCTTTTTATGAGTTTGAATTTAAAGATGAATCTCATGTAACTACTACAAATTACTAAATTGGGCCCTAATTTTGATTTTGGAAATAATGTTTGATTAGTAGTAATGCATACATTGCCTTGTGCATATCCAGTATTGAGTTTAAGGCTTTGTTTTCAGTTTCAGACAATTTGGTTGTCTTTGCAATTGCATCACCTGTTTCAGTTTGGGGGATTATGGTTGTTTTTTTTTTTTTTCCTGAAGTATCTCATAATGTTCTCAAGTTAATTGCATCACATGTTTTAACCTAGTTGTCTTTGCAATTGCATCACCTGATTCAGCTTGGTTGTACTTGCAATTGCATCACCAGTTTCAATTGCATATTTATAGTTTTTCTATTTTTCTTTTTAAGGAATTTTGAAAAGTGTGGAAAAATGACTTTTATAATTTATTCATAAGACTAAAATATAGGAGGCGAACTGGTCTTATACATCACTTATAAGAGCTGATTGAGATTTAACCAAATAATATTAACGTCATTTTCTAAAAAATGAAAAAAAAAATGTTTTTTTTACTCTTATATGTTAATTATTAGAGGCGGACAAGTCTTATGGGTCAGTTATAAGACATGACAGATGTTTGACTGAATATGAAAGTCAACAATAATAAAATATTAATTTTCATTTATTTTGTGAAAAATGTGAAAAATGACTCTTATACTTTAGTTATAAGAGGAGAATTTGTCTTATACACTAATTATAAGAGTTTGATCGAATTATATTAATTTATTTTTTCTAAAAAAAATTTAAGAGACACTCTCCTGTGCAACCGTCGCACGCTGTGCGGCGGTGCCAGGTCATCCTATATATTTTTTTTTCGTTTTTTTTTCGACTTTTTTTTTGTCAACCAAATTTTTTTTTCCTCCCAACAAAAGTAACACTTGTTATAACGAAATGTAACACTTTTTTCTTTCAAATGTAACACTTTTTTTTTGAAAAAATGTACCACAATTTTGCTGCAATAGATTAAAGATAATATAAAGATTGACAACTAAACTAATGTCACACTCTTTTTAAAGGAATGTAACACTTTTTTTTTCAAATGTAACACTTTATTTTCGAATCTAACAATTTTTTTTTCAAATGTACCACAATTTTGCTGCAATAGATTAAAGAGACCATAAAAATTGACAACTAAACAAATGTCACACTTTTTATAAAGGAATGTAACACTCATTTTTTCAAATGTAACACTTTTTTTCTCCGAAAATTAACATAGGATTGACAACTAAACTAATGTTACATTTTATAAAAAATGAATGTAACATTTTTTTCTCAATTGTAACAGTTTATATTCTTAAATGTAACATTATATCTGAAATGTAACAATTTTTTATTGAAAAAGTAACAGTTGAAATGCAAACCCATTTTTTTTTTTTGTAAAACTGCTATTACCTTTAACAGTAGAAAGTGATACTTTTTGAAGATGAAAGTGTTACTTTTATCAGAACAGAGTGTTACATGTTAGCTGACGAGCAACTCAAACTTTTTGTGTGTAAAAAAAATATGTTTTTTTTAAAAAAAAAAAAAATCAAACTATATCATGACCTATGTAGTTTTATTCGTCTCGTCGAGACGAACACAACAGTATTTTTAAATATTTTTTTTGACTTATAAATCTCAAGATATAGCATTTTAAAGTTAATGGATGTAATTTTTTTAAGCAAGACACGTGGCAGCGCGCGGCTGGGTGAACCAGCATGTGGCTCACAACGCACCACGTGTCAAGCTGGGAATGGAGGAAGGCGGGCTGGCGGTCGGCCGGGGGGTCGGCCCATGGGCAAAGCCCGCCGCACACCATGCAGCCGTTGTATCCAAGATTTTGTCAAAAATTAAAAAGTGGTTTTTTTTACTCTTATACGTTAATTATAAGAGGCGGACGGGCTTTATATGTCAGTTATAAGAGTTGACTGATGTTTACCGAATATCAAAGACAACATTAATAAAATATCATTGTTTTTAATTTATTTTGTGAAAAAATCACTCTTATACTTCATTTATAAGAGGAAAATTAGTCTTATACACTAATTAGAGGAGTTTGACCGAGTTTGGCCAAATAATACTAACCTCTTTTTTCCTAAAAAATTGAAAAAAAAAAAGTGTTTTTTTTTTCTTTTATATTTTTATTATAAGAGGTGGACATGTCTTATGTGTCAGTTATAAGAGTTTGACTGCTGTTTGACTCAGTTTGATCAAATTTGACCAAATAATAGTATTATTTATTTTTCTAAAAAAAATAAAAAAGTGATTTTTTTAACTCTTATATGTTAATTATGTGTCAGTTATAAGAGTTTGACTGTTTGTTTGAGCAAGTTTGACCCAATTTGACCACATAATATTACATTTTTTTCTTAAAAAAAAATGAAAAAAGTGTATTTTTTTGACTCTTATATGTTGATTATATGTCAGTTATAAGAGTTTGACTGCTGTGTGACCGAGTTTGACCAAATTTGACCAAATAATATTATTTATTTAAAAAAAAAGAAAAGAAAAATGTGATTTTTTTTAACTCTTATATGTTAATCATGTGTCAATTATTTGAGTTTGACTGCTGTTTGACAGTGTTTGACCAATGATATTTTTATTTTTTTCTACAAAAATGAAAAAACTAAAAAAATCGACTCTTATATGTTAATTATGTGTAAGTTATAAGAGTTTGACTGTTGTTTGACCGGATTTGATCAAATTTGACCGAATAATATTTTTATTTTTTCTATAAAAATGAAAAAAAGTAAAAATTTTCGACTCTTATATGTTAATTATGTGTCAGTTATAAAAGTTTGACTGATGTTTGACCGAGTTTGACCAAATAGTTTTTTTTTCTAAAAAAATGGAAAAAAGTTAAAATTTTGGACTCTTATATGTTAATTATGTGTAAGTTATAAGAGTTTGACTGATGTTTGACCGGGTTTGACCATATTTGACCAAATATTATTTTTATTTTTTCTAAAAAAAAATGAATTTTTTTGACTATTATAAGAGCTGACTAGGATTTGACCAAAAAAGTAAAGGTAGGAGGAGATATGGGGGGCATTTTAATCTTCTTGCATCTTTTTGTTGGTGAGGGGTGTATGAGGAATTTTGTATCTGGCTTTTCCTTCTTTGGGTTTGTATCTAAGCTCAGGAGCCCTAGAGTCCAAGCCCAAAAAAAAAAACTGATGATATTCCTCCGATGTCTCCTCTTCCTCTTATCAAAACCCTAACAACGGCCCTTTTTTCCCTTCCAGTTTGAATCTGCACTCATGGCCATGGTAGCATTCAACATGAATAAATAGGTATGTATGGGATGGAAGTGACTTGATAGTATTTCCATCTTTCTCCTGAAGTCATGGTGCCTCACCTTCTATTCACCCTTTTCTGTTTCACAAATTGGCAGCCATGGCTATCTCCGAACGCCATAACCGTCACGCTATGATGCTATGCTCAGTATCCGGATTAAGATGGCACAATCATTAATTTGTGTCTCCACCCTTTTGTCAAATCGCATTTACAATTTTGCCTTAAAATTCTCATTCTCTGTAGACCCGCTTCGCTGGACTTGACACCGTGGAGAGGAAGGGGAAAGGTGAAATTGAAAACCCCAGAAAATTTGAGACGGTGGAGGAGATTTGGTGAAGAGAGATGGTTTTGAGATAAGAGATGGGAGAGAAAGGGAATGGGACTTGGGGAAAAAGTGAATCTATTTGGAAGGTACAAGGCACAGGAATGCCTAAAACACCCTTACCCGGATACGCGCGTTTCGTGTAAACGTGGACGAAATAATGGGTTTATTTCGCACACTTTTACACGAAATATGGCAAAGGTAGAAGTTGTTAGTTTCGCCTGATTTTACACGAAATAATGCGTTGAGTTTCACCCAAGTTTACACGAAACATAACACATGCATTTCACCAAGTTTTACACGAAATAACACGATGCATTTCACCTAATTTGACACGAAATAAACAGTTTTTAACAAGGCTGCTGCATAATTCATACATAAGCGACAATTCTAGTTGAAATATTTAACAACAGTAAATTTGGACAATTCAACAAACAAACAGTGCTACAAACAATCTACAACAATAAATCATCAATCTACAATTTTTGTTTTTTTTTCAGTAACAGTTTACATTTCGTGTGCTTACACACGAAATGTTGAGAACCATTTCGTACGCCTATACACGAAATGTTGAGAACCATCTCGTGTAAAGATCATACGAGTTACATGGAACCATCTCGTGTAAAGGCATACGAAACTCATAAGAACAACTCGTGTAAAACCACACGAAATCAACGCCGACAGTTTCAGATTTTTTAACCACCGATTCGTACACAATTCGAACAATAAACCCCAAATAAAGCAATCAAACACAATTACAACAATGTAGGATCAAATTTAAACTACAATTAAGCATTATAGGATCGAATTTTAGGCATAAAAGTCAAGTTAGGAATTGAAATTGAAAGTTAGGGTTATAAATTGGGAGTGAGAGATGGATGGTTTTTTTTTTAAATGAATGGATTTGGGTATTTTGGAGGTATATATATGAGGGTATTATAGTAAATAACTTATGCCTTGCATAAACCTATGCCTTGCAAATATATACACCCATTTTGAGAAGAGAAGAGATGAGAGAGAAAGGAAAAGGGCAATTTTGTCCCTCAATACACAAAATACTAAGAACGACAATTATTTAGGAACACGATTTGAAGTGAAGGCTAAAACGTCAATTATTTGGGAACGGAGGGAGTAATTGGTTACTTAAATAATAGTCTCTCTGAGTAAAAAAAAAAAGTTATTACTACAAAATATAAGTAAAATAAAAATAAATAGAACATTTTTAAGTATTTACAAACTAAAAAAAATATATGGAAATAGAAAGTATTAAACTGTACATGTAAAATAAAACAAGACTGACTTAGACTTTATACAAAGAGAAGATACACATTCTTCTTCTCCTTTTTTTTTTTTTTTTTTTTTTTTTTTCTCTCTAAAATGGAACAGGAAATTTTGAAGTAATAGGGAATATAATTATATGAGCACTTATACCCTAAAATAATGATACCCTAAAGTAATGATAAAATTACTATCTTTCCAAGGTAAATGAGTGTAGGTGTAACTGAATCGTTTAAAGTCAGTATATCCAATCATACATTTTTTTAAATTGTTTTTTTTTTTTTTTTGAAAACCTGTATATCCAATCACGCATTATAGACACTTTTTTTAATAACTGAACAATGTTACAGAAAATCTGATATATTAATGGATTTTAAGCTCAAAATTTTAATTGTTTGTCCCTAAATAAATTATCACCTTTAAATATCTCATATTTTATACTTGCAACATTAAAAGTTTATTAAGTGAATAGTAAAGGTGTTTATTAAAAAAAATAAAAAATAAAGGTGTTTATTAGAAGTCAACTTTTTCAAAATTTATAAATTTACTTTCCATTTTCCAAGTATGTTTGTTAATTATATTTAACACATAATCAATACTCCATCCGTTCCTATTTACTTGACGTTTTAGCTTGAATCACAAAGACCAAGGAAGCAATTAATACTCTTCAGATTTCCATTTATACCCTTTGTATCCCATCTTAATTACACACGTTCACTAACTCACCCCACCCAACCTTTTCTTCTCCTCCCTGCACTAGATCCTTCTTCCTAATTGAAGACACCATGTTTACCAGCATGAAGAGAACCACCACCGTCCATATTTTTCACTGATCGTTTTCTTTGCTTGTTACTGTAAATCAATATTGATTCCCTTTCTTTTTAATTTTGATAAATTCTAATCTGGGTTTGATTCATTCAAAAAATAAAAATAAAAATTGAGATTCAAGGGTTTGAATCAACTTCTCTTTCGTTGATCTTGCTTTATAATCTCCTCCATTTCGTTGTTCTGATCTCTACCCTCCGGCACACAATCGACACTGTTGGAGCCACCGACATCAAGGCTGAGGATAACGATGAAAATACCCTCACTTTGTTGCTCGACGGTAGAAAAATCAATTCGGGGCAGAGTCGCAACACTGCTCATCGCCATCTTCTTTGAACTTTGAGGACACAAAGTTGCTCAAAACTGAAGAGGATTCTGGTGCTCTGCTCCAAAAAAAAAAAAGACCCATATGAAAGAGTGATTTTTTTTTTCTCTTTTAGAAGCAAATGAAGACTGATTATTAGGAAGATAAGCGCATGAAGAGAGAGAATGGCGGAGGACACGAGGAGTTCCTGAGGGCAATTTGGTCAACTATAGTCCTAAAAACCCAAAACGTCAAATATTAAGGAATTTGTTGAGAAGGCTAAAATGACTTTTAATTAGGAACGGAGGGAGTATATTATAGTTACTAAATTATATTTACTTGAAATGGTTTAATATATGTATTAAATCATTATACCGTGCAACGCACGGGTGCAATGCTAGTACACTAATAAGACACGATAGTGTTTAAGGGCCAAATGTTTTTTAGAAACAATAAAACAACAAGGCAGATCTCGGCGATAAACATTGCCCAACCCGACCAGTCGGCGCCGACGGCGCTTAGGCGGTGATTTTTGATTGAATGAGTTCTTTGGTTGATTTGGAGTTAATTGCAGTGTTTTATTACCGCCTAGAGCTTAGGCAAGGGCTATTCGCCATATACAGGCGCCTTATCGAACAAAGACTTTCAGAATTAAAATGAGTCTCATAGTTAACTATTGAGGGTATTCATGTCAATGGAAAGTCGAGAAGGGTCTTCTGTGAATTTTTATAAAAGTCCAATGCTTATGGAATATGCATAAAATTAAAGATTCTTTCGGGGAAAAAAATCAAATAAATAAATAAATAATCCTTTTCCTCAATCTTCTAAATTAATGTTATATAAAATGACTCTTTTCTAAATAATATGGACAAATATTTTGTTATATCATGATTTTTTTATTCATGAATAAATAATTTTTAAAATGTTAAAAGCTTCAATTTACAATCCACTTACAACTTTCGAGTTAAGTTTTACACATAGATTGTCTAACACATCTCGAATAATGATAGCCAACCTCAAACCAAATCTCCAATAAATGTTCTTGGGAACCACAACTTGCGATGCACAAATGCTTCTCCAAGTGAAACTTGGACACGACACAGCACTGACCTTTAGTAAACTCCCGAACGGTAAGAATTTGGCTTTGAAGACACAAGAAAGTGACGCATTTGAGTCGGCAGTAAATGCGCAACCAAACATCTCGGGCATTGTACCAAAAACAAATGTTAAAATCATTATACGGCTCTCACAGAGGAATAAGACAGAGGCTCCCAACAAAGGGGAGAAGATAAAGGCTCCCAACAAAGGGGACAATACAATGGCTCCCAACAAAGAAGAGAAGGCAAAGGCACCCGACACAGGGGAAATAACATATAATAAAACGAGAAGGAAGGCAACATTATTTAATCATATTAATTCAATGATTAATGTTTAAATTAAGAGATTCGAAGTGCTAACCGGAGATCGAACAGAAAACAAACAAATCAAAACAATGGCAGAATTTGGTTGAGAAACGAATGAAATTGAAGGATCAAAGATATGGCAGGATTTGGTTGAGAAGGAGATCAGAGGGAGTTGTTGGGGACGGTTTTTCAGTGGACTTAGCGAACTAGCACTGTTTCACTTCTATGAACTGATTTATTTAAAAGTGCAAAGTTTTTACTCGTTAACTATTTCGTCCATTCCTTTCGAAAAACTTTTTGTTTTTTATCCCTTCTTTTTTATTAATTATCGTTAAAGTGTATCCAACAACACAATTTTTTGTAATTTCAATTTAAATTTATTGAGATTACAAACAATTGTGTTGTTGAGATTTTATTAGTTTTTATATTGTTTAATAAATTTCTCTCTTTTGTAGAGATCCTTTGATTCTCTCCTCAGTAAGAGCCGTAGAATTCTCTCCTCAGTGAAAGCCTATGTTTATGTTTGTTGTTTTGTTTGTTTGTTGTTGATAGCGAATATGGAAGATTCGCATGTGCTAATATCCGAGATCTCCTAGTTTGTTTATATCCCATAATTCTAGCACTGTATATTTGAATAGTAGTGTAAATATTCTAGAGATAGCTTAAGATCCGAAATGATAGGCTTGATAGTAGTTTACTTAGTTTAGGAATGCTGTATATATGGGAAAGGGTTTTGGAATACAAGACACGGAATATCACTCTTTTATGGTATCAGCTATAACGATCCTTTTCTCTTCCGCATCGTCTTCTATATTTTCTTTTCTTTTCTGACTTCCGTGGCTGAGCAACTTAAATTCCACCCAGCGTTTACTGTCACTAACATCAAGAATTTCTTGCCTCTAGTTCTTGAAATGGAAAAGGGACAGTACGCATCATGGGCTGAGTTATTTCGTATCCACTGTAGGGTCTTTCTTGTGATAGACCATATCATTCCTCCTCATGTCAATGACAAAGCAAAGGACTCCGAGTCTGCTCCTGCTCGTGACGAGGTCCTCTGGTCACACCTGGACTCCATTGTCTTGCAGTGGATTTATGGGACGATCTCCACCGATCTCCTTCACACTATCTTGGAGCCTAATGCCACAGCACAACAGCAATGGGAGAGGCTGCAAGGTATTTTCCAAGACAATAAGAATTCTAGGGCAGTCTACTTGGAAAACCAGTTCTCACAGGTTCGGCTGGAAGACTTCTCCAATGTTTCAGACTATTGCCGTGAATTGAAGGTCCTGGCCGATCAACTTGCTAATGTCAGTGCGCCCGTCTCCAACAATCGTATGGTCCTTCAACTGATTGCGAAGGTTACTGGAAGGGTATGATAGTGTAGCTACTTTTCTTCAACAAAGTAATCCGCTACCCCCTTATTTGAGGCTCGTTCCCGGTTGATCATGGAAGGAACCCACAAACAGAAACAAGCAAGCATGGCAGCGGCTGCAACTGGGACGGCTTTGGTTGCTGCTCACCGGGTGTCTGAAGATCAGGTTGATTCATCCCAAGGGCAGGCTCGCCAATCAGGAGGTCGCGGTGAGAAAAATAATGGCAGTGGGCATAATCACAGCAATCCAAAGGGTAAGAATCAAGAAGGTCGTGGCCGTGGTCAAAACAATGTTCGTGGTTCTCCCTCTTCTGGTCCGACTCGTGGGTGGCAGCCACCGTCTCCATGGTGGCACTACTCGGCAAGCTGGACACCTCCTCCACCAGGCTTTGTTCCTCCGCCGTGTCCTTACCCAACGGCTCCTCCTGCTCATTCGGCCTCTTCCCGTGGTGTGTTGGGTCAAAGGCCGGCCCAAGCTTACACTGCTTATGCTCCTTCTGTGGCTGATTCCTCTTCCTATATGCCCACTGACATTGAATCGGCCATGCACACCATGACTTTGAATCCCCCTGATGAGATAGTTTACATGGACACTGGGGATACTTCTCACATGACAGGAAACCGAGGTATGCTCTCCTCTTATTTTAATTTAAGTCATCAAAATAAATCTATTCTAGTTGGTAATGGTCATAAAATCCCCATTCACGGGTATGGACAACATTTTATTTCCCCTCCTTATCCACCTCTTAAACTATCCAATATGCTTTATGCCCCTAACTTGATTAAAAATTTGGTTTCCGTTCGTCGCTTCACAACTGATAACAATGTGACTGTTGAATTTGACCCATTTGGTTTCTCTGTGAAGGATATCAGGACGGGCACTCCAATTCTGAGATGTGATAGCACCGGTGATTTGTACCCCGTCACCACCAACTCCAGTCATTCTACTTCCGTTCCATCTAGTTTTACTGCTTTAAGTCCAAATTTATGGCATGACCGTTTAGGTCATCCCGGAGCCCCTGTTTTTCGCTCCATTTGTAAGTTTATTGATTGTGAACCTAAATCTTTGAATGGTATTTGTTCCTCTTGCGTTTATGGGAAGCATGCAAAATTACCGTTCTTCTCTTCTACTTCTTGCACGTATATGCCTTTTGATACTGTTCACAGTGACTTGTGGACTTCTCCAGTACCGAGTTCAGCAGGTCATAAATATTACATGCTATTGTTAGATGACTACAGTAATTTCTTGTGGACCTTTCCAATGGCAAACAAATCTCAAGCTGTTTCCTTTTTCCTCACCTTTAGTTAATTCAAACTCAGTTTGCCCGTCCGGTTAAAAGTTTTCAATGTGATAATGGGAAGTAATTTGATAATTCACACTTTCGTTTGTTTTGTCAAAATAATGGCATGGTCCTTCGTTTCTCATGTCCTCACACATCCTCTCAAAATGGTAAGGCCGAACGCAAGATACGAACTATAAATAATTTGGTTCGGACACTTCTTGCTCACTCTTCCATGCCGGCTCATTTTTGGCACCATGCATTGACAATGGCCACATATCTCTTAAACATCATTCCCCACAAAACACTTAAAAATTTATCCCCTACTCAAATTTTGTATTCTCTGGTTCCAACCTATACACATTTGAGGGTTTTTGGGTGTTTGTGTTATCCTCTTATTCCTTCCTCTACAATTCATAAATTACATTCTCGCTCTAATCCTTGTGTCTTCTTGGGGTTTCCACCAAATCATCGGGGTTACAAATGTTACGATCTCTCCACTCACAAAATCATTATTTCCCGTCACGTAATATTTGATGAGACTAACTTCCCCTTTGCCCATTCTCCGTCCCCAGATAAAAATACTCATGACTACTCTTTTTTGGATGATAATTTACATCCATTTCATAGTCCATGGGCAACAACCACATATGGCCCAACTTCTTCACCAAATAACCCAATTGGTGCCCCACTGACCCAACAGACAATGCCCAACAGCTCAGCCCCAAGCTTTCTAGCTAATTGTCCATCGGCCCAGGTTACTTCACAGGCCCATTTACCTACTCCAGTCCAATTGCCATCTCCGCCCCCTACTTCCTCCCCTTCTCCTGGACGGACTGATGGCCATGCTGGTCCATTTTCTTTTGGGCCTTCTTCACCACATGCGCCTCTTACTTCCTCTTCTGAACCCATGAGCGTTCCAGCTCCCTTGCCCAGTACACGGACTGTTACTACTCGCAGCATGCATAGGATTTCTAAACCAAAAATTCAATTTAATCTTTTCTCATCTGTCACTCCGTCCCCAATTCCAACAAATCCCAAATCTGCGTTGTCCGACCCTAACTGGAAATTGGCCATGCTAGATGAATTTGATGCTTTAATTAAAAATAAGACTTGGGAGTTAGTACCCCGTCCCCCTAATGTTAATGTTATACGATGCATATGGATTTTTTCTTATAAAAAGAAATCTGACGGTTCATTTGAGCGGTATAAAGCCCGACTCGTTGGTGATGGCAGGTCACAACAAGTTGGCATTGATTGCACAGAGACATTCAGCCCCGTGGTTAAAGCCGCAACCATTCGTACCATGCTCAGTTTTGGCTTTATCCAAAGCATGGTCTATTCATCAACTGGATGTCAAGAATGCATTTTTGCACGGGTCATTACAGGAAACTGTATACATGCATCAACCGATGGGGTTCCGAGATTCCAGTCACCTGGATTATGTTTGCTTGCTTAAAAAGTCCCTTTATGGCTTAAAACAAGCACCTCGGGCATGGTACCGTCGATTTGCAGATTATGTGGCTACTATGGGATTTACTCATAGTAAATCAGATCACTCCCTCTTTATCTATGGTAATGGTCCTGATATTGCATATATACTTCTGTACGTGGATGATATTATTCTTGTGTCTTCCTCAGACCATCTTCGCAAATCTCTTATGTCCACTCTTGCTTCAGAATTTGCAATGAAGGATCTTGGTCCGCTTAATTATTTTCTAGGTAATGCTGTAACCCATTATGATGGGGGTCTCTTTCTTAGCCAAAAGAAATATGCTGAGGAAATTCTGGAAAGGGCGGGCATGACTTCTTGTAAACCTTCTCATACCCCGGTTGACACGAAGTCGAAATTAAGCACCTCCAGCGGTGTTCCATTGGATAATCCGTCTCTTTATCGGAGTCTGGCCGGAGCTCTCCAATATCTCACCTTTACTCGTCCAGATATTTCCTATGCCGTTCAACAAGTTTGTCTACATATGCATGATCCGCGGACCGACCACATGAATGCTCTCAAACGCATTTTACGTTACATTCGTGGCACAATTCACTTGGGTCTTCACTTATCTCGGTCCGATACTTCTTCACTTATTTCTTACACGGACGCCGACTGGGGTGGTTGTCCTGATACTCGCCGCTCCACCTCCGGTTACTGTGTATTCTTGGGTGACAATTTAATTTCTTGGTCCTCCAAACGTCAGCCTACGCTCTCTCGTTCTAGTGCCGAGGCTGAATATCGAGGCGTGGCTAATGTTGTTTCGGAGTCATGTTGGATCCGGAATTTACTGTTAGAATTACATGTCCCAATTAAAAAGGCCACTCTTGTTTATTGTGATAACATGAGTGCAATTTACTTATCAGGGAATCCAATCCAACATCAACGAACCAAGCACATTGAAATGGATATTTTATTTGTTCGGGAAAAAGTAGCAAAGGGACAAGTTCGTGTTCTTCACGTCCCCTCTCGGTTTCAAGTTGCTGACATTTTCACGAAAGGACTTCCGCGGGTATTATTTGATGAATTTCGTGCTAGTCTCAGCCTCCGTCCCCCTCCGGCTTCGACTGCGGGGGTCTGATAGCGAATATGGAAGATTCGCATGTGCTAATATCCGAGATCTCCTAGTTTGTTTATATCCCATAATTCTAGCACTGTATATTTGAATAGTAGTGTAAATATTCTAGAGATAGCTTAAGATCCGAAATGATAGGCTTGATAGTAGTTTACTTAGTTTAGGAACGCTGTATATATGGGAAAGGGTTTTGGAATACAAGACACGGAATATCACTCTTTTAGTTGTTTTCTGTATCTTCTGATGGCGACAAATCTCGTAGAATTTCACAATGAAGTAGAAGTCTTTGTTCTTAATTCACATAGATGTTTCGTGAAATTTGAGATGTTTGGAGGGCGTTTCTTCGTCAACTCGGATTCTCTAACGTATGGACTCAAAGCAACATCTTATCCAGTGAGAGACCTCTTAAATGCCAGGCAGTTTCCAAATTTTATTTGGATTAGAATTCGTAAGTCTCATGATTTAGATCGAAATAAACTTTGTTGTAGGTTTAGAGATGAAACTACTTTTGGTATTTTAGATGAGGCTCCAACTTTTGTGGTGTGCCATCTATTTTATTATTGTGAATGAAATTATTTTTTGTCGTTAAAAAAAAAAAAACTATTTCGTCCATCCATGCTTCAAAAAAAAAAAAAAAGAGCCTATTTCGTCCATCCACACATAAATAATATTCATTTTTTAAAACAAACTATAATAATGATCATTCAACATGTTTATTGTTAATCTTCCAAAAATTATTAATACTGCGACGACAAACATTTCATTATTTGTAATTAATAGAAAAATGACTTTATTATTTTTTCGAGATTATTATTATTATTATTTTGGCAACATTTACTAATAAAATGCAACCCGGGCCCCGAAAAGAAGGATTGGATTGGAAAACCCTAATTCTATATATATAAAAGTTCCAAACTAAACTCATCAGGTCAGACGGCTATTAACCTCTTCCTGAATTTCTCCATTGTTGCGGAAGCTGTTAATCAAAGGTGAATAATCTCCATTTTTTCTTATCATATTTACCACCATCTGATTTTATCCATATTCGTCCCCCAAATTTGTATCGCCTTTTTATCACGAACAATTTCTTGCAATTTTGTTCAGATTAGTTGCGTATCTATCGATATTTTTTCTCTCTCGAAATTTATAATTTGAAATTTGGTGAATACCCCCTCCGTCCCATAAAGATTTTCGCGTTTGACTATTCAAACTTTTTAAAGAAATAGAGACTTACTTCATTAGCTATGTTGTGTCTATACACTTTTGACCCCAAATTGTAGAAATGGGAAAAACTTTTTGGGACAATGAAAAATGACAAATGAGAAGATCATTTTGGGACGGAGTAGAGTATATCTACTTGATTGTACTCTGTAAAATCCATTTATTTTATCAGAAAATATTGGATAAGTTATAAAAATATCTTGTTTTTATTTTTATAGGGTTTACGGTTTAAGGTTTAGGGTTTAAGGGTAACTGATACTCCTGTCCCATAAAGATCGTCTCACTTTTTTCGTTGTTACTACGAAAGAACATTGAGCAATAATTAAAGCTACTTAAATGTAAAAATTGTTATTGATACATCATTATAAATACTATCAATATCAATTTTTAGATGCACATTAAGATAAGGGGAAATGACAATTTAGGGTCCAAAGTTTGGGGGGTGTGTGCCAATAGGGGTCTGATGTATCAATTTTGTCAATTTAGGGTCCAAAGTTAACAATGTTAGTCAATTAAGGGTTTTTGGACTAAGTTGCAAAGAAAATCCAGTTAAGTAACAGAAAAACATAACTGAAGTTAGTTTTGGATGTTCGCCTGGGCTGTCATTTCACACACCCTTATACAATGGACCCTAAATTTTCTTTCACTTTTATTATTAAATTTTTGAATAATTTTAATTAATTAAAAAATAATAATAAATAAAATAATAAGAAAATAAAAAATTAAAGTGGTTTTTTTTTAAACCGCAAATGAAGTTATAAACAAGGAAAATTAATAATAAAAATAAAAAATAATTTTATAAATAAAATAATAATTGGAATACTAATATTAATAATGAAACAATACTAACCACCACCACAGGAAAAAAAAAAAGAATTGTCCAAATCCCCACTTTCTTCTTTCTAAAAAAATAAAGTGGTTTTTTTTTTTTGGAATATAGTTTTTTTACACTTTTTCCTTTTTAAAATTATACTTTTTATTTTATAGTGGTTCTAATGAAAAAAATATTTTTATTGTATTTCTTGAAAAAATATTTTCGGTAAATGACGTCTTAATTATTAGTTAATTTAATATAAGAAAGTAAAATTTAATATTTCAATTTTTTTATTAATTTTCTACATCTGAAATGACAATATGCTCATGCAAATAATAAAAACAAACTCCAGTTAAATCCATGTCAAAACACTTGTGACTTAACTGGATTCCGTAAACAAAATCGTTAAAAAACCCTAACCTGCACAACTTTTGCAACTTTGGACCCTAAAATGACAAAATTGATACATCAGACCCCTATTGGCACACCCCCCAAACTTTGGACCCTAAATTGTCATTTCCCCTTAAGATAATTGCTCAAAGTTGGTTGGTAATAATAACGAAAAAAATAGGACTATCTTTCTGGGACAGGGGAGTATTAAAAAGAAAAAACTAGTTTCCCCCAAAACCTACTCTTATTTTATTCCGTATTTTTTGTTAACCTTTTGTCTAAATCAAATTTTAGGGTTTCGTCTATTGTTTCTTCAATTCGTAATGAAGAAGGATCAACAGGAATGGGAAATCCCTTGTTATTCCGACTGGAAGAAAGGTTATACTACCCGTTTCGATAAGGGTCGAGCAGCAGATGATGAAGAACTTGAGGAGGATGAAATTGATGATTGTTTAGCAAAGAACTTATTGGCACTACATGTTGCTGTAGAAAAGGCTAGGGAGGAAGTTGAAATGCGTTCAAAAATTCAGAAGGAGAAGTTGATGAAAGAGAAGGAAAGGAGGAAACAACAATTGCGTGTCTTGGCTCAAATCGCAAGCTCAGAGAGAGCCGGTGGTGGTGTGTGGTTGGGTGGTGGTGCTGTGGCGGACTTTGTATTATCTATTTTACTTGCTTTCCTTGTTTTCGGATGTATTGCCCTTTATTTTAGGGCAATGTCAGGGGCACAAAAAAAGTTCACAAAATGATGGATACAAAATGAGGTGACGATATTTTATTGGTTACATTGATGGTGGACCCGGCACACTCTAATTAAAAACACCAATAAAATCTTGACACGTCATTTTGTAGACCAAATTTTGTGACTTTATATTTACCCTTATTTTTATCTAATTTAGACTAGTTTTGATATTTTTGGGATGATTTTGTAATGGCTTGGATTTATTGTAATCCGGTGCTAGTTTAGTCTTTTTATTTATGTATTCGGATATATTATTTTTGAACTTCAAAGTCTTGTTCCAAAAAGTCAAAAGTCAAGATCAACATAGAAGATGGAGTAGCAAGTCAAAAATGGAAATTGAAGAGAAAGCTAGAAATCTGAAGTCATGTCGGGCACTCAGCACGAGTGCAAGCTTTGTAACGAGTAATGCGCACGAGTGATTATAGGGAGAACGACTCGTGCCCTTGAGCACGGCACGAGCCGTGACGCGCTGATGGATCAGACGGATTTAATGAGCTTTGTTTTATTTTTCTTTATTTTTTTTTCCTTATTAGACTTGTATTAGCTTTAGGTATTTAAACCCCTTTTTTCATTATTAGATTAGGGATCGTTCTTTTTAGTTTTTCATCAGAGAGGTTTTTTTTTTTTTTTTTTCATGTGAGATAAAAAACCTTGTATGGAGAACTAATCATCTTTGCTTTGGATTTGAGACCTTGAACCTAATTTAGTTCAATTGATGTATTTTCTTCTTCCTCGATTTGTTTTGTTCATAATTTTACTCATTCTGAGTTTTAGATCTATATCTAGGATTTATGAATTTGGCCAATTCACTAGTTCTTGTTATAGATCTTTGCTAGAAACTCTTATTCTGTGCCAAAATTAGGGTTTTCAGCGTAGCACCTTCGCGAATTGAGTATGTCATAGCAATTAGCGAAGTAAAATTCAATGATTATCCATTGATTTAAAATGTGTTCTTGATCTTAGTCTTTTAATACATCATCAATTAATATTTCGACTTTTTCTGTGCCAGTTTAAGTTTAATATTTATTAGGGTTTATAGTGAGTGTGCCTCTTTTATTAACTAAATTGAAAGAAAAGACATAAACACATCTCGTGATCAAGTGAATAAGATTAATTTTTATTACATCATAAATTATTTTATTTCACATAAATATTAAAGAAATTTTGAATTACGTATTTTTAAAGGAATTAAGGGGTGGAGTGAGATAAAAATATTTTGAGAAACAAAAAATGAATTGTATCCTTATAATTTTATTAATATTAATCAAGTTTACATTGAGAAGGACAACTAACTTTACCCTTTTACATTTTAGGGACATAATTATTAAGGAAAATAAGGGACGGTGAGACATATCACACACGCAAATGGTAATATATTTCTATTTTTAAAAAAAATTATACGGTGTGAATCGTCTGTCCAAACTGCAGGTCTAAACCACCAGTTTAAACCGCCTACGAACTGTAAACCGCCTGTTCACGGTTCACCTGGTTCAACGGTTCATCCGGTTCACGGTTTTCAATGATTTTTCAATGTTTCAAAACTGTCGGTTCATCCGGTTCAAACGTGAACCGTGGGCATGTCTAGTTGTAGGCAGAGGGGAGGTAGGAGTGGGCGCCGTATTTGGTGTTGGGAGAGGGACGGCGAGGGGTAGAAATGCATCACGATAAGAGAGACAATGCTGAGGGGATCGCATATTAGAGTTTTGGGCTATAGGTAATGGTAGCATTCACTTATTAATTCTAAGTAAGATTTTTTCACAATATAATCTAATTTTAGAGGATTTGATGAGGATAACTTAAGATAATTGTTATACGCATCCGTAAAATTGGCACTACACCCGTAAAATATTGTATATTTCGTAAGATAACCCTATTTTCATTTTTCTCCCAAACCCTTCATCTCCATGCCATTCAAACTCATCTACCATCTCGAACCAAATACACCAATCTTCCTCCCTTCTTCAATATGGAAGCCATTTCCTCAACATTTTTGCATTTTCCATGACAAACCCAAATTTGTTTGAATAACTCAACCTAGCCCCATTATACACCAGTTCGTCCGCCTCTCATTATCTCGTTCTCTCAACCCCCTTTCACTATTTTTCGAGCCTTTCACATTTTTCCTCGCCTAGAACTCAGAAAAAAATCATCTTTAATTGTTCGGTTTCTAAAAAGGAAACGTGATTTGTGGTATTCGTCCATGGTTGACGATACATCAAGAGAAATGTTCGGTAGAGCCAATCGAACACTCTCATGGTGTTCGGTCAACCATGGTTACAACACCATGAAAGTCCGATGAAAAATGGGTAACAAAGAGAAAAAACCAATTGTGAGTTAAACAGTGGAGAGAAATGCATGAAAACGTCTACAAAAGCCCTACAACTATGCTTTAGACATGGGAGAAAGAAGAAGGCGATGCGTGGGGATGTACCAAGGAAACGAAGGCTGATGGGGTGGAAGCAGGGGTGGGGGTAGGTTTTCCTGACGATAGATGAATGGAAGAGAGGATGTAGGGAAGGGAGATCGGGTGTTTGCCATAGTGTTTGAATAAGGAGAAATGAAGAATGTGAGTATTTTGAGATAAATATAAATTTTATGGGTGTAGTAGTAATTTTACTTAAATTGAAAAAGGGCAAATAGCATATTAGTGCCCCAAAGTTTCATATGAGTTGCGATTTAGGTCCTAATGTTCCAATTTTAGCAATTTAGTGCCTAATGTTCACATTTTGTGGCGAAATGGGTCTTTTTTGGATGATAATGGATGGAAGCTAACGGAATTAACGAAAAATCTAACGAGATTATTTGAAACTTGCATTTCTTACTCTTTAAGTTCAATATTTATTTATGTTGACCACATTTTGTTAAAAACTTTACAACTCCTAAAATTGTATACTCTCTCCGCCCCAACACAAGTAGGACTTCTTTCCTTTTTAAGCCGTCCCAAAACAATTGAGACTGCCCAAAATGGAAATGTTTTAATATATTTATATTCAACCAACTCCACCATTTAACCCCACTCATTCTCTATCTTCATTTTCCACCACTCATTTTATTCAACCAACACTACTATTTACCCCACTCATTCTCTCTCTTCATTTTCTATCACACATTCACTACTTTCTCTTAATTATTGTGCCCACTTCTCTAGTCCTACTTGTGCTGGGACGGAGAGAGTATATATATATATATATATATATATATATATATATATTATTAATAAAATAATGTATATTTTAATTAACCCAAACAAAACAATAAATATCAAAGTAAAATATTGTTTATCATTTAAAATAATAATTTTTTTGTATATTAGTGAAAACTATAAAAATAAAAATACCTCACACTAAAGTCATTTATAATTCTAATTTCTTAAGCAAAAGGCTAAAATTATGTTTAAAAAAAAAGTAAAGGCCTAAATTTAGATATCAGTCCATAGATAAATACCTTATAAATCGTCTTTTAATCTAAATTTGCTTGAAAAGGGAAACTAATAATTAAACCGAAACAAACTTCTACCTCCTTCGTCTCCTTCCCTCCACCCCACTCACCCACCCACCAGCCACCGACCACCTTCACATCTCTTCTTCTCCCATGATTTCTCTTACTCCCACAACGCCAACTTGCCTTTCTGGGTAAGAAACGCAATTTTTAAAGACGCTCGCTAAATTTTTCGTTACCTTCCATCCATGACCATCCGAAAAAGACTCATTTTACTACAAAAGGTGAACATTAGGCACCAAATTGTCAAAATTGAAACATTAAGACCTAAATTGCAACTAATAAGAAACTTTGAAGGCACTAACGTGCTATTTGCCGTTTGGAAAACGTGGAAAAAGGAAAAAAAAAATGCGGTAAGAGGTCCCGCTTGAAAGAAATGAAGTGGTTTGAACTTTGAACTTTACCCTCTTCCCTTACCCACAATAAAAACATTTTTAGAGAGAGAGAAAACACACACATATAGAGATATATAGAATATCTCTATCTATCATTATACCCCCGCAACAATATTATTCCTTCCCAAAATTCACCAAATTAGCATCACCAAAGACCTTTTCTTCCCAATTTTTTTCACATCCATTTCAAAACGATTGAGAACAATTCTTCCGATATTAGATAAACCCGCTCGTGGGTTTTTTGGGGTTCGGCCAGATTTTTTTTTGATATCTGATTGCCTCAGATTGTTCCGCCTCCATTAAAATCAATTTAGATAATTCTTCCAAAGATTTTCCGGGAAAAGTTTTGGGTTTCTCTTACACCCTCTCCTTTTGATTTTTTTTTTCTCTTTTCTCTTTTTATTTGATTGTAACTTAGATTTTACTGTTTCGTTCATCTATGATATAATCAAAGATAACCGATCAAAGTAAAAAAAAAAAAAAATAGGTAAGGGGCAAACATAACTTGTTGTTGGACTCTTACCTAACTTGTTTTTTGATTTATGAGGATAATCTGATTGGGATAAAATTCAAATATTTGATTATCTGGGCATTTTTTTAAAGTTGATTTGTGATCTGGGGTTTTGTCTGAATTTCGATTGAGGTTGAAAGGGGGGCGGCGGAGCCATGGCGGCCTTGAAATCAAATAGCCTTAATAAGTGGAGGGATTACTTTAGGACTGCGAATTCTGATATATTTGATATAATTCAGTATGCAATCATTGTTGCTGCTTCTGATTGTCCTAAAGAGTTTAGAATTCGAAGAGATGGAATAGCTGAGGCTTTGTTCTCTAGTAGATTGATTAAGTGTTTGGGTTGTGATCATGTGGAGTTGGCTGTACCTGGAGAAGGTGGGGAAGCGCATGCTGGTGAGGATGAAGGTTGCAAGGGTGAGTTTGAGAGAAATGGGCGTAAATTTGAGGTGGCCGGAGGTAGTAAAGGGAGCAACGTGAATAGTAGTGGAGGAGGAGATGATGAAGAAGATGATGATGATGATAATGAGGGTGATGATCAAGGGGAGAGAAATATGAATCAGGTGAGCAATTACAGCTATGATGCAGCTGAGGCTTTGACAGATGAAATTGAAGAAGAGGCTCAGATTTGTGGGGAGGTTATGAGGATCAAAGAGATTATAGAGAACAGCCAAAATGAGGTTTATTTCGATTGCCTTCTATTTGAATTGTCCTATCTTCACTTGTTTATATATTTATTTGTTATAATGTGTTTTTTTGGTTATTTGATTAGTGAGTTCTGTAATTCTTGGAGCCTTCGAATGGTTTGTTATATGAATCATTTCAGTTAACCACTTCATGAGTAGGGTTTATGTACAAATTATCTGGCCCGGTTAAGCATGCTTTTTGCTGATCATATTTGAGAAAGTGGCTTATTTTTTGTTTATTCTTGGTCGTGTCTTAATTTCGTGAACAAAAATGATTATAACATGTGACAATTTTCCTTTCATTTAGCCCGATCAGATTTGATTGGTTTAATTGTTAGGATATTGTTTTGATCGTGTCTTTTCTTTGACAGACTGATTCCGTGGTATATGATTCATTGAGGAAGCTTCAACTGATGGCATTATCTGTGGAATCTTTGAAGGTATGGAAATATCTTTCTCATTAATTAGACTTTCAGCTTTCCCTCTTTTCTGTACCCGCAACTCTATAGGTGTTGCACTTGGTATTCATGGAGTGTGAGGATTAATAAATCAGTTTTACTTCAGGAAACGTCGATTGGGAAAGCTGTGAATCCTCTTCGAAAGCATGCATCTAAGGAGATACGCCATCTTGCGAAGACGCTCATCGTGTATGGCTTACTCTCTTTTGTGTTTACTTGATAAACAAACTAATCAATACTGGTTGCCACTCAATGGAATGCATGCATATTTATATATGTTAGCCGTTAGGTTATTAGAGTATAATTGTCGGTTTATCTTACTATCGAGTAAAACACCACAATTATAAGTTGCCCTGAGTTAATGTTGATTATTTTTGATAAGATTGTGTCGATCTTATCATGATTTATTCGTATATGGCACATTGTTTATGTTCTAGCTTTAATGCCCAACAAATTTCCGCCCTTTTTGTGAGCTTTTTCCTTGCAAACGTTTGATTGTGCGTGATAACACGCGTTTAGAGTATGTTCAAGCAGTCGCGTGAGATGATACTTCACTTAGTTTGTTACTTCAAATGATTGCTCACAAGTTGACCTAATGAACCAAAATCCAATTTATCGTATCAGTTAGCTTGTTTATGGATGCATTACGAATCTTCCAACTCATGTTTCTATTGGTTACTTTTTGGCAATAATTTTCTTGTGGTTTATGTAACTTTTGCTACGGAAACATATACAGAGTTTTGACCCACCTCATAGTTAACTATCGTTGGGTCTTAGGATTGGTGTTAATATTGGAAACGTGTAGAAGAACCCCATTTCTTCTTGTGACGTTGTTATTGCTCTTATTTTGAATAACTTCAATCTCTCTCTCTCTCTCTCTCTCTCTCTCTCTTTTTTATTTTTCAAATGGAAGTTTCCGTAACTTTCTGTTGTCATTGTTCTTGTTTTGGAATAGCTTTGGTATTTTCATTTGTTTCCATAGAATATATATGCATGTAATTCAGCCCCTTTGTTGACAGAGTTTCTTTTTCTTGCTTCCTTCTACTTGTTTGACAAAATTTTAATCTTCATCCCATTGCATTGCAACAAAAGCTAAGTAGTCAATGAAGATATATGGTTTGCAGAAGAAAGAATATAGCATCTTATTGATGTGCTACAAATTAGTAAAGCTTCATTATTTTTTATTATTTTTTTAATAAGTAACTGCTCATTGCAGAGAGTGGAAGGCTGTCGTTGATGCATGGGCGGATGCTAACCCCTCGGTCGAAGGTAGATCTTTAAGGAGTCTGTTATATACTCCCTCCATTCCGTAATAAGTCTTGTGCTTTACTTTTTTGGCCCGTCCCAAAATAAGTGTCCTGTTTCAAAACAAGAAAATAAACTTAGTATAATGTCAAATAAGCAATGTACGAACAAGTAAAACACATTGTTTCAAAACATTAACAACTCCGTTGCGGCGCTTCTTATATGAGGGAAGTGTTAACTTATTTAATTGCTTTTTGTCTTCACTTCCTGAAATGAACTATACTTGAGACAAATTTATTTACTTTATGTTAGTAGCTTCCGAGGCGACCCCCGAGTCTATGAACCCCTCTGTTCTTGATGAAGAGGAAGGGCTCCCTTCTCCACCATTGGATGACTTGGCATTTTTATCGTCTACAATGGAGCTCTCTCAGGTATGTGATCTCTTCATTGTTACGTAATGGTGGATTTTTTATTTTATGTTTCTGGATATATTCTGATTGTGTTTTTCTGTGTTGTTCTCATATCTGATACGTGAAGTTCTTTGATGGCATGGAGGATTTTGGAAGTAAGTGAAAATCGTGTCCTTTATTTGTTCCATATATATGCAGCTTTTGCTATTTGGTTCTATAAACGAGGTTCCCCTGTTTTTGGAGATTTGTCATTCTCATTATGAAATACTCGTATTGTTTCAGATCCTAGAAACAGTGGGGAGCTCAAAAAGAACCGTGAAAATGGCAGAAGGCCACCATTGGAGAACAACCGTAATATCACCCAAAGGAAGCCACAGCAGATTCAAAATGAACCAGCAGTGACCCCTCCAAAGGAGAGAAAGGTCGAACAGACAAAGAAACATGAACCTTCAATGAAACAATCAAGTGTCGTGAGACCAAATAAACCCCTAGTTGCTGAATCTGGGCCAGGAAGACCCGTGAGGCCAAATATGGAACAAAGGGGTCATAATTCTAACAAGATGCAGCAAAACCCAGGAAATGCAACTGTTGCCAGGAGGCCACTGGCTCCCCAACAAGATGTGAGTACAAATCAGCACAATATGCCTTGAGTTTTATTTAACAGAAAGAAAATAATATATGCATTGAACTTTGTTGTTATTTGTTTATATACATATTTTAGTTTTTTCCTGCATCTAACTAATGGTTGTCTAATTGATCCAAATAGAAATTGAGGTGTTCAGATGACGCAGAAAATCAGATGAAACTCGAAGCCACAAAGAGAAAGTTACAGGAAAGTTATCAACAAGTTGAGAATGGTTTGTCTGCCTCCTTTCTACTTTTGTTTATTTGCTCTCGTTTTCCTGTAAAATGAATTTCTTGATGTTTAAGTATAAATTTCACAATGCTTTTTAAGAGTCATAAATTCGAACTTCTTGTTCAAAACTAATTCATTCTTTTCATCAACAGCCAAGAGGCAGAGGACAATTCAGGTTATGGAACTGCATGATCTTCCCAAACAGAGTCTTGGCCATAAAAACCCGCATATCAAACCGAGCAGCAACAATAACAACCACAACAGGCAATGGGCAAACGGGCGGCGCTAGCTTTCTAATTTTGCTCGTCCGTCCCAATAAACTATCCAGGTTTCTTCGAGTTTTTTCCGGAAACCTACCCTCGACCATTAACGACTGAGAATATCCATCCATTGATAAGATTAGAGAAGGTTAATTTGAAATTGAGATGCCTGGTTTGAAACTTCTGTTTAAATCAGGTAATGACTTCTGGCCATGAACTTTTACTTGTTCAAGTAAAAGAGGCTGGAAAGGTATAGTCAACTCTATGCAAAGTCTGGCTTGTTGACTTTCAGAGATTGAGAGAGGGGAGGAATAATTTATCTACACATACCAGTATACCATCTTTGATGATGACTTTATTTGTGGATGGTTATATTTTATTTTATTTTATTTTATTTTTGTATGACCCCTTTTCTGTAAGCAGTTGAGTTGGCTTTGAATACAGATCAATTGCACAGAATAAGTTTGATTTCTTTATAGATATGATATCTTGTATAGACATTTTTCACATTTATTCTTTTTATATACTTATAATAGAGTTAGATTAGATACATGATCTTTCCTTCTCTCTCATACACACCCACTTGTGTACGTATCACTAAGTGATCTAACAGTTATAAATTATTTTGATTAAAATCATTATAATGATTTATAATTGTCGGATTTGTTATATGGTACATAAAAAGTGGTACAGACAATTTTATTGCGATCTATTTGTAATAAGGTGTAACAATATTTTCAGGGGCAGAAACTGTTGGGAACTTGGGCTGTCTGGTCCCCTTAACAAATAGAAATGCAAACGTGTTGACCTGACCATTTCTATTCCTACAAAATACTTGCCCTGAATTTACATTTATTTATGTTTCTACCGTTTTTAAATAAATGAATGTCAAAATTTTTATTAAAGTATTTTGAAAATATTAATTTTTTATGTAGTTAAATAACAAAGATGCATGAATTAGTTTTTAAATATTTTATAAGTATAAAGTGACTCTGAAAAACATTGATAACAAATATTTAGAAAAATATATTTAAAATAATTATTCATTTTAAGAGAAAAAAAATCTTCAAAATAGACTTTCATTAAGAGCTGGAGTGAGTTATTATTTAGAAAAAAAAGGAAGTAATAATTAAAAAGATAATTATGAATAAAGCCCACTGACTTCCAGAGAAGTGCAGTAATTATTAATTTATGCTTTTATACTACTACCTCTGTCTCTAAATGAGTGTCCAAATTTCATTTTAAGGGACATTGAAAATCTCAACTTTGTGTACAATTTGGTAGCAAAGATTCATATATAATCTTGTAATCTCTTTCCAAACATTTAGTTTTGCACGTATAAAGAAGCCGGTGAAAAAAATTTCGAAAAAAAACATTTAGGGACAAAGTTATGTTAAAAAAAGACACTCATTTTGGGACAAAGATTTCTTAAAAATGGACACTCATTTAGGGACAGAGGGAGTATTAAACTTCCACAATTTAGACACATTTTTATTATTCTAGTGCATGCCATGTGCCAACTGGGTCATTACCATGCAATTTTTTTTTTAATAAAGTAATTATACTTAATAAAAGGACATCTTGTGGCACATCTTACTTGACTTTCTATCCCACTGACTAATTTTAAATTTTTTAACATATCTATTCTACTCAGTGAATCTCATGACAAATTCTGTTTATTTTTCTTTTAATATAGAGTCAAAAGGTGGTGCTCGAGCAAGCACCTTAATTTTTATTAATTTATTATTACATCTATTTTAAAATAAATATCTAATTTTACTTTTATTCAAACCAAAAATAATTATTTAATTTATAATTTTAGAATAGAGGAAATACTCACTCCGTCCTACCTCACTTGAGACTCGTGGCACAAGAATTAAGAAAAAGTAGTTTATATGGGGTAGATTGAATATAACATTAGACTCAAATGAGCTGAGACAGATCAAAATGAAAATAAGATTCAAGTGAGCTGCGACGGAAAGAGTACATCATGATATGTTCTTTTAGATTTGTACCAAGATAATAGAAATACATTCGGGACTAATTGTTGCTTTGAGAAAAAAAATAATGGCATGCATTAAAGTGACATTATTTATCGGATTATCACCGATATCTTATAAATTAGGGGAAAAATACGATGAAAACAGCCTTAATTATTCTCTTTAAAAAAAAAAAAACTAGTAAAAAAGAATAGTCCTTAATTCCAATTTGATCAAAAAAAAAAAAAAAAAAAAAAAAAAAAACCATTTGATCATATACAGGGCAATTTGATTCTAGTTCTACATATGTGTAGCAATCCAAGCCAAGAACTTTATGATGGATTCGCATTTTATTCAAAAGGCACAAAAAGACAATGCATTATTCAATGCCAATTCTTTATGTGGACCAATGGACATATCCTTTTCATATCCATTTTAAGTTGTTTGTTGGTGGATTTTCCAAAGTTGAATTAGATTGTTTTTAGGTTTTAATTCATTTTTAACCATTGTACTTACGACTTTCACTTTAATTATTATTGTAATGATCCGATATTTTTTTTATTTTTTTATTTTTATTTTTTTAGTTTATTTTATTTATGTTAACTCATTTTAATTAAATGACAATTAAGGTTAATGGATTAACTAAGGAAGTGGGCTAGGTAATTAAAGAGTTGGATCAAAATTGTAATGGGCTTGAAATGGGTTATAGCCCGAACTTAAAATAAATAGGTCAAACCCAAATAACAATTACCCAAAATATAAAAACCTTAGTTAGTAAATTTTAGGTTTTTACTCTTAATTATCAAAATAACAAAACAAACAAAACCCTACCCACACCAAAGTAGCCGCCGGCCAAGAGGAGAAGAGGGAGGAGAGTTCGACATTTTTTTTAAAGTTTAATCCGATCATTCTCAAGGTAATGTCAAACCCCATCTTCTAAAATTCATTTCATTGGATTTAGATGAATAAATCTTAATCTAGGCATGTTAAAAGAAATAATCATTAGGGTTTTGCATGCTAGTAAATTAATGGTGAAATTTTAATGGTCAAAGGCTTAAATCGAAATGCTATGATAAATGATGATTCCATGCTTAGCTTTATTTTTAAGTTTGATTCTATGATCATGAAATGGATGAATCTATATTTTATAATGTATGGGAATTGGACAATATGGGATTGAAATTAAATAGGGTTTAACGAAAAAAAGGAAAAATATGGAATTACACCCTATGAGAGGCTCGGCCGAATGGCCTATTTGATGTTGAGAATTCTTTTGTTGATTTCTTTTAATATTGTTATCGATTATTGAATAAATGGATGTTAGAAATTCACAAGGAAAATTAAGAACAAGAAAAATTGACCAAATCTATGAATCTTGATGCTATAAAATTCGGCCTAAAAAGCTATATGAATTGGGTATTAATTCTTGATTTAGGATGTTAATAGTTTGGACGGAAAAGTTAGTGTTTTCGTTAGACTTATAATGAAAAGAGAACATGATCCTTAGGAGAGCTATCGGAAAGTTAGAAAACTAACTTGGAAGAATGTAATAAGTACTTGGAAGACCTTGAAAGTTAGAAAGTTAACGAGAAGAGGGAAGATTAAAAGATCTCAGTTAGTTTCCTAACGAAAAAGGATTAAACTGATAAAGTTTAAAGTTAAAAGGAATGAAAAGGAAACCTTTGAGATTAAAGGGGTCTAAGTGGTTAAAAAGAAACTTGGGGGACCTTTACGAACAAAACCAAAGTCAAAGGACCTTCCTGCAATTAATCCAAAGTTGAAGGACCAATTTGCAATTAATCTAAAGTTGAAGGACCAAATTGCAATTAATCCAAAGTTGAAGGACCAATTTGCAATTAATCTAAATTTGAGGGACCAAATTGTAATTAATCCAAAGTTGGAGGACTTAATTGCAATTATATTAAAGTTGAAGGACTGACTCGTAAATCAAAAGTCAGAGACTTAAACGTAAGTAAAGGAGTAACGAAATAAAGAAGTAAAAACACATCTCTCAGTTAACTAAGTAGAAGTAGTTAACATCATAAGAGAGTACTAAAGTAAACTATTCGATGCCTTGTAGATTCGTACGAGGAGAACACTGCAAGGAAAAGCAATCAAGGTAGGGGATTACGTTCCTTACTGTTATTTGAACCCCTGTTGATTGGAACTCTATATTTCCTTCTATAAGTTAGACTATCAATATGGCATGATAGTATTTGAATAAACTCTGCGTTATTGAACGTTCTTTTGGAAGAATCTTTACTTAGTGATGTCCCCATTGATCCAAAGTATCAAAGATTGAAACTTGTTATCACATACTTGTACCTTGGTATGTTCACATCCTAACTCGTAAGTTAATCACTTACTTGTTGGAATGTACAATGTCCAGTTAGAAAAGACATTGTCGGGACAGTCCAGTTAGAAAAGACTCGTCCTTAAACTAGGGATTGCATGAATGATCACATGCCTTCTCTCAGGAATTGTCTGATTACAAGGATAATTCTAGACCCCGAGCATATATATGTGGATACCATATATGTTACGACCTACACTAATGGCTTGAAGAAGCTAGGTGTACAAAAATTGTACCTTTGGTATTGAGGATATAATGTACGTTGGAATTGACAGAACTAGAATGAATCCCTTTGGATCGTAGTGCCATAATCCTTTGAAGGTAAAATCTTAAGAGTATTATGACTGTATTGCTCTGCAGTCTTAAATCAAAAGTAATTGAACCTATCCTTGCAAAAGTCATTCATAGTGTTCGTTCTGGTCGTCTCTCCTTAGTAACCGGAGAGGCCACGTATGAACTTACTGAGCATTCATTCGCTCACCCCTTCTCTACAATTTCTATTTCAGGATTTAAGTAGAAGGAAAAGGAAGGAGAGCAGCCGTAGAAGGAACGGCAGATTTGAAGATTTATTATTTAGTTATTTTAAGAATAATTAATTACTCTGTTTAAGTTGAAATACATTAATGGCTAGGGTTGTTTACCTGCCGAGACAAGTTTTGATGGTTACGCTTCCGCATTTATGATGAACTGATGATGTAATTAAGGGTTGGTTTGAGAACCCTAATTTGAGGTATTTTAATTATTGTTATTTAATGTCATTTAATGCTCAGATACAGTAAGAAAATTTGGGGTGTTACAATTATATTTTATTTTTTGCACGAAAACCATTCTATTTTTGAAAACCTCCCATCGCAACCAAATTTTGTGTCTAATCCGTGCCCTAATCCGCGATTTTTGGGGTTGGATGAGAGGTTTTCCAAAGTAGAGTAGTTTTCGTGCAAAAAATAAAGTAGGATGGTTAAAGTTAAAGTGAAAGTCGGGTGAAAGTACGATGGTTGAAAATGAATTTAATCTTTTTTTTTTGTCTAAACCTTTTCTTTTCAAGGATTGATTATATCTAATGTCTAAAAAGCTTTTGTAAACCCATTTTATAAGATATAGTTTGCAGTTTTAGCGATCTAGAGATCCAACTTTCGATCTTTGTTTACAAAAATATGGTTTAAACAACTTCCTCCGTCCAACCAATGACCTTCTGGCCTAGTGGTATCTGGGTGACTGTGTAAAGGTTTCCTTTTAAAATAAGTCCTGAGTTTCATTTTTTTTTGGGGGAAAAAGTGAAGAGCGAATGATATGTTACAACTGTTTAAAAAAAAAAAAAAAAACTTCCTCTATCCGTCACAAGACATATACTTTTGTAAAAGACATTAGGCCAAATTACATTTTACCCCCCAAAGTATCCACCGATTCTTACTTTGCACCCCCGTTTGAAAAGTCGGTCTGTTTGGTACCTAAAATTTCAAATTTTCCCACTTTGCACCCCAGCACTAATGAATGTTAGAAAATTTAACAGAATAGGTAACGAAAGGACTATTTTGTAATGCTTATTAGTTTTTAAGGGTCAAACTGCAAAGTGTTAAATATTAAGTACTAAAAATTTATTTTTTTCCAAATATTTAACATTATCTTAATTCTTAAATCTTAAATAATTAATATTTCTTGAAATTAATGCTAATTTTATGCTATTTTTTTTTTTAAAAAAAGGAATTTTTTTTCTAAAAAAATGTTTTTTTTTCTTAATAAAACTAAAAAATTAGTTTTTTTTAAATAATTTTTTAAATAAAAATATTTAAAAAATAAAGAATTTTTTTCTAAAAAAACATTGTAATGTTTTATTTATATTTTTAAAAACTAAAAATAGAAATTTTAAATTGTAATTTTTTAAAGATTTTTTGTTTAAAAAAAAGTAAAACATTATAGCATTTTTTTTATTTTATAAAAATATATATTTTTTTTAAAAAAAGTACAATATTCTTTTAAACAGGACATACCAAAAAAGGATAGTAAGAACCTTAAACTGGGACGGAGGGAGTAATTTTTTTTAAAAAAAGGCTATAATGTTTTGTTTTTTTTAAAAAAATAAAATTCTTACAAAAATTACAATTTAAAAGTTTTATATTATATTTTTAAAAAATACAAATAAGACATTACAATGTTTTTTTAGAAAAAAATCTTTATTTTTTTAAATATTTTTATTTAAAAAAAAAAAAAAAAACGTAATAATTTTTTTTAGTTTTAAAAAAAATATTTAATAAAAATTATTTTAGCATACAAAAATTGTATTATTTTCAAGAAATATTAATTATTTAAGATTTAAGATAATGTTAAATATTTGGAAAAGGAAATAATTTTTTAGTACTTAATATTTAAAAGTTTGCATTTTGACCCAAAAAACCTAATATGCATTACAAAACAGTCCATTCGTTACCTATTCGGTTAAATTTTCTAACATTCGTTAGTGCGGTCCGAAATTCGAAGTGATATTTTTGATTTGGTGCAAAGTGGGAAAATTTGGAAGTTTAGGTACCAAACAGACCGACTTTTCAAACGGGGGTGCAAAGTGAGAATCGGTGGATACTTTGGAGGCTAAAATGTAATTTGGCCAAGACATTATGATAAGTCAACGTTTTAAAAATTTTGATCAATCATCTAAAAATAAGTTTTTTCAGAATGACCATTAAAGCAAGAGTAGACCTTAATTTTAGTGCATTGGCGAAGCCATGGTGCCCCTTCAATTTTAAAGAGTTTCCATTCTAGCACTTTCAAGTTTATTAAAAAAAAATGATTTTTCACTACTGAAAATGAGTTTAAAAATTGATGTGTTAGTCGGTTAAATTAGTACACAATACTCCCTTTGTCCCAGATAGATTGTCTCATTTTGACTTTTTATGGTCAACAAAAATGAATTTTGACCAAACCCTAGTGTCAATCTAATCATTCTAGTGAAATTCTAAAAGTTGTAATTGATTAATCATTAATTGATTTATCAATAACACATTTTAGAATTTTGTTGTGATGATTAGATTGACACTAGGGTTTGGTCAAAGTTTAATTTTATTGACCATAAAATGGAGAGTATATTGGCCGTGATTTCGTCTTTAAGATGAGAATTTACTTTTATTGCATAATTAAATCATTGAAATTGAATCATCATGCTAATCTAATTAACAAGCTGACTAGGGCATAAAAATATAAAATACAATAAAATCCTTTTTATAAAAGAAAAACATAAACGTTTTATATCTCTAGTTGAGATGGCAAAGGATAAGGGCAGATAAGGCCGAGTGACTGACCTCCCTCTCTTTGTTCTTATCCTATTTTTTTTTATTTTTTTTTTTGCCACTTTTATTCTCGCTATCTGCAAATAATATTTCTGATTGATGTTCAAGCCACACACATATATGTGTTTATATAATGCTAAGTTACAATTTTTTTTTTATTATTATAAAATTGGAGCTACATATATACAGTTGGCAGTTCATGATTAGATATTTAATTAATGAACATTGGGGTCTACAAACATAACATCCAATCATTCACTTAACCCAAATTTTGTAAGAAGTCTTTATAACTTTAGTACTCCATCCGTCTCAAAATAGATGTCGTTTTGAGAGTTAAATTTTTTAGGGGTGGCTTAGTTGGTATACCAAGTGTATTTTGCCTATACAGTGGACCAACCAAGTTAAACTTGGTACAACAAAATGCATATGATTACCAACTGTCAAAGTCGGTATACCAACTTATTGGTACGGTTGATACTTGGTTGGTATGGTCGGTATGTGGTACTCTACTAAGTATGAATTGATGTACAAAAAAAAATGTTATTTGAACATTTTTTTTTCATTTTTCATCAATTATAAAAGAAGTAAACAATATAAAGAACAACAGAAGGTGAACCATACATTTAAAAATAGTTAAAACAAACATGCATTACAATTTTATTATACAATAAAAATTAAATCAATTTAATGGAAATTTTTACAACATGACTTGTGAGGAACCTTCACATAGAAATACACGTAATTGGAATAGTTATTGTCTTTAAATAAAAAACTAAATATAAATTTCAACAAATCAAAGGTCATCTATGTATATAATTAAAAATTTAACACATTTTTCAAATAATGTTGGTACTTGGTATACCAACCAAAGTCAAATATTCATACCGTGTATCGACCAAATTTTCAAAATTGGTACGGTATACCAACGAAAATCATATATTAATACCATATACCAACTTTTGATATACCGAATGCGAATGCGTTTAATACGGTTGGTACATGGTTGGTTGGTTGGTTTAGATTTGTACCATTGGCCACCCCTATCAAAATACATGTCGTTTTACTATTTTCAAGACTATTTTGTTGTTGTATACCGATTCTACCCTTATTAATGATAGTGGACTATCTCTTAAACAATTATTTAATTGCCTACCTAATTGAATTACTTTAGGGGTATATAAGACTTTTTCACCTACATTAATTGTATTTCTTAATATGTGTGAAGTGGTTGAAACGACATCTATTTTGAGACGGAGGGACTTACTTTACATATAAACCATATAAACCAGTTGTGGAGAGATCTATCTAATATCTAATGTCCAATATAATATCCTTCCCTAGACTTATGATAATCAATTTTTTCAATAAACAAAAGTCTCATTTTAAAAATTAAGTTAAGAATGAAGATTTTCATGTTAAATGTAAGTTTTTTTTTTTTTTTTTTTTAAGTTAGAAAAAAAAATTCTGGCTCATAATTATATTGTTTTTTTTATTTGTCATAAAATACATGTATCATTTTTAAATGTTTTTCTGAAATCACCATTTTAAACTTTCTTTCTTTGAAAGACAGTACTTTTAAATGTTAAAGCCCAATCCTAAGCCCAATACTTTTTCAGTAACTAAACCTGGAGAAAAGGCTCCGTCGGGTTAGGGAATAGGGAATTTATTAGATTGATGAAAGCATCCAGCCCAAATTGTTACCCAACAAGCCCACAAACTTCCAACCCTAGGGCTATCTAACCAACAACAACAAATTCTTAAGGGCAATGCTAGGGGCACAAAAGAATTACACAAAATGATGGATACAAAATGAGGTGGTGATATTTTATTGGTTGCATCGATTGTGGACTCGCCGCCACACTCTAATTAAAAGCACCAATAAAATCTTGACACATCATTTTGTGAGCCAAGTTTTATGAGATTTTTTTTGTGACTTTATATTTACCCAATTCTTAATTAGTTGCGAAAAATTAGGGCTTGGCTAACACGAAATATGTAATCATTATTTGTAATTAAAAAAATGAAAATATGAGAAAGTAAAGTAATTTAAAAGAAATAATAGGTGAGACTTTGAAAAATGAATATATACACATGCGCACTGACACTACTTTATAATACTATTGATACTCTTTAACACTAGCACTGACACTCTTTAACACTATTACTGAGACTACCATTGGCGCTCTTGCACACACGAACTGACCGTTGAAAACATATAAACTAGTAGTTTTAAACACATAAACTAGCAGTCTTAAACACACGACTGACATATAAATACATAGACGAGCAGTATTTTACACGCCAACAGGCACAGGCAGTAATAGTGATTGAAACACACGAACTACTGGTCCATAATACATGCACCGGTGATTTAAAAAACTTACACTGACTATATATACCATTAACATTGACATTCTAGAGAGACGGAGCAGAGCGTGGCACAATCTTAAGGTTTTTTAGTGCGCCTGTGCTTCACTATGTTTAGTTTAAAAACAACATTTTTCTTATGTATTAGGAAAAACTAGTTTTTCATGAGACCAACTCTTAAGAATTATTTCTAAAAACATAGGTATGGACAACTAAATCGATTTGAGCCTGGATCCGTCCATGTTGATTAAATTAAATACAAGATGAAAGAAACTAACATTTGAATATCGCATCCATGAACACAGACTTTAAGGTGCTAAAGCAAACACCATCTATCGGTATCCACACGTCGAATGGACTCAAGAACACTTTCTTGATGCGATTGCTAGATCTAAAGGCTTGATGAAGAAACACACTTTTTTCGTAGGAATTATTTTGCTTCTTTGATTATTGTATTTTGATTATTCTAAATCTCAAAATAAATAATCCTCTCTATGGTTTATTGTTTCTCAAATAATTGTTATTGATTTCTAAAATCAACCATTGAAGCTGTCAATCCCGCGGCTGCATATATTTATATGAGGGTTTGACCTAATTCCGTTTGGGTTCGGGATTCTTTGTCAGACAAGGAATCTGAACAAACTGTCCAGATACGCGTAAGGCAGCCGTACGGCTCTCCGAGAGCCGTACTCCTCCTGTGGATCCGTACGGTCAGCAGTTCGCAATCCCCAGATTTTTAGCCTTTTCAATCCGTTCTATTGCGTGTGACCCAATAGGATTATACTAAGTTGGCAACGAGTCCGAACAAGTCAAAACCCGTAAGTCATAAACGGACTCTAGCAAGCCATTATGACTACCCAATTAGTATAACTTTGAAAGTCCAAAGTTACCTTATAGAACATATCACAATCCATTTGTCACGCGATATCATATTGGACATAAGTCATGGTCCGCGTCAACTTATGTTGTCAAATATGCTTTCTCGATCTTGAGTAAGTAGACTGATATGAGCAAATGACATTGATTACATCAATTCATTTGGGCATGGTCATGCACTATCATCAATCTCACTCATCGAGTGGCCAAGCAGATATCTCTCTTGAGAAAGGGACAAATACCATCTTGACTTATCATTCTTCCTTACAAGAATCCGATTATACCAATCGTAGCCTTTATAACTACCCGGTTATATCCTTAAAAAGTTTGAATATTATAAAGATCATTTTGGGACGGGGGAGTATTATAAAAGAAAACCGATGTATTTGAGTAATTTCAATCGCAACAAACACAAAATTTACTTTGTAGAACATCCTTATCGAAAATCGACAATTACAAGAGAACGGCACCATGTCTCCTCCCCATTTTCTGTCTTCTTAGACGCATTCTATGATCAATTTCGGACTTTTTGGCCTGGCCATTTCATAGATTGATGTTCCTTTTGTTCCCAAGGATTCTCTTTCAATTAAATTTGACACACATATCATGTTAAAATACTTGAGTGGATATATTCATTCACTTTTCTAGCCAAACTAGACTATAGACTATGACATACTTCCTCTGTACTTAAAATAAATATTTTGTTAGAGCAAAATTAAGAACGATGGCCACAGCATAAAATAATCCCAAACACAAGAATTTACGTGATTCACCAATTTAGTTATGTCTACAGACGGATGAGATAATATTATTATCAACTGACAATCACAATACAAGATCAAACTAATTTAGTGCTCGGATTATTGATCACGATAATTTCTGATTATGCAAAACCCTAGATCTAGAATTGCATTTCTTGATCAATATAAACTTATGATTATGTTAAGAGGGAGAAAGCTATCTATACTTTCCTTCCTACTAACCCTAATCAACAAACGAGTCAACAATACTTATCCCATGAGGAATCATGTTTCCTTAACCGGCGCCCAGGCCTGGAGCAGGCCCATGCTCGCCTACACGGTCGTGCACTATACCTTGCATGGCCGTGCTTCCAGTCACGTACTCATTAGTCTCTGATAACCATGCAGGCAAGGTTGTGCAGCTATCCTCGCACGCTCGTGCATTTGCTGCTTCTGAAAGCTGGTTGTCACCTCACTGCTTGCACGCCCATTGCCCTTTCCGATTGTCAAGCTATACTTTGCCGATTCAAGTTCCCAAAATAACGTGATCCCGTTGCGGACATATCCTTAAATAATCACAATTGATTCAAAAGCATATTCCCAACATTTTCCGCTCACCAAATATTGTTGTGCTTGGTCTGAGGTGCATCTTTGTACTTGACGTAATAGCTGTTAGAAAAGTGACCAAAGCTAATCAAATAAGCCAACAATGAAAAATCAAAATCATTGAAATTTCCAAACAATATTTTCTTATATAAATGCAAGTTTTCCTTGTAGGTTTCATTGTGTGCATATCTATTTAGTTTTATAGTAGACACTTTTCAGGCTCCCTTTTCTCTCCCAAAAATGATAACTCATCAAACTCAAACATGGATGATTGTAGCAACAACAATATGCACAATTCTCACATTTTCAAAAGTTGAATCTGTAATCGAATCGGATCGAATAACAAGATTACCAGGACAATCAAAAGTCAGTTTCCAGCAATTTTCAGGATACATTTCTGTCGATGAAAATAACCAAAGATCTCTCTTTTATTACTTTGTCGAGGCCGAATCTGAACCTGCTTCAAAACCTATTGTTCTTTGGTTAAATGGAGGTAAGATATAGTAGCAGCTTATACTTCTACCTCTGTCCCGAAATAAATTTCTCACTTTTCACTTTGGTCGGTCTCAAGAATAAATAAATGTTGCAGCGTAATTTTATCATTGTCCCAAAAACGTTGACAATTCAAATGCGATATATATTTTGGGACCGATAATCAGTATATTATGTTGAAATTTGATGTATTTTGTTGATATTGCAGGTCCGGGTTGTTCATCGGTTGGTGTTGGCGCATTTGCGGAACATGGACCTTTTAGACCAAATGGTCACGGTTTGGTTCAAAATGACAACAGTTGGAATAAAGGTACGTTTTTTTTTATTTATTTATTTATATTAATTCATAATGTCATGAAGGCTATTTGGATTCGCATTAATTAACTTGAATCGCATTTCTTTTTACTGCAGAAGCAAATATGTTATACTTGGAGTCGCCAGCAGGAGTTGGATTCTCATATTCTACGAATAAATCCTTCTATGCCTACGTGACCGATGATATTACAGGTAGACGTGACCATTTTTCAACCGTAACCGGCTAACCGCCGGTTTTTAACCGGCCAACCGCCAACCGTTTCAACCATCAACCGTCGGTTACACGGTTCGGTTAAGGTTAGGCCATTTAGAAACCGGTCAACCGCCGGTTATAACCGGGAAGCTAACCGCCGGTTCAACCGTCTATACTAACCGTCAGTTTCCTAACATTTTCGAGTTAGTATTCAGAATTACAGTCAGTTTTCAAACGATTTCAGTTAGTTTTCTAACAGAAATCAGTTTTTTTTTTCATTTTCAGTCAGTTTTTTTTTGACGATTTTCAGTTAGTTTTCTAACAAAAACTGCAAAAACTGTTTTTTTTTTATATAAAAAATAAAATAAAATAAAATAAAATAAAAATCACATAACCGGGTTAACCGGCTTAGCCGGTTAATTGGATAACTGGCTAACCTTAACCGTTAACGGTTCGGTTAAGGTTATGACTTAACAGAAAAACTAACCGGTTGTTATAACCGTTAACCGGATGGACATGTCTGAAATTACAGGTTCTTAATTTTCTCTTTCTTTTCTTTCTACTTTGCAAAATTATTTTCTTGCCAATGAATGTTTCTCTCGTCATCTATCTTTCAGCACAGGATAATCTTGTCTTTCTCAAGAATTGGTTCAAAAGTTATCCAGAGTATGAAAACAACGACTTTTTCATCACCGGGGAGAGTTATGCTGGTAAGATTTACCCCCCCCCCCCTTTTTTTTTTTTACTGTTCTGTAGCCTCTGTCCTTGGATCTCCTTGTCGCCTTTCCTGACTTTCACGGCCAAGATTGCATGGTCCAGTTTAACGAGGTAATCTAAGGTCAGGATGAGAACGTGTCAGAAACAATACTACTACCCCGCCCCAAAATGAATGTGTAAATTTACTCTTGAACAAGAGAAAACACATCTATTTTATGACGGAGGGAGTATTATTTTGGTATGTAATGGGGCCATGCAATATCAGACGTGAATTTCACCAATTTGCAGGGGCCAAATATATAATACAAGAAACTCAGATTCAATTCTGTCACAAGAATACATAATAATTGCGAATCAAATTCGCTCAAATTCAATTTTCTTAACAGGACACTACGTTCCCCAGCTGGCGGACCATGTTCTTCGATCCAAACAGAAGTTCAATTTAAAGGGAATAGCCGTAAGTCAAATTCGCATAAAGTTTACCAATGTTACCACGTTCTTCGATCCAAACATGGTCCACAAAATTCATTTCGTGATTGTTGGTTTATATGAATGCAGATAGGAAATGGGCTTCTGGAATTCAATACAAATTTCAATTCAATGGGGGAGTACGTTTGGTCGCACGGTTTAATATCAGATGCAACAATGGATTTGCTTAACACGGCTTGCAATTATTCTCAGATTAGAAGACAATACACAGCTGACAAACTAACCCCTGTTTGCGCTCGAGTTGCTCAGCAATTTTCGAAATCACTGATTTTATTGATGAATACGATGTCACTGCCGATATATGTTTGTCACAATCTGGATCGCAATCAGAAGTTCTTCATTCATCGGTAACCTCAGTTTATGCAAGTTTGTACAGTAAGCATTTAGTTAAGAGAAAAATGTAAAACTTCCTCCGTCCCATAATGATGTTCCACTTTTTGTTTACAGAAACTGAAAGGGAGCGTAGATGTGTGCTTGCAAGAAAAAGCGTACGACTACTTGAACAGGAAAGATGTACAAACGGCTCTTCATGCACGACTCATTGGAGAAACCGAATGGAGATTTTGCTCACGGTAATACTCGTGCTAGTTATTTCATTTCAACCGCGCTAGCTAGCAGAATAAATTTTGTTAATTTACACAACATTTAATTTGTTTCTTTTTTGATCATTAATTTTTCTGGGTTTATATTTTAGTGTTATGCATTATGATCTTCTGAATTTGGAGATACCAACAACTCAACTTATAGGCTCAATTGTCAAGTCTGGAATTAGGGTTTTGTCCTACAGGTGACTCTCTAACTCCTTTCACTTGTTCATGTTCTTTTAAAGATTTTTTTTTTCTTGAATTTCTTTTTTTTTTTTTTTTTTTTTAGCAAAAATTAGTACAATGCTAAATGTATTGATTTAATAAAACAGTGGAGATCAAGATTCAGTAATCCCGTTAACTGGTAGCCGGACACTGGTCAATGAAATAGCTAAAGGGTTGCGACTCGACGCAACTACACCATATCGCCCTTGGTTCGAAGAAAAACAGGTTAAGTGTTTTTTTTTTTTTTTTTTTTTTTTTGGTTTATTAATGAATGACTTAATCTATTACAAAAAACGAATCATGGTCTTGTTTTTTCTTTTTTTCTTTTTTAAGAGACTTATGGAAGAATTAATTTTCCTGGTTGTGTAGGTTGGTGGATGGACGCAAGAATTTGGTAATAACTTAGCGTTTGCGACCATCAGAGGAGCATCACACGAAGCTCCAGCTTCACAACCCGAAAGATCGCTTCTTCTGTTCAAGCAATTCTTGAAAGGCGAACCATTGCCTTCGATAAATGGAACGACACAAGCAAGAAAGCAAATGATCAAGCAATTCTAATAGAAATTACAAGGCTTTGTTACTTGGTCTATTTCATTGTACTAGCATAAAGAGAGATGACAAATTCACAAGTATTTTTGTGTTGTTTAACATTATACAGTATTTCATTTCATTATGCTTTTTAAGGATTTACTTTCATTTTCAGAATTTAAATATGATGAGCCGATACGAAACAAGAAAGAAAAATGAGTTTTACACAACCTGAATGAAAGATCTTTTGTTATGTTTCAAGAATTATTGAGACAGCTGTATCAAGCTAAACTGCACACAACAGTCTGACTGAACCAACGGTCCAGATTCAATCTTTCATAACGGATGGACCCTGTTGGTAGGAATAGCAAAATGATCGACCCCAATATCTTCTGGCCTTGAAATCAGATCATTCTTAGATTGAACTTTCATGTCATTTAGGTCCTTGAAATAGAACCCCTTGTAATAAGGCAGCTCCCCGACCTGGTTAGTGAACTGAGGTAAAGGTTCTAGCCATTGGTTCCGGTCAACCACACGGAAGAAGACCAAGGAGTGACGGTTTTCTGTCTGCGGACTTTTCACACTGTGAACTGAACTCTTGAACTTGTTATTAGTCAGCACCTGCAGTTTGTTCATCCATCCATGTGCCAAGCAAAATTGAAAAATGAGCCCATTTATTAAAAAGTAAAAATAAAAATATGTAGTACTCCCTCCCTCCGTCCCAGTATGAGATTCTTAAACCGGGACATAGGGAGTAATCACTAGAAAAATGTCTTTTTAGAGACTATTTATTTGGGACAACAATTTCCAATAGTCCTTGTTTCAAGAGCATTTCTCTAATGGTCTCTATTTTGGGACGACATTTCTTAATGGTATCTATTTAACATGTTAAATTTATGTCAGGGACAGTAATTGATATAAGTATTTGTGACATCCACTCCACTTAACGAGACTCCTATTCCATCTCAGTGTTGTCCCAAATTCAAACAAGGACGGTATTAGAAGCTATTTAAGACAGTAAACTGTTGTCCCAAATGGTATGTTAAGTTTTATCGTAGTGAATAAAATTATCGTTAAGGGAGTAACTTACTTGTGTGACATCGCCCACATTCACAACTAATGCACCTTGAACTGGAGTCACCGGGACCATCTCACCATTACTCCCTCGAAATTGAAGACCTCCAGCTTGATCTTGAATCACCAGTGTGAAAATTGTCGAGTCTTGGTGTTCGCGACTGACTTCCAAGATTGTTTGCTTTTTTCGATGGGAAGTATCGAAATGCAATCATAAGTCCCAAGCTTGGGTCATTGTTGTATTGTTGGAGAAAATTGGGAGGGAGGTCTAACACTTCATTCAGAATACTCTCCACAAGCCTACTTGCTTCCACCAAGTGCCTGAACAACTCTTCCATCACTTCCCTGCAAAATCGTTAATTCCACCTACCATTTTTATTTGTCTAAAAAAAAAAAAACTCATTTTTAAATTTGAAAAGACAAAATAAGTAAATCTTTAAAATTTGAGTGATTCAGTATACTAATGGATCAAACCCCCAAGTATTATTGGTTCGTCATAGAAAACTTGTTAATAATCATGCTCTCTGCGTCTAAGAAAGAAAATCTCATTTTGATTTTTGTGATCAATTGAGAAAACATTTGACCAAAACTTTATATAAATTTATCAATCCTTTTAAAGTTTTAAGAATTATATTCATTCAATGAATACTAATAATAATAAGTTTTAAACATGATGGATAAAAATGGACAAGTTGATCTAACCATATTTGGATTCAATGGTCAACTTTAGTAAAGGCCATAAGGGGCAGTTGTTTTGGTGAATTACCCAGAAAACATGACTGATTATGACTTTTTGTTTTTTGGTTATTTATAGAACTAAACATTTTATGTTGAATATTTAATTTGAGGTAGACCAAAGTTATTCTTAAGAATTACTTAAAAAACTAAAAACAAAAAACAAAGAACAAAAATCAAAGTGAGGATAGTTTTACAAGAACATTAACCAGGAACATAAATCAAAGTGAATAACAAGTATATATACTTACTGGTATTTTGGTAGATCGGAGGGGAAAACGTTGAAACTGCTCCCAGGTGCACACATGAACATATCCTCTTTCTTTCCCGGATGTTTGCTATACCCGGTCGGAAAACCCAAACCGGACGGCACGCAGCTATACTTGATCTTCTCCTCTTCCGGGCAGTCAAAAAATGTTTTGGACAGCTCCGTTGCCTGGTTAATCAAACTAAGTGGTACACCATGGTTGATTATTTGGAAGAAGCCATTTGTAGAGCTAGCTTGCCTTATAGTTTCAATGGCTGACTTCTTACCTTTGATGTTAACAGTCTCAGGCAAGAATGGTGAAAGATCAACTACCGGAATAGCCATTGTTAAAGTTTCTGATGAAACGAATATGGGTTTTCTCTTTTCTTATCTTATACAAATGGAGGCACAACTTTCTATTGAATGTTGATTAATCAATTTTTGTGTTTCCTCGTACTTTCTGACTTTATTATTATTTTTTTCATTACCTAAACGTACTAATAATTGCATTTAATATGTCATTCCACTGAACTTAGAACTTGATTACGTCCCTAATCTTTGGCAGCTTCGTCCATGTCTCGGATCTGAGCCTTTAGATCACTCATTAATAAGAGTAAGATTATCTTTCCCTCAACCAACGGATGCATCTATATTAAAATAGATTGAATTTGAGTCATTGATGCAGATAAATCATAGACCACTAAGCACCTCCCCAAATCTCACCCACCCCAAATCCCATGTTCTCATATATACAATGTCTAATGCCTAGTTGCATGGTATTTTATAACACGCAAAACCAGTTTTGTTTTATTAATTTAATGTCCACCACTGTGAAATTAAAAATGTGGTAAAGATACAATTTTTTTTCTATTTTAGTCCCATACCTTAGGGGTCTCAATCATGCATGTGGTGAGGTCGGACTTCGAGTTTGAATGGTTCAGAAATCTATTTCAAAGGGTATTATGGTCAAAAATCATTCCTAAATCAGGTGTTGTTCATTGCAACAAAATTCAGTCTCGGCCATACTCCCTCAGTCCCATAACTATGTCCAGAAATTTCCTTTTTGGGCATCCCATTGATAAGTCACACTTTCCTAAAATGGTAAAGAATCTTTACTATTCCTCCCACTCATTCTCTCTTACTTTACTTTTATACTCACAACACCAATCAACCTATTATTCTCTACCCCACTTTCTCTCTCCTACTTCACTTTTCCCACTCACAACAACTACCCACTACTATTCATTCCTTAATTCCCGTGCACAACTCATTTTGTGCACATAGTTATGGGACGGAGGGAGTATGTGATTAGGGGACCACAAAACAAATAATTCAATTGTTTAAATTTGTGGATAACCTTATGATGGCATTACCCCTAACAACTGAGTGTCAGATTACTATGGTACAAAATGTGGTACACAAAATGCTACCAAAAATTTTGGGCTGTTCAACTGGACCAATAGTAATCCTAACGTTTGACCGTGTGCAGGTTCTGACCTATATCAACAGCAAGCCCGTTTCAACCCAACACGCGAACAAGCCTAGTCAAAACAATCAGAAACTATATATTCTGATCTGAAGTTATCTCCTATCGCGACACCACGAATTTGTTTATTACAATAAAGAATCATATTTCCATTCATATAAAATCATGGTTATTAATTATATAAACCAGAATCGACATAGTCTAATATTGCTGATATTCAACCTACAATTGAATCTTTGAGCAAGTGCTGATTTCCTAAACCACGTTTTATAACCAACTCGTGATCTAACGGCCTAATTTTGTTAGGTCTGATGTCAAAATAAGCAATTTTCAGACTACAAAACAGCTATAAAAATGCAGCTTAAGTGAGTAGATGATTGTAGGAACTCAAAACTAGCCAACTTATATATTTCACATTTACATTACATGATAAAAAAAATCACATCAGGAACATCCTTGGGCTGAAACAGAGTTTTGCAATGAGATCCAAAAAGAAAGAGATCATTCTTTAAATACACAAAAAGATGAAAGAATTACCTGGATGCTGCATGATAAGTGCCCAATCTGAAGTTGGGTCAAGAGTCTAAATTCTGCAGTGTTGAACACAAAATAGACTTGCCATAACACTTGGTCAAAATCAGAGCCGACAATCAAAAGCACAAGCTGGAGAAGAACATATTTCTGATGAAACAAAGCCGAGCAGAAACTATACTTCTGGGCTTCAAATGCAAATAAAATGAGATGAGTGACGGAATATGGGTAAAAACTTTCCAGAAATTCATTGAAGTTTGCTTCCCGTGCTACGCTTCTTGACATTGCCCGACTGCTTTGAGGTTTCTTTAAATGCTGACGGACATAATTCACTTATACTACAAACTTCACAACGAGGTCTAATAGGAGTACAAACAGTCTGTCCAAATCCCACCAGAAGAGGATTTATCGGTACCCATTCTTCCTTAGGCAACCACAATTGCAACGACTCTCTAGTCCCCTCCGGAGATGAGGTTTTTACCCATCCAAGACGATTACATATCCGATGAACATGAGTATCTACACATATACCTTGAACATTATCCCAAGCTACATTCATAACTAGATGAGCCATTTTAGGCCCGATCCCAGGAAGTAGGAGCAACTCCTCAAGCGTACTAGGGATCTCTCCGTCATACTTTGTGAGACAAATATTCGCAATTTTCTTCAAGTTGCTCGCTTTTCTTGTGTAAAACCCAACTGGGTAAATCAAGTTCTTGATAGTGGCTTCATCAGTCTTCTCAATGGCATGTGCATTAAGAAGATCATTTTGAAGGAGACGTTGAATGGCTCCGTGAGTAACATTATCTTTTGTTTGGCTTGATAAAAGTGAAGATACCAAAACCGCAAATCTTCTTTCTTTTGGAGGAAGTGAACTTCCTGCTTTTTCACATCCCATTGAGTCCACTGGTGCATCTTCAGATGACCTCATTTTTTTAATTCCTTCCAGAACCTTCTTCCAATCGTTAGGTGGTTGTCCTGCTTGGCTATGAAAAGGCACAACTTTGCTTTCCTTGAGTGGTGCAACTGACGTATTTTTGTTCTTCAATTGGGATTTGGTGTTGACTTTTTTATATGCAAATTCTTCTATATCAGGTAGGCTACAACTTTTCAGCTCGTGAGATTCTATTTTAACATCATTATTAGTGATCAATTCCGTCTTTTGCGCCTTCTTTCTTCTAACAAAAACACGTATCTCTGAGGCAGAACTCATTCTAGAAGATTCAGACGAGAATGCTCTATTAAGCATTAGGGTGTAGAATTTGGTTTGCACTGCAGCCAAAGGGAAGAGAGAACAATTTCTGCGAAGGACACAGAAAGACACATTTTGTAAATGGGTAAGAGAGAGGTTTAGACACAGAACTACTAACAGTATTTGCTACATCGCAGTAAACTTGCAGCAGTCTAAACTACCTATAATAACTCAAGTACCATACTGATTTTTCTTCTGCTTGGAACAAATTTGTAGATTATAAAGGAAACCAGTAATCAATAACTTGTTGGTTATAGGCTTCAAAAGGAATCGCTTCCGCCCTGAGGTCAACCACTTAATCACTCATTATTCCATACTCCCTCCGTCCCCAAATGATCTTCCCATTTGCCATTTCTCATTGTCCCACAATTCTACTCATTTCTACGATTTGGGCTTAAAAGTGAATAAACAAACATTGCTAGTGAACCTAGTGGTGATATTCTTAAAAAGTTGAAATAGACAAATGGGAAGATCATTTTGGGACGAAGTGAATATATGCTAACTTAGATGCAATATCTGCAACCACTACTAATTTAAAGAAGAGGGGATTTACAAACAAGAATACTAAACAGTATTGTTTTAGTTGATATTTAGTACTACTTTCTGACTCATAGCATACATTTTGGTCCAAAATCATTTGGAGAGAGAAAAAAAAAATTCTTGCTAACTTCAACACAAAATATTACCTAAAGCGCAACAGAATCATCTAACTTCATCGGGACCAGGACAATACAGGGGAAGAAAATCGTAATAGCCAAAAGTCTGATTAGTAAAATCTTACAAAATCTAATTTATTCAATTTTACAGTACCTTGCAGAACATAGAAGGAAGAAAAAATAATTTTATTTCCTCGATAAACAATAATATAGATGGTCCCAACAACTACGCGACCAGTAGGCAAAATTAGTAATTCAAACTCGTTCAATAGAAGTAAGGAACAAGCAAAAATACCATCAATGCTAATTGCATACACAAGAACAACAAATTCACAAGCTCTACACTAAACTAATACCCCTTCCATCTATAGCTAAATGTCAAAAAAAAATGACCTTAAATTATGAGAAGATTTTGGGGGAAACTAGTTTCTCCATAAGTTATAAAAAGTCATGTTTTTATAGGGTTTAATGTTTAGGGTTTTAGGTTTGGGGTTTAGGGTTTTAGGTTGGGGATTAAGGGTTAAAAACAAGACTTTTTATAACTTAAGGAGGAACTAGTTTCCTCCAAAACACATTCTTAAATTATTGTTCACTTTCAAGAAGGTCACTAGACTCAGATTTATCAAATATCACATTATACTCCCTTTGTCCCAAAATAATTTTCATACTTTTTCCGTTGTTATTGCGAAGGAACTTTGAGCAATAATTTTGAGTTGATTTAGTTATACTAATGAAAATTTAAACCTGTCATTGATCCACCATCAACAATACTATCAATAACAAGTTTTAGATTTTCATTAAGACAATTAAATCAACCTAAAATCATTGCTCAAAGTTCCTTCGGAATAACAGCGAAAAAAAGTATAAAGATCGTTGTGGGACGGAGGGACTAATATACAATTTCAAAAAGCCCTAAAAGATGGAAGTAAGGTGTACTAAAATTTCTTTTAAAACTTTTTTTTTTAAAAAAAAAAAAAAAAAAAAGTGTTCAAGGGTAAATGGATATATCAGACACAAAATGGGAAGTTAACAAGATCATGGTCAGTTATTAACAACATAAATCCAAAAATATTGTATTCAAAAAATGTAAATTTAAGGGCTGGTACATTTTACTAGGTATTAAGGAAGACGAACGCAAATCAGAACGACGATGAGAAATGAATTAACCTACAACATGTATGCCGGAACATGGGAGTATTTATCGCCGATTCACCGGAACTATTACGACATCGACCTCGAGCCGATTTCCTTCTTTGAAAATGGTTTGCACGGCCACTTCTTCTTAGCCCCTTTCAGTAATTTTTATTTGCTTAGAAACCCCGACCGTCTATTTTCTGCAAAATTGACGGCTGTCGTGCACACAAACAAAAACACACACACTCGTACCCACCACTTTTTTTTTTAAACCAAAAGAAAACATATTATTAAGGGTTAACGACAATTTAGGGCCTGAACTTCAGGGGTGCGTCTAAAAGGGGTCTCGGTTTTTTTTTCGCTAGATCAGGGCTTCAAATCAATTTTTTTGGCAATTATGGGCTTTCTGACGGTTTCCGTCAATTTCCACCGTTAAGTCGACACGTGCGGTGCACGTGACTTTTGACTGAGGGCAAATTGGGCAATCCCGTTTGGGTTAATGATAATTTAGGGCCTGAACTCAAGGGGGCGTCTAAAAGAGGCCTCAACTTTTTTTCCGCTAAATCAGGACTCAAATCAATTTTTTTTGGCAATTAGGGGCTTTCTGACGGTTTCTGTCAAAAATCACCGTTAAGTGGACATGTGCGCTGCACGTGACTTTTCACTGAGGGCAAATTGGGCAAACCAAATTATTTGAATGGTACTCAAACTACTCAATTCTCACATGACTTTATTTCGTCTTCATCTTGTGGTGTACACATGCTCAAACGGTTCTAGTTTCTGTTCTCGGGGAGGCGCTCGAGCTAGACCTTTTCTCGTGGCTGTGGGTTGTGTATCATGCACGTCACTTCTTCGTTTCCTTCATGTCCTCCCATATTTTCACCACCAAGACCCCCATCATAAGAGGGATAGTAGGCATTATCATCTTGCTCTGGTTCCCGGTATCGTAACCGGCGGTTCCACGGTTCTAATATCCTTAGACCCGTATTCGAACCGGCTCTGCACGGTTCCTGGTTCGGTTACCGGTTCCGAAGGTTCCCAGGTATAGCCGGTTCTCGGTTCCGGTTCCCGATTTTTTTGGGCGTGTCTATATTGTGGAGCATATTAGTTTCATATCAGAAGAAATGAGAAGATATTTATTTTTAACAGAAAATGTTACAAAAATATTAGGTATATGTTCAATTACAAGTGCCTAAAATTCAATCGCTCTTTAACTAAATCCGAAAGATAAACCAAAACTAGTTAATTAATCTGCGAATGAGTGTCAAATTCTACATGTAAAATAAAGCACCAAAAATACAATTACATAAATTCCATTATAATTAGGTGAATGATTAGCTTTCGTCACATATATTCCCTAACTCGATTTCTATACCTTATAGTGTGGGTTGTGTCTTGCGTTTTCTTCTAATCTAAACGGGATTGCCAAATTTTCTCTCAGTGAAAAGTCACGTGCAGCGCACATGTCCACTTAACGGTGTTTTTGACAGAAACCGTCAGAAAGCCCCTAATTGCCAAAAAAATTGTTTTTGAGTCCTGGTTTAGCGGGAAAAAAAGTCGAGGCCCCTTTTAAACGCCCCCCCCCCCCCCTTGAGTTCAGGCCCTAAATTATCATTAACCCAAACGGGATTGCCCAATTTGCCCTCAGTCAAAAGTCACGTGCACCGCACGTGTTGACTTAACGGTGGAAATTGACGGAAACCGTCAGAAAGCCCCTAATTGCCAAAAAAAAATTTGATTTGAAGCCCTGATCTAGCGAAGAAAAAAAACCGAGACCCCTTTTAGACGCACCAACTGGAGTTCAGGCCCTAAATTATCATTAACCCTATTATTAATGATAACAACAAACGTTCAGAAGTCGACTATCCACACAATTCGGGAGTTCGACCCAAACGGTGGGGCTCGCAATTACAAATGCTGCCCTAGTTATTACATTTGGCATTTTGACTTGTCAATTGCAAAAAAAATGAATATTCCTACCCACCACTTTAAGTGCACCCTTTTTACTACTAATCAAACTCCTTTTTTTATTAGTCAAGATTAAGGTGGTGTTTTTTTTTTTTTTTTCAAGTGTTAAGTATGGAAATCTGAAAGTATAAAAGTATAAGAGTAGCGTCTGAAGACTGATTTCTGTATTACTCAAGTTGTTTGGTTATAAATCTGAATTCATAAGAGGAATTATGATTATGTCATTGAATACATATACTCCCTCTGTCCCATTTTAAGAGTCAAAAACTTTTTGGGTTCAAAAATTAAGAAAGCGATGTTTTTATTATAAAATATAGAAAGTGAGGTAGAGTGTTGTGAGTGTAGAAAGTGAGTGGGAGAGAGATAGTTGGGTAGGGAATAGTTAGTGGATAGTTGTTGTGTGTATGACATGTAGGGCCCACCAAATAAAGAAGTATAAAAAAAATTCATTTTTCGGATTTTGACTCTTAAATTGGGACACTATTTTGGGAAAATTTTGACTCTTAAAATGGGACGGAGGGAGTATAGATGACTTAAATCGTTGTTGATCTAGTATTTGGGTTGAGTATTTTGGAATTATAAGTTTATGAAAGGATTATATATAGAAAAAATTCATTAAGAGGCAAATAAGTTTTCATTTTAAGTCTAAAAAATAAGTGGACATTCAGAGTCTTTCAAATCTATATTGGATAAAAAAACAAACACACTGAATTTGAAAATGTGTAAATGAATAAAATCTTAAAAGGCAAATAAGTGCTGGAAAGAAAAAAATAAAAGACCCCTAATACTAAAGCCACAAAAAAGTTTTACAAAACTTTAAACAATGTTAAGTAAATGGATATTGTGTTTGTGGCTTTAGTAATCATTAATTTAACATCCAATAAATTTTTGACAACTTTGTAACCAAAATTTTGTGACACCTTTAGCATTGCTCTTTTGAAATTCACGTACTCCCTCCGTCCCATTTGAAGCTTCACCATTTTGGTGATGGCACATAAATTATGGCAAGTGATGAGTGTAAAAATGATTGTGAGAGGGAATAAGTTGGTGGGTATGACATGTGGGGCCTCCAATTTAAATATGTGAGAGGATAAAGTTAGTGAGTATGACAACTGGGCCCCATAATTTAAGTATGTGAGAGGAAGAAGTGAGTGGGTATGACAAGTGGGGCCTATATTTTTTTTACCATTTTAAGAAATGGTAAAGCTTTTAACGGGACACTCACTTGGCTAATTGGTGAAGGGAGTATGTACTTCTATTGATTGTTGTAGCTATTTGTTGAATCAAGGATTTGCATGGTCATAATGAGTCTGAATCATCTTTGAATAAAAGTAATTCTCTTGAATCAATGTGATTGATTTTAAATTGCTTCCTTGTGTTGCTAGTTTAAATCAATCTGAGATAGGATAAATAATACTCCCTCCGTCCCAGAGTAAGAGTCCTACTTTCCATTTTGGTACGTCCCAGAGAGTAAGATTCCTATTCCTAAAATGGCAAAGAATCTTTACTACTCACCCCACTCATTCTCTCTCATATTTTACTTTTATACTCACAACACCAATCAATTCACTATTCTCTCCCACTCATTCTCTCTCCTACTTTACTTTTACACTCACAACATTTACATCACTTCCAATATTTATTAATAAGCGTGCAAATGAGGGGTATGACTCTTACTCCGGGACGGAGAGAGTACCTGATAAGCTGTTTGGTATAATTTAAAATTATTGAATTAATTAAAAAGTTGGGGCCGATAAGAGACTTATCCCCTAGTATTCAACCAAAGGGTGAAATTATTAATAAGGGGATCATTGGTACATCAATAAATAATCGTGCTTATCCTTGTGTTGCTACGAAAGAGCCCTTACATGGTGTAAATTGATATAGTGTAAATTGTGCCACCATTGTCTAAAGTTCATGGACCACCACCAGTGAGATCAATACAGCTTATATATTTCAAAAAGCCAGAAAAATTGCATGCCACATTGCCGAAAATACAGCTTATAAAGTTGAAGGAATTAAATACTTCCACCTTGATAGTAAAAGTTTACAACAAAATCTAAGTCTCAGAAACATAATTTGAAGTATACAACTTCTACCACTCACTATAGCAAGATCCCAGAGGGTGATCAAGGAAGGATTTGCTCCGAACGGGTGAGGGAGTTGTAAAATCAGATCAATCGTGCAATGTTCCCAGAATGTCATGGTCGTCGTAAAGATGAAACCTGAAATAAGCTCAAGAAATGAGTTGCATAAGAACAAACTGATAAGTAGAAAGTCTTATGAGGCGTGTAATATAGTGTAGCTCCAACTATAACTATGAAGGCTGAATAAGAAAAACAAGTTTCTGGTTATCATGCCATTAATCATAAATACGAACTAAAAGATGACAGCAGACACTCGGAAGATGTTTTTCAATTGTCTTCCAACTACGCAGTTGGTTAATATGATGTTTGAATAATGGCACGTTTGTTGCATTGTTGTAAAGTGGTTCCTTGGGGTTTGACTATCATATTGCAGCACTTACAGACTTACTTGAGAAGGACTACCTCCGTCCCTAAATGGATGTTCAAATTTCATTTAGGGTACATTCATTTAGGGACAGAGGGGTAATGAGTTACCTGTCCATTGACAGAGACAGACAGAGACAGAGAACAATAACAACAACAACAAAGCCTTAGTCCCAACAATGATTTGGGGTCAGCTAATGTCCTGTGGAGTGTGGACTCAGCAAAGGAGATGAGAAAACAATGAAAAATCATTAAGGAGTGGATGCCTAAAGAGAGATGTTCAAAATGATAACAATACCACTTTATTTATTCTAACTGATACTCCCTCCGTCCCATTTGAAATTGCAAAATGTTGACTAAAATTGTCAACTTAATTATATTTTGGACCAAATATTTATGAAAATTTAATAATCCTAATTAAAAAAAATTGTTATCGATACTATTCTTAATAAGTGTCATAGTATTTGCATTGCTTATACCAAGGTAAAATTACACTGATTATTTCCTTATTTAGAAACACAACACATATTTTGAGATGAGCCGTAAAGGAAACCACTACACTTATCATGGGACAGAGGGAGTAATAGATAATTTTGATGCACATCCAAAGACTGGGTATGTACCGCTACTAGTAACTACTGTATGTATTACTCATCCTCTCACCCAAAGCACAAGGTAACACAATCTATCTATTCAAATATCAAGCATTAGGTTATATTACCTCCGTCCCATAATGAATGTCCAAAAAAAAAGTTAAATTTGCTCTTGATCAAGAGCAAAATTGAATAAAACAAAAACAGGACATTCTTTTTGGGACGGGGTTAGTATATGATATGTCACGAGCCTTTCGGACTTTCACTTTTGTACATATGAGCATAAGAACATACTCATTCTTCAGCGTAAGAATATAGATGTAAGTCAATAGCAGACTACGTGATTGAGGAAACTAAAGTGTAAACTCCCTCCATCCCAATGTCCAAAAGATTTGCTCTTGATAAATACCATTTTTTTTTTAAAAAAAGGACATTCATTTTGGGACGGAGGTAGTAATAAATTCAGTTATGCTCCATGAACATCTTTGAGACACCGACAAGTATTTTGAGTATGGAATGTAACCTGTGTTACCCGGACTTGGCAATTTTGCCGCCATACCAGTGTCGACACGACACTACACCGACATTGGTATGAAATCCGGCGCGGATACATCTAATAAACCTCGGACACGGATTTTTTTTTTTAGGGAATTTCGTAATTAAGGTAAGGACTTCTAAAATCGACTGATTTTGGAAATTTGATTCTTAAAATCGATTAAGCCCTAAATTTCCAAAGATAAAATTGACAATTGGAGAATCCTTCAACGACGATGGCGGCAAGCTTCAACGCAGTCGACTACGACGTACTCCGACTCTCTCGCGATTTCGGTATATTGTTCCTTTATTTCCTCCTTATTCTCGATTCTTTTGTTTAAGAGACAATCCCTCAGTAGCCCCTCAACCTACTGTTTATTCATATTAAGGAGTCTATATTTTGTTATTTCCTCTAAAGCCCCTAATAGATTTTAGATATTATTGAAGTTTTATCAAAATAATATGATTTGTAACACAGCTAGTGATGAAGGAGAATGCATAAAAAAAAGGAATGGAGGGATGAACCGTATCCCGTACCCGTGTCCAAATTTAGGACAGTGTCCCGGTGTCCAAAATTATTAAGAAAATTGTATCCGACTAGGATCCGTATCCGTGTCGGATCCTCGATACCGTGTCCATGTAACATAGAATGTAACAAGCAACAACATCAAAGATGATATTCAGAATAAGTAGACGGTGCATCAAAGATGATATCCATGAACTATTTTCTTCTTCAACCACTCTCATTAAACTGGTAAAGTGCATGCTAGATCTAAGGTAAATAGATTTTATGTAGCCTCTAGTGACGAACAACAGATAACACTCAGAAGATTAACTACAATGCTATCAGCAGAAGAATGAGTGCCAGGAATGCATCTCATACCACTGTTACTGTTATGTATCAAATTTTTATTGGCGTAAGTATAAGAAGCTGATCTATCTCAATTTTCAGTTTCTTAATTCTACATAAAGATTATCACAGAATACTCTATATTGGATCAGAAGTGATATTTAAATAGCTGGCTTACAAACCCAAAAAATGAGGCTTTCCACCATGGGAATGGATTTGCATCCAGAATTATCAACAATTTTACTTTATATGTCTGATATCAGTAATTCTGGGATTAAACTCAATTTGTGTCAACGAATATTACTCCATTTGTCGCGTGATAAGATGCCTTCTAATTTGTTGACTTTTAGGCCATTTCATTAATATACACGCATGAATGCGCTCAGTAACGAAAATAGAATCGCAAGAGTACAAGGGAAATGAAAGATAAATAAGTTGCATCATAGAAAAGAGACATTCATTTTGGGACAAAACATTTCAAAAAGGAATACTCGTTTTGGGACAGAGGCAGCAGGATATTTGCAATACAATAATCACTGGATACAGAACAAGAATCTCAAAGAGGATATCCAAATTACAATGTACATGCTTGATAAAGCAAAAGAATTAACTCAATCGTCACCCATGAAAGGGCATTTTCGATAGTACACGGTTCTTTTTTTAGGCTTCACATGTTATAGACTGCTGGGACTTAAATTATCACGCCACTTAATATGTTAGTGCTCTTTTGGTACAGGAGAACTATGATTTGTTTCCCTGATATTTACACTATCGTGCAATGAAACTTGCACTAATCATCATGGAATGAAATGATCATTGTTGCATACTAAATGGACATTTGGTTCTTTAACATGCATGTTTGAGTGGTAATAGCATTGTTTAATTAATTAATACTAATCAGCCAGTTTTTGCACGCCTATCATTACTATCGAATCATCGGAAAACAGAACTCCCTCACACATACATGAATATATTGTCTTTCTATTTTTTGTTCATCTAATTTATTATTATTAGGAAAATACAAGAACATATAAGCAAGAAGGGGAACGAATAGGACAAGCACAGTCTAGGATGACCATACCTAGTGGCATAGCACATGGGAATAAATTGACCATCATTCAAGTTTACAAGGGAGTGAAATAACTAATTCCCATACCTAAAGGGTGTCCACTAACCCTTTCTTGGGTCAGCTGACCCATTTAGATTTGGAAAATAGTCAATTTGTCCTTGTAATTTTAGAAAATGTGATATTTAACCACTAAAATTATTAATTTTATCACTTTTCACGCTTTTTTGTTACGAAAATAATACCCGGTGTTATAAATTTTTGACCCCTTTTGTGCCAAGTTAATACCCTCCGCCTCTACCTTGCAAGTAATACTAGGCATTCCAACCACATGTCATGAAAATGAGCCACACTTAACATGACAAACCCACTTAACTTGACCCTTGATTAGTAAGTGGGTCATTTGCCATGTCAAGCGTGCCTCATTTTCATGAGGCACAGGTGGAATGTCTCGTATCACTCATTGTTCCACCATTTTTATAACTCTTGACGGTTTGACCCCCTTCACATAAAATCCTAGCTCCTTGACTAACTATGTCATGACAGGAATTTCGGTGCAGATTTAGAATGCATGGTATCATGAGGAGTGAATGGGAAAGACCTTGAACTTTAGCATGTGTTTGAACAAAAGGAGCAGAGGAACTAGTGTTTCTTTCATTCTTCCTAGAGCCTGGATCAGGGTAGCACGTATTACAATCTGGAGTTTTTTTTTTTATGTTCCACAATGAAATCCATCTACCAAATGGGACTAAACAGATAAATGGACATGACAAGATGAGCAAAAAAACCCTAAATCAAGAAACTAGTCGCAGATGATGTATGAACATCATATCATATAAGCATCACAATTGAATCACATCTCGAGACCCTGATTTTTACAAAAATAAAAATTACGAATAAGATTGGTGGTAAAGAGTTCTGATAGAAAACATTTACTTACTCCTTGTCACCAAGCTTCACTTCCGTCCCCCCATACTCAGCTAGCAGCACGGTATCTCCTTCCTTCACACTAACAGGAACCAGCTTCCCTTCCTTATCACGAAGCCCAGGACCCACGGCAACAACTTTTCCAGAGTTCAACTAAATCATTCAGGCATAACTTAAAGCAAATTAATCCACAACACACAACAAATATACATATCCACAACCACATACCCTCAATTTGTTTCTATTTACCAATTAGTTTAAAGAAATTAATGGCTAAAAAAAGTACTTAAACGAAACATGTCCGATTTTCAAACACAAACAATAGTACAAGATTAAAAATTGCCAACACGATTACAAAAGTTAATGCTTTATTCAATGCAGCAACTAAGTGAAAATGCTTCAAGATATCAAATTTCAGAAAATGGTCAAATTGACTTGATCAAGTAAACATATTGGAGAAAAATGCAAAATAGAAAATTAAAGGACACCCAGAAAGGAAAAATCAGAAGGAACTAATTGTTCAAAAACAGGAGATAAATTACCTTGGTTGTCTTCTCAGGGAGTAAAATTCCGGCACTAGTTTTTGATGGGGGAACTATCTTTTCAATCAAAACACGATTGAACAATGGGATCAAACGCTTCGCCATTAGCTTGAAGAAGAAGTTGAAGACGATGGAAGGTAGAGAGAGAGAGAGAGAGACGAGAAGGAACAATGGCAGAAATGTTGAACAGTGAAAGAGGGTTTTGGGCTTTGTTTGTAGGGTTTAAGAAAGGGCTCCGGGTATAATCTTTTAAATTTACGTTCTTACCCTTTTCTAAAATGAATATCATAAAAGAAAAAAATCAACTTTGCTCTAAAAATGAATAGGGAAATACTAACGTTACAAAAGATGCAATAAAATGTGGTCTACAAAAGGAGGTGTCATAATTGTGTTGGTGTTTTTTATTAGAGTAGGGCGGGTCCACACTCAATGCAGCAAATAAAATATTGGTACCTCATTTTGTATGCATCATTTTGTGAACTTCTTTGTAATCTTAGCATTGCCCAAATCTATATCCCTCTGTTCCAAAGTCGTTGCAACATTTTACCATTTAAGGTATTTCACAAAAGTTGCAACAATCCAAAAATGGAAGGTTTATATTACTTTTATTATCATCCACTCATTCTCTCTTTTCTTTTCAGTCACTCATTATTCTCCACTCATTCTCTTTCCACCCCACTAATTCTTTATGTTCCTCTCTACCTTTCATTCTTAATATAATATTATATCCTTAATTTCCCAACTCCAAAGTAAATGTTTCACCTTTTCTGAAACAGATGGAGTATATATTAAAAGCTGAGGCGGAGGATTGTAGAATCGCCACGTGGACATGTCTCGGCTAATGCTTGCTTTTGGTAAAGCCATGTCATCACCACCCTAAATTTTAAATGACTTTTGGTATTCTTTTTATTAGCTAATAGTATTAGTTAAAAATATTAGTTATTGTTAGAACCCTAGTTTCTAAACAAAGAGTTTTGACAAATAATTAAGATCTTGAAACAAACTCTTTAAAAGCAATAGCAGACTATGAAGAAACATGTTCAAAATATTCAAGTTACTGGAATCTTCAAGCCAACAAAGGTCCACTATCTTCATCACAAAGGTCCACTATCTTCATCAGTCGAGATAACAAACTTCTTCAAGATAGCAGACCTTAATATTACATGCCAACTCAGCTATTGGTCAAAGTCAAACCTGACTTCATACTGTTCATAAGCACTGTTCCAGTCAATGATGGTAGACCTACTTTTTACAATCCCAAGATGCTCAAGACCGTTGCACTCCAACGGACATAATATGAAGACCTATAAAGGAAGCCCTCATCAACTGAAGTAACACACCTTTTTGCCCATCTTCTTGCCCTTATTCAACTTGAAAAAGCTTTTAAGCATATAATTGTAAAAGGACACATAATCATATAAATCTGTGCTACTTAAGATAAGAATAGAGATCTCACCTAGCTAATTAAGAGCCAGCCAAGAGATCATCTCCTTTGTAACAAGCATAACCTTAGTTAGTGAGGCTAATTAGGTTGGAAAATTCTGAGGGAATTTTCCTTGCAATTTATTGTAATTACTTGACGAAGGATTATAGTGAATTGTTTCTTCACTGTTGAGAACAGTGAGGCGTGGATGTAGGAGGGTTGCAATACTCTGAACCACTTTATATTGTTGTGTTTGTCTCTTATTCTCTCACACTAGATCACACACTTATCACTTGTTATTTACTTATTAATTTCTTCCTTTTATTCATTAATTATTCCGCTGCAAAACTCAACAAATCACACACTGCACCTCAAGATAGTCGACTTATCATTTGATGATAGTAGACCTCTTGTGAACTTACCAGTTTCCTTGTTTAAGTGCATTAGTGATACATGTTCTTTCAGTTATTATATAGGTTAACTATTACTATTAATATTATTAGTTAACCATAATAGTTACAATATAAGTTAACTACTATTAATAGTATTACTCTGTATTAGATCATGGCTTCCGTTTCTTTCCTTTTTTCCTTTTACTGGGATTTGTTTGTTTTTATTCTTCTCCCCACCATTCTCAAAACTCTCAACCCTCACTTGATCCAAATTAACCCTACCAACAGGACGAATTTTTTTGATCTTGAAATTGGGGGTTTTGTGATATTTGTGGAATTGAACCAACTCCTTGAACGCTACTGTATAAGGTATGCGGCAACAGCTAGAGTAGCGCCTCCATTGTCAGCCGAGAGAGTTAAAGAACGGAAGAAGATGACGGGACTGGAGGGTGCTGGGTGCGTGGGATAGGGGGAGGAATGAAAGGGTAAAATTGGGTTTATAAAAAATATTCTCATCTTTGATTTTCTTTCCTCCCAAATCTTCTCACTTTTTGGAAGGATTTAAAATGAGGGAAAATATGCAAAATTTTCTTTTCATTTCTCCCCACTCCCCTCCTTAAAAAACTTGGGAGCATTGATTGGAAAGAAAATCTTTTAAATTTCCTACCCTTTCTTTTCTTTTCTCTCCATTTTAAAACTCTGGAGCAGGTCTTAAGGAAAATTAGTTTACTAATCGTTGTCATCTCACTCCCTTATGTACTCCCAATCCATTACCGTGCGGAGCACGGGCTAATTACTAGTGAATATTCAAAAGTAGTAACTCGGAATTGTCCGCTTGAGATGAACTCATGCCACTATAAAATTTAACTCGGACTCCCTATTTCCTAAAATAAATATTCAAAAAACTTTCAATTTTACTCTTAACTATTAGTTAATATATAGGCAAAACTGCATCAAAAATCACTCAGCTATGACCAGTTTGGGTATTTGGTCACTAAACTAATTTCCTTTTGAAACAACACATCCAACTTATTTTTTTTTGCATCCATAGTCACTATCACTAACCCCGTCAGTTTTTTCCCGTTAAATGGTCATGCACGACACATGTGATCGAATTTTAAAGGGTATTTTAGGCAAATCTAATTTATAAAATAAATAACAAACTTAGGGTTTAATTTCTAATTTTAAAACTACAGGGTTAGAATTTGAAAGAGGAAAAACAAAAACCCTAAATGTCGTCTCTCCTTGTCTCATCATACGTCTCCTTCCCCAATCTTCGGTCACCCCCTCCGCTTCCATGTTGCATATAAAAATTAAGAACTGGAAAACAGAATTGAGGAAAAAAAAAGTTTCTAGCATACAAACTCCAATTTATTCCAACCTTAAACCCTAGCACCAAATACAGATGCAACAAACCAAAACAATCAATTCATAGAACAATACAAGTGTAATATCAAAAACAAATAAGCAAGGACGTCATCTCAGTCAAAGAATGTCAAAGATGCTTACCTGATAACATTAGAACCCAGACTTCTGCAAAATTTGGGGAAATCGCTTCGTAACCGATTTTCCGTCCACCATAGACGATTAGAAATCTCAATTCAGTAAACAAATGATCAATTTTCTGCAATTAAACTAATAAATTATCGAATTAAAACGAGCAAGGAATGAATTTGAGTAAAGGAAGTTAAGAAGTTAACGTATTTTGGTTGAAATTGGATCGAGAGAGAGAGAGAGAGATAATTATGACTTGTGACCAAACGCCATAGCCATTCTCACAATACAGAGACCCAGAAAATTCCTGCGATTGTCTCATTTTGACGATGATTGTGACTGCTACACTCATATCCGAAATTCCGGCGATCGTCTCATTCCGGTGATGATTCTGAAATCCCTCTTATGCTTACGGATGCAACAAACACTCAAATTGTGTCTCCCTCAAAGAAGAAGAAGAAGAAGAAGAAGAAGAAGAAGAAGAAAGAAGAAGAAGAAAGAAGAAGGGGAGCAGGCGGCCATGGAAGTGGAGGATTATGCGATTGTTGTCGGAGAAGAAGAAGCGGCGGAGGAATGGGAGGGGGAGTTGCAGAATGAAGAAAGGGGAGGGGTGTTTTAGATATTGGTTTTTTTTTTTTTTTTTTTTTTTTTTCATTTTAAACCCTAAACTTTATTTTGTTCACTCATTAAGCCGGACAATTTGTTTCCCATTCTTTTGACCAAACTACCTGAACTACCCTTTAAAATATTGTCACATGCATGGCACATGACTATTTAACGCCAAAAAACTAACGGGGTTAGTGATAGTGACTATGGATGCAAAAATAAATAAGTTGGATGTGTTGTTTCAAAAGGAAATTAGTTTAGTGACCAAATACCCAAAGTGGTCATAGTTGAGTGATTTTTGGTGCAATTTTGCTTAATTTATATCATACTTATATAAAGTAGGTGAATGCCTTCAAAAAAATAATATAAAGTAGCTGAATCAGTAAGACCATGTCCAATAGTTTCAACTACCAAAAACATTCAACTACCTTAATATTACGACACCTCATCTTCTCTCTACATCCACTTAATCATTCAACTACACTCTCAACTACCCCTCCCACAATAAGCTAGTTTAGTTTAAAATTCAACTCCTCCCAACTCATCATTCTATACCCCACCACTTTTTATTTTATTTACAATATTTATTTTTATAATTAAAAATAAATATTGATATTAATAATTTATTATTAAAAAATAAATTATTAATGTTTTAATTATAAATTCGAGATTTTTTTTATTTTTTTTAATTCAACTTAATTAATTTTTTTCGAAGCAATTAAATAAATACGAGAATATTTTAATTTTAATAAAAATAAGAAAGATTACAATAATATGGATTCCAGGTGGGTACAGCTGAAGGTATGGCATTTGGTTATAATAAAATTGTGGGACATTTTGAGGACGTGGTTGGTTAGAAAATTGATTTGGCGATTGAAAATCATTAGGATTGTAGTAATTTGGTGGAAATTACTTGAATTCTGAGTGTTGAAATAAGGATTATTCGGATTATTGAGATCCATTTCACTAAAAAGATGATGAATATTTTAAAAAATAAGGGGTTAAAGAAGGATAATGATTTTTTTGAGAGAAAAGAGAGGTTTTTTTTTTGGTGTACAAATAAAATGAAAGTTATATCAATTTATAGAGAAAAAAAAATCCAGAATTTTCGCGAAAAAAAAAAAATAAATTTTTTTTTGCTGTAAAATAATTGAGCTCGAAAATTTGGGTTGAAAATGTTATCTAAAATCTGGACGGACCAATCCTAGGCTGACACTTGGCAAAAGGAGAAAAAACAAAAAAAAAAACTGCCATACGCTGCGCCTCACGCGCCTCTGTCGGCGGTGAGGCGCACGCGCCATGTCTGCACCAACCAGGCGGCGACACGTGTCCATGGCGGGGCCCCTCATTTTACATTCAACCCGGTTGAGTTTTTTCAACCAACCAATTCAACCCCCTACCTCTCACTACCTTATTGGAGCCCCTCAACTAGTTGAACCCACTTTCAACCCCCTCTCAACTACCTTATTGTACATGGCCTAATGTGGCCAAAAAATCCGCCTCCTTAACATAGCCATAATGCCCACATGAGATATAAGATGGGAAGCGTAGCCGTTCCTGCATGCGGACAGTTCCGATTCTTCCACATATTACATACTAGCGGGTAACCCGTGCTCTGCACGGGAAACCAATACAATGTCTTAAAAAATATTTTAACTATAGTTAACTAATATAGTAATCATCATTTTAACTAATACTATTAATAATAAAAATTAATCTATATGATTACTATTATTATAATAACTATTATAATTAATTAATACCATTGATAGTAATAGTTAATATATATATTAATAGCAATGATTAGTCTATATATAATAATAATTATTAATATAATTATTATAATATAATAATATTATTAATAGTAATAGTTAATTGATATAGTAACTATTATGATTAATTAATATTAAAAAATTAATAATCTAACTTATATAATAACTATTATAATTAACTAATACTAATAATAGTAATAGTTAATGTATGTAGCCTATTATAGTTAACCAATACTATTAATAGTAAATAATAACTTATAAAGTAACTATTATGGTTAACTAATACTATTAATAGTAATAATTAACTATATAGTAACTATTATAGTTAACTAATACTATTAATAGTAATAGCTAACTAATATAGTAACTATTATAGTTAACTAATACTATTAATAGTAATATTTAACTTGTATTGTAACTAATATTGTTAACTAATACTATTAATAGTAATAGTTAACTAATATAATTAACTATTATAGTTAACTAATACTATTAATAGTAATATTTAACTTGTATTGTAACTAATACTATTAATAGTAATAGTTAACTAATATAGTTAACTATAATAGTAACTATTACTAATAAGAGTAATGGTTAACTATAATGGTTAACTATTATAGTTAACTATTACTAATAATAGTAATAGTTACTATAATAGTTAACTATTATAGTTACCCTTTTTAGTAACTATTATTATTAGCTAATAGTATTAGCTAATGAAAAGAAAATGAAAAGTCACTTATTTATTAGTATGTTGTTTATGTGGCTTCTCCAAATGCAAGCTTTCTCCATTGTTTGTCCACATGTCAATACCATAGCTCTTTTGGCCAACTTTAATATATATATATATATATATAGATTTTCAATCAATGATTGATCTTAAATTGAATTGGTGTAGATCCCAATTTCACTGAATTAATCTTAGCCGTTCCCTCAAATCATGAGAACGTGTCTGCATTGTAGTCCTGCTAAGCAGTTCCAAATTCATATATGATGCAACATACTCCCTCCGTCCCACCCGAATTAAGATTTTTGGGTTGGACACTCGTAAGGAAAAAACGTTAGTGGAGTAGGTGTTGTGAGTATGAAAAGTAAAGTAGGAGAGAGAAAGTGGGGTAGAGAATAATGAACGGAAAGTTGTTGTGAGTGTGAATGGAGTCCCATTGAATAAACCATTTCCATTTTTGGATTGTCCTAATTCGAATGGGACACTCAAAATGAAATTTGTCCTAATTCGAGTGGGACGGAGGGAGTAGTGCTTAGTGCTAAGGCATTGACTAACAACTTCTTAGCTAAAGAAAGGTCCAAGGCATCTTATTAGACAAAGCCATACCAAAACCACAATTCACAAACACCCCTCTCCCCACACCCACATCTATCATAACCTCCTTCTACCTTGCTCTGTTTAACAAACAGGAAAAAGGGTAACTTGGATAGAGCCTAATTTAGCTTGTACTATTGAAATTTTTCCTCAAATTATATAAAAAATTTGTGAATGAGTTTGTGGAGGAAAAAGATGGCTTTCTTATCTCTCCTTGTATTTATTGTGCTTCTACAAGTTGCCGGAAAAAACACAGCCATTGACATGAATTCTGCAACAACTCATACTATTAGTGGATGTAGCATCAAACCTTGCAATTATCAAGATTTTGATGATGATTTTGGGTCTGAAAAGAGGAAAGTGTACACTGGCCCAAATCCTCTTCATAATAGATAAGATTATCCTTCTCTTCTCTGTAAATTCTTTTTTTTTTTTTTTTTGGCCTCTATATTTTTTAATTTATATGGCCAAAGCTCGAATTTTTGTTGGAGATATTTTTTTCAAAATTTTGGCTATCTTTTGTGGATTAACTAGTACTCGTGTCCGTGCCAATGGCACGGTGATAGTATGTTGCTGGATCACTTTCTAAGATTGGCATGTATGAGAAAAGCATTTTTTTCTTTCTAATAGTAATCATAGAGAGTTCATCTTATATTTAACGGATTTTACTCTAGGAATACCACAATTTCTAGAGGATTTAGAACTTCAAAACTGATCTTTATTTACAGTTGTAGTTAATTCGGATAGTTATTTTTTTTTTTAATGTAATTTTCATTTTTAGTAAGTAGTAATTCACTAAAATAATACTCGGTGTAGCTCAGGGGCGGATCCAAGCATGTCATGGGTGCACACTGAAAATGAAGCACACTAATTATTATCTACCATATAATTTTATTTTTTTTATTTTTGTCTAAACAATTAGTTTGGACTCGAATCGAGTAAGACTCAACTGACGGTAAAACTCTCCCTATCAAGCGCATTTGTTATTAATTACTCCTTCCGTCCCGGTTTAAGGTTAGTTGGATTATGCACACTTATTAAGAAATCAAGGCAAAAACAATGGAAATGAGTCAACCAAAAGTTGAAATTGAAGGATATAAATGTCCAAAACACTATTTATAGAGCAAGTGGGTGAAAGTAAGTTAGATAAGTAATGGTTTTTTTTTTTTTTGTAATTAAATGAACTTTTTGAGGGTAAGATTTTCCAAAGCACTATTCATTCTTTTTCCATTTATGGAATAAAGCAACTAAGAACCTTAAACTGAGACAGACAAAAAAAAAAGTAAGAACCTTAAACTGGGACGGAGGGAGTATATTTTTTTATCTTTCTCGAAATGAACAAATGTTTGGAAACATGTACTCCCTTCGTCTCAAACTTATGGGTACTAAAATTGAATGCGCGGATATTAAGAAAAAAATATTGGTGTTGAGTGAGAATGAAAGAGAAAGGGAGATAGTGGATAGTTATTGTGACGGGGGGGGGGGGGGGGACATTTTGGGTAAGTAGTCAACAAGTATTGTGAACATCCAAAATGAAAATAAGTAACCATAAACTTAGGGCGGAGAGTATTAATATACATATCTAATAATATTACAAAATACTCTCACCGTCCCACCTCACTTGAAACCTAAGAGGTGAGTACAATAACTAAGGAAAAAAAATAAAATAAAGAAAATATATGGTAGAAAATGAAGAGAGAGAGAGAGAAAGAGAATGAGTGGGGTAAATAGTTATGGTGGTTGAATAAATTGAGTGGCGTAAAATGAAGTGAGAGAAATAGTGGTGGGGTAGTTTCAGTATAAAATTATTACAAGTTGGTTATTTTGGAGAAGACTCAAGTGAGGTGCGGACCAAAATAAAAATAAGTCGAGACGGAGGGAACTTAGCTTGTTTGAGGAAAAAATCCCAAGACTTTCTGAGAAACTAGTACTCCCAATGCGACTAGACAGAAAATGTCCATACAAAATGAAAAGAACTAAACCTCCCGAAAAAGTGAAGGAAAAGGTACACCCCCACTTTAAGGCCATTGCCCTTTCCCTCACGGTACATGATAAATAGTACTAGTAGAAGAGGAAGACATGTGGCCAATGGCTAACCAACAAAGTGACTTTCGGTTAGGATTTGGCTTTGTTCAATATTTATACGAAAATCTTAACATAAAAATTATGCAGGAAGACCCCTATTTACAAAGTTCCTCTTACAGAGATACACATCAACAGAGTACAAGTATGCCTCTTGTTTGGTGGCGGAAAGATTTCCAATGATATTGGAGACCACGAGCAGGCAGTGGCGGACCTAGGATGAAATTAAACTGAGTTCACAAATAAAAAACAGATGAGGGATGAGGATGAAATTAAACTACACCACCTACCACTACACTCAATAATTTTTGTCAGTGGGTTCACCGCCACCCAGTACACTAGTCTTGTGTCCGCCTCTGCATTCATGATGATATTGGAGGCAGCAGCAGAATTAAATTCCCCGGGATTCTTTAGCATCTGTAAAAGGCAAACATGAAAATGAGTGAAGATGCAAGAAAATAAGGAAAAATTATAAGATGACACAATAACTCAGAGAGAGTAGTTTTAAGTCCCTTGTCTGGCATGTTAAATTCTTCTGTAAAATCTTTTGAGTAAGATCTGACAGTATTTTATTTTTAGAGAAAACAAGGAAAATGAGTGAAGATGCATGGCACCTTTAAATAGGAAAAGGGTGCGTTCTCATACTTCCAGCAAAGGCACACACATAAATCATGCAACATCCGTTACATGTTCATTAATGAACTTGATCACACGAGCACCACAATTCAAGAGCGGTGACCACCAGTTAATCCAAAAAGTTATGCTATGACTTAGTAAAGTTACATAAAGCTCCTTGTTGGTAATCATAATGTTTTTGTTTTACTCTTGTACTAATAATGTTATATAGTGAGATCATTAAGGGTATACATGTAATATGCTACAAAAAGTGGCTATATGTCAACTTCCTAAAATTTTCCCAAAACTCAAAAACGGACGTGCAATTTGGGACGGAGGGAGTACCTTCTATTTTTTAAGTTCCTAGTTGTCATCAGCTAGCTGCATCCGAAGTTACCTCATAGCTTGGAAGCAGAAGCCACAGTCCTGCTCAATGCAATTGCAACTTTTGAGCCTGAGGGACGTCCCAAATGCTTGTTGATATAGTCTCCAGCCAACAAGAGCTTTTTGAGGTCCACGTTGGTCTTCACACCAAGTCCATTAAGCATATAAACGACATCCTCCGTGGCTACATTCCCAGAAGCACCTTTGGCATATGGGCAACCCCCAAGACCTGATACAGATGAATCCACTGTTCTGATCCCCATCTGTTCTCCGAAAACATAGGCACAAAACGGTAAAGATCAAACGTTAAAACCACATTGATAAGTGTGAGAATGTGAACGCGATAAATTGAGGATTACCCATTAGCTGAAAAACAACTATTGCACGCACATTTAGAGTGTGGGTATGAAACTAAAGTGTGTTCTCACCCATCAACACTCGTAATATATATCTCCACTACCAGAAAACAATTCCTTTTGAATAACAGCATATCGAAGAACCTTGTTAGTCAAGAAAGAGCAATCTAAATATTACTCCACCAGTCCCAAAATGAATGCCCAAAAATTTTCATTTTGGACTTTCATTTTAGGATAGAGGTAGTAGTGTAAAAGTAAATGCTGTGGAAGTTTCCGTATCAGATTTCATTCCCAGTGATGAAAAGGTACATATGAGATCAGCAAAGAACCATGCGTCAACCAAGGCTTTAATTCAACTTGTTCGATGAACAACTAGCGTTTTTTTAAGTAAAATTGAGGTTTATGCACTCATTCTTGTCATTTACGATCAACATAGAATTCGTGAGCCAATACCCAAATATAAATAGAGGACATGAAATCCTTATCCCAAAAAAATCAAGATCAAGTACAAGGAAGCCCTAACTCATCAAGTCTGAGGATACCCTGAAAGGAGCTAGGCAAGAAATCTAAAAGGGGTGAAACGTGGGCAATAGGTATTATGTATCAATAGTGTGTATCATCTGGCCGTTTCTGACAAAAATCTTGATGGAAAGGTCCAAGGGAACTGCATACATAATTTTTACCATAATATAGCAATACTTCTTAAACTGCGACAGAAGCAGATATTCAGGTAAAAACCATGGACCCACTTGCCAATTCTTCAGGAAAAGACCACAGAGCTTTCTAAAGGAAAAATAAGAACACAAGCATATACAATCACATGTTCTTCGAACTCGAAGAAATCAGACTAATCCAGAACTGATGATGGAAAAACATTTTATGATCGATGCATAAAAGATGATGCAACTCTAATCATAATATTATGCCAAGATTTATCTTTGTACACTATATGACAAAGTGGGAAACTTCTCAACCAAGTACAGGACGACTCTTACTTGGAGAGACAAAAGAATGTTTGATAATGCTTGGCCATAAGTATCATGAAAATGTACAGCAAGCTTCTCCACAGGGACAACATCCATTACAGCATTGAGCATTGGTATGACAGTACCTGTGCAAAAACGGATGGGTGATTAAGGCACGAGCATGCTGCAAGTATAGAGAATCGGTAACGCGAAACGGCCATATCATTTCAGATATTGTGTCAGCATTGATTTATTATAAAAGTTAGTCAAGTAAAGTGCAAATGGTTAGAGAAAGAATGTCAAGCAAGTTTGTGCATGCATTCCTATACAAAATATTATAAATACCAATGCATCTGGAAGGGACATCAGAATAAATGGAAGCTAAATTATCCTGGGAGCTAGCTTTTATGATGGTACTGTTTATAAGACAGGAAAATAGTTATATATTTGGATTAACTACGGAATTTATAATAGGATTTTAGGTTGGCATTCCTAGTCTCTGCATGATTTGGTGATAAGGTTATAACTTGTATTTATTCCAAGATTCATTAATAAAACAGTATTTTGTTTCACATATCTTCAGCATTTGTTCACGGTAGAGTGAACACATATCAGAATCTTCTTTCCTTTACCACTATCTTCAAAACCATATGTTCCTTCTTTTAAGCATTGCTGGTACCTTTATAAATCTTCAATTAGCCATTGATCAACAAATAACAATAGTTGGAAAAAGGGAGACAGCCCATTTCACTTCCAGCAGCTGCTGGCATTGGGTTTTCAAGCAAAACAAAACCTTTTGCTTTTGCCAGATTTTAGGATCTCTTCTATAGGTAACGAGATCTAAATTACTCCTATTTTGATGTATCAATAGTTTATCTCATTTTTCTGATCATTTTCTTTTCTGAGTTTTAGATGTAATTTTTCAAAACAAATAAGTTTGACCAAGCTCCAAATTAGTTACTGGATTTTGCGCATTTTGAGTCAACGTTGGAGTTTGTTTTGGCAGCACTCCTGTTTCTAAAGTATAAATGGTTAGTTGTAATTCGTTCATGATAAATTAATTCATCCATGTCCAGAATCATACTTGATACGACTATTAAAGAAAATATATCTATCCAGTGTGCACAACACAGATAAAGAACTAAATGTTCAGAAAGTGACAAGAGAGGAGCCATAATCTTAAAGGAACCATCATCCAACAAAAGTCAACGCCAAGATCTTAAAGCATGTTATTTTGCAGCTGGAGAGTAATTTCTCACTTCTGCAACGGTGAGGACAAGAAGAAACTGCGAATTTGCCCATTGTCTTAACATCAATTGTGCACAGTAAAAATGGTTTTCGAACAAAAGAAACTTCAGAATGTATTCAGTTAACAAATGCATGGATGACAGGATCAACAATAAACTGAGCACTCGATAATAACACAGAGTCCTTTTGCTTTTTGTTTAGCATTTTTTCCCCTCATTTGTAAGGGTAGAGGAGGGCAGGTTTGCGCATAATGCCACATAAAGCATATCAGAGAAACTAGATTCTGTAATGCACTTAGAAGTTAGAACGCGATCAAGTCTACTACAAGTACGACTATAGGAACTGCCACAAATCAAATTTGAAGGTTGAAATAGCCAAGGTAGGTTTTACATACCAGGAGTACCGATCCCAATTGTATCACCAAGGGATATTTCAGTACAACCCATTTTTAGAAGTTCTCCAGCCACAAATGCTACTTTGGATGGTTCTACTGCTCCTTCTTCTGGACAACCCACCACGCATGATATATATCTAGTAAAAGTTATGTAATAATTAGTTTGCTAGCTTTGTAATCCAACTTTTTCTTGTTGCAGATTAATAGGAATATTGTGTGGGTATGGAAAAAGCTCCATTAAGTATAGGCCAAAATACGTTTACCCCCCAAACTATAAAAATATAAAATAATTAATAAGAAAATAGCATACTAGAGAGTAAATAACAAATATGTTAATTTATACCATAGAAAGAAAAGAAAAGGAAAGGAAAAAAATGGAAAAGGAAAATATTTTCCTTCTTCTTCCCAACTCCCAGTCCCCCTTTTCCCTTTCTCCTTCCAACATTCTCGTAATCCCCCTACCCATTCTCCAAGCTTCCATCCCTACCACCCTTTCCCCTCCCCCTCCCCCTCCACCCCTCACACTTCCCTGGCTATTCCATTCCATTAACTCCCATTATCAACACCTCCGACGACAATGGCAAAAGCTCCATCAAATCAACAATGGCAAGTAGCTTCAGACCTATCTTTTCATGTTCTCCCTCACCTCATGTTCTCCCCTCTCTTCCTGCTTCCGATGTCTCCACATCCGATTCCCAGATTAAAGAATTTAATTAAAGCTGAATCTGGGTTTTTTGCTTCTTTGATTTTTTTTTTTTTTTTTTTTTTATCTGGATCTAGCGTTTCCGCTTCTCACTCATCTAATCGTCTCCCTCGCTTCACTCTTCCCGCAACACATTCCCACTTTCAGGTTTATGATTTTGATCAAAACTCAAATCTGGGTTGTTTTGCTTCCTTTTTTTGTTTAACTTCGATATTTGATTTTGGGATAATATTATAGTTTGGTGTTAAAAGAGATTAATTCCTTGTTATTCGTGTCTGGATTGAGAACAATTGAAGTGAAAGCGCTGAGATTGATGATTTTTTTGTTTATGATGATAAACGGTGGTGGCGATGCAGTGGCGGTGGCGGCGGTGCAGTGGCAGTAAGGTGGCAATGGTGGCGGTGGTCTGCTTGTTGCACGATGATGAAGGCATCATAATTTTAATTGTTAAATGACACTCAAGCCCTTAAAAATTGGAGTTAAAATACCAAAACACCCATCACATGATGCGTAACATTCGTTACGATCTGGGGGGCAAAGTGGGATAATTTTAACATTGGGTATCAAAGTGGGACAAATTCGCGCTGGGGTGCAAAGTGGGATTGGGTGTATAGTTTTGGAGGGGGGGGGGTGGTAAACGTATTTTGGCCCTTAAGTATATTTCAGCATTCTTTTTCTTCGGTTCTTCCTCTCTTTCTTCTTTTGAATAGGTAGGGTCTATCTAGAGTCTTCGAGTAGGTCTAGGATTGCAGGCTTTGTTCAAGGTTTCTCTTAAAAGTCCATTGTTGAGTTGGTGTGTCAAATAAACTTTCGACGAGTTTTCTCTCTCATGTTTCCGCATTTCCCGCTATATAATCCATGGATAGAGTGGATAACTAATATATCTCTCTTTTGAATGGTGAATAAATCTGTACCTCAGTATTATATCCTTTCACTTACAGAAAAAATGTTCCTTCTCATCTTTGATGGAAATTGATCCCATTTTTTTTTTTCAATTCTCTTCCTACATTGAATGTAGAGCAAAACAACGTCTTTGTTATGTAAGATTTCAAACTTAACAACATTTAGTTACTTTTCTTGAACAAGAGAAATTAGAGATGAGATACTGTTCTACGCTGACTATATATGTTAGGATGCTATTCTTTTGATTAATGGAAGTCTAGAACACTATGCTGATTTCCGTTTAGCCTTCTACTCAAAACTCCATCCAAACATATCATGTTTCCTCTCTCTCGATGAAAACAATATGCCTTTAGGATAAAATGGTGGTTTGAAATCATTCATCCATCCTTAAATGCTATATTAAGTTTACAACAATGCTTAGTCCAATTAAGAACTCTCTCGCCCCTATGCTCATGTCGTCCATTCTTTGCTGGACTTGATAATCGAACATAAAAGAAGCGCTTATGAAGTTAAGTACTACCTCTGTCCCAAAATGAATGTCGAAAATGTTTTCAAATTTGCGCTTGAAAAAGAGCAAGTTTGAAATTTTTTTTGGACATTCATTTTGGGACAGAGGTAGTAACTTAACATTTAGGAATGAACAGAGACATACCCCCTAACTGGAAGAGAGCGCTTTTTAGCAGCAAAAGCAACATCACGATAACGCGTAAGACTGTCTTCAATGCTACAATTAATGTTTGATCTTGAAAAAGATTCGGAAGCTGCTGCAAAGACAGCCACTTCCTTCACTCCAGCTGCAACCGCTGCCTCAAAACCCTTGAAACAGCTTACAAAAGAGAGTTAGAAACCTTTCCCTGAAACTAGGTGGACATCACTTTGCAATCATATATTTACAAAAATAAAAGGCACCGTACTTTGAGATTTGGTGTTAAGACAGGGAATCTAGCACCATCTATCCTTTGAATTCCTTGCATTACTTGTTGTGCATCTGCAAACTGTAATTTTAATAGGTTAAGTTTGATCACATCATAATTAAAGTACTTCTTTTTTTGTTACGAAAAGGATTACTATCAGAAGAGAACAATTTGCAAACAGATGGACACGGAGTCCATCAGCTTACAAAAAACAAGGGGAAAAAAACACAGGGCACCTAGATTAACCAATAGCAGCAAACCCATCCCACTTTAAAATTAAGCGATAGACATCAGAAAGCACCATGTGTACGTGTGGTATCCCATATTGGTGGGATACAAGAATTTCTAGTGGTACTTAAAGGGCCACAAATTACCAATGAATACCAATATCGTTCAAGAACTTTTGGGTGGGCCTGTGGCAAGCCAAATGGACCCAAGTATATTTGTATTCAGTGGGCCAGTGCGTGGTACTTGCGTAGCGGACCGGGTCTTCGGGCTCGGTTGCTACAATAGTGTAGGCCATATTGTACCTAGTCAAATTTATTTATCTTGCGTACAATCGCAATTAATAATCAAATACATTTTATGTCACATATTGTGTCCCGTCGTTGTTTCTCGTTAATTTTAATTGTGTTAATCATAATTTTATTAAATTATAATTAAACTTTTACTGGTCCCTATTTATCTAGGAACTCATTCTATGGTACAGGGTAATATTATTTCATACAACACGACTCCGTTGAGTCTTTTATTGATTTTGAGTTATAATTATTAATTATAGTACAACTACTCCACCGCCTCGAAATTACTATTACTATACCCGTTCTAATCAACTGGGTCAATTACTAATTTAACATGTATATAAATTAACATATTAACAAAAATAATAAGCAGCAAAAGCATCATATATATATATATATATATATATATATATATATATATATATAGCATGTATGAACAATACTATAATTAAAGGGGGAAACAGTAACTTACTGAGTTTCGACTCACCCCGTTTCCTTGTTTATTTGTTTTCCTTAGTTCCCAGGTAAGGTAGCTCGTTAGTAAGGTACGACTTAGCGGGGATCATTGAGAAGGTTGTTTCTTTTATGGGTAGTTTCTCTATTGAGATTATATATATTTATTTTTGTGAGAACAATGGTTTTACTGAGTTATTTAAACTCTGTATTTTGAGTAGATGTGTTTAGTGCTAGTGATAAAGTGTTTGTTATTCTTTTGATGCAGGCGCGTGTTGCCAGGCGTGTTTAGAGTTTAATATAACTCCAGTTTGGTTTATTCGTTGATTGAGGCAGTAAGCCTGTGGTGGTTGTTATAGTTGTGGTTGAGCTAGTTTTGCTCGTGTGTTATACAGGTATATGGAATAATGATAGTATTAGCAGGTATCATGTCAGTTTTATAATAGAGTTTACGCACCTGGTTCGTGGTTCCATTTAGGACTTTGGAACTCGGGCCGCGTCCCACATTGGTGGGATACAAGAATTTCTAGTGGTACTTTAAGGGTCACGAATTACCAATGAATACTAATATCGTTCAAGGACTTTTGGGTGGGCCTATGGTAAGCCAAGTGGACCCAAGTATATTTGTATTCAGTGGGAAGTGCGTGGTGCTTGCGCAGTGGACCGGGTCTTCGGGCTTGGGTTGTGACCGTACGCCCATATAGAAGCTAAAGAAACCACTCTTTCCATAAAAGATGACCCCACACATATTTTTTTATTAAGGATCCACATATTTCTCTCAAACCAAATTCACCGACAAACTGTGAAGCCAACGACTATCTCTCATCGCCTCACTCTTTGAACCTTGTGAAGAAGAAGGTAGAAATCGACTTGGGGCTCACCAATACTACTTCGGCCACCTCGCACCAATGATTCCAAATATATACTCACTCCGTTTCAAAATATGTGTCGCTTTAGGCTTTTTTACACATATTAAGAAATGTAATGAGTGCATGTTGAATAGACTCGATTGCCCTCAAAATAATCCAAGTTTCTAGGTGAGTAAATACTTGTAAAAGAAATGATTCACAATCATTAATAAGGGTACAATTGAGACAAAATAGTAAAAATGTCTTGATAATAGTAAAGCGACAGATATTTTAAAACAAAGGGAGTAATTTGTTTCTGCACGAGATGGCAAATTTTACAACAATTTTGACTCCAGCAAACATGAGCGTTTATCTCACCTTTCTCCTCCCCGCTCTCGTGGCCTGAATAGCTATATCGAGTTCAGACCCCCACAATAGTATCAAATTGCTCTACTAAACTACAGTTCAAGACAAACAACTATTAATAGCAATGCCTTTCAGCCTCAATAGAAACCCTAAACTCTAGAACCCACCTCGTGCTGCCATACAAAGAAAGTGCCAACCCAATTACTAACCTGCAATGGGACACGCCCATAAATTCAAGCTCGCTCATAACATATAGCGATGGCAAACAAATGTAGCATTGTCTTCCTGCTCTGCAGTTGTCTTGCTCCTGTCTAGGTGTTTTCAACATCTGATTGCAATTCCTTTGGCTTTGAGTGATATTTGACATGGGTGTTTGTGGAGGAGTTTCTGTTGGGAGGAGTTTCCCGACTTCCCAAACTATAGAAGACAGCCTTTTTGTTGACCCTCATCAGTACATTTGATAGTCATTCAGCGAGGGGCATAGGTTCATATATATGGAGTCATCCTTGTGAACTTAAGGAAAATAATTGAATCTTTACTAGCGCCGACCAAGACTCAGTATAACGTGCCAAACGCCATCCCATGAGCCTTGAAAACATGCATCCCCTGACTCTCTCCATACAAGATATATGCAAAAGTTTTTTTTACCAAGGAGCAAACACCAGAACTAGCTATACAAGCATTCGCTTATGGTCACTTCATGTTCTCCAAACGCAGTAAAGTTATTCATCTACAAACAAATTGCTAATAAATGCAAACAAACAGAAAAAAGAGGCTACGGCTGGGGAAGCACAGAGAAAGGTCTAGCAGCACGGAAGTTTTGTAAACACACAAACAAAATAGCAATCAGGAGCGCAGAAGGTAACAGTGACCGATAATTTTGGATACAAAACAACGATTATTCAATTCAGAGCAACTACACAATTTTTTAGAAACTTTTATAATGTTGTTTAATGAGTATGACTAAGCGGCATTTACCTGCGGCACCCATTTTGGTGAGACAAAACTAGTAGCTTCAATTACAGGCAACCCTGAAGCAACAAGCATCTCGATTAACTTGATCTTTATATCAGTAGGTACAACCACCTTCTCGTTTTGTAGTCCATCCCTTGGACCAACTTCCACTATCTTTATATATTCTGGAATATTTCCCAGTAACTGCAGTATCATATAGGAATATACAAATTAATTTGTTGACAGAATGAAGTAAAATATACAGAATTCAAAAGCCATGCAAAGTAAATAAATCTATTTACGATCCTCTATATACATACCAATGCAAAATATGCATATATGGCATAATTGCAAAAACCACAGAATAAAAATGTAGAGCACAATGGAAATTTGACAGCACCTTGTCTTTTACACCCCGAATACCATTATCACTGTGCTGGATGCTGTAATGACGATTTGACAAGTATGAATGTTGAAGTGTACGTCCAACTAACTGGGGTGCATGATACAGCAGATGCTCCCAGGAAAACTTATCTTGTCTATTCCATAGTGATGACCCTCTTACATTCTCATCACTACCAAAAGGCCAAATGTAAATCCAGATTTAACAACAAAATCAAATAATCTAGTAAGTAACCACACATAATTGTTTTTTTATATGGACTCCAAGGGAAGATATAAAATAGTGGCTTTAATTTTGGGGTCTCCATTCTGGGAAAAGGTTTCTTTTAGTTTCTTTTCAGTTATCATTACAAGGAACTAGTCATTTTGTAGAATCAATGTGTATACTCTAATTTTTTACATGCAATGACATTCAAATCACCAATCACTAAACTGTGGGTGGATATAGATAATATAATTTAACAATGAGTCAATGACAAAACAAAACTCGTTCCAACAACAAAAAAAACAAATAAAAGAAAAAATATCTCAATACTCTAAAGTTAAAGTGTGAGAAGTGGAGAAAGAAGGACTAGCTCCATAAAATTCTACAATTTCACCAACTCTCATAATTTTGTTGAAATATCTTTAATCTTAGAATAATAGTAAGTTGCCAATTTGTCAAATGCTAGAACGTGGTCCCATGATCAACCAAAGGAGGGTTTCCAACTTTATTTTTTAATTATTTTTTCTGATTCAGCAAAACCTAGCACTAACCAGAGTCCATCATGTATAGATGGTGTAATAGTGGATGTACCACGTGACTTTAAAGGAATTGCCAATCACCTTATTATTTCCATAGTAGGACCTACAAACGAGAACCTAGACCAAGTGCAATAACCCAATCAGTAATGAAACTTAGGTTCTCACAACCACACCATAGCTCTATGAATGGTCTTGAAGAGCAAGTTGACCCAGTGGAGGATTTACACATCTCTGTGAGGGTGGGCACAATTTTTATAAGGTCGTCTCTACAGTCACTTAACTCCCCAAGGAACTATCCTTGCATGTCCCAAGCCTGGGTGAAGGACGAGGGTTGCGGTAGGTCTGTGACACATCCAACTTAAAACTTTGTCAAACTAATCTCCAATTTACACAATATAAGGATAAATAAAAAATGATTGTTTCTTATTGTTTCTTAATACAAGATAATCCCTTCCATATTAAAACATGTCAAACTAATCTCCAATTCAGACTATATGAGGATAAGGTAAATATCCCAATGTTTTGAGTGTCGCCACCTACAGCCTTAACTTCTAATCAACAAGGGTTTCCAAGATATACTTTTGCATGACCCAAAGAGAATGAGTTGGCTCTAAAGTCTCTATCTCCCATCAATAAGGGTTCCACGGAAATAACTCAACATCTCCTGAAACCAGAAGGCAAGCAGCAACCTACACTAGCATCAACGGTATGAATGGTCGGTCTAGGGACCCAAACAGTATGAGACCGAGAATAAGACTGTTCATGGGAACCTTGAGTGTAAATGATTTAGCACTTCAGCGGATAGAGTTGAGAGTATGTCTCACTTGTCAGATGTTTGCGATGCTGGGTATGTTCAACACGTGTGACCTTGTTAACAAAGAAAGAACTCATTGTGGTATCTATATATATATGGCACTTGCCAATTATCATTGAATGATCAATAGGATGATGACACCTAATAGGAGATCTCTAGTGTTATCCAATAGTAGCCCTATAAATAAAGGTCATAACCTCATTTATATAACAAATCATTAATCAATCATCTTGTATCTAGCTTGAGACATTGTTTCTTGAGCACAAGACAGCACTCTCTACTGTCAGCCTTTCCCCTCTATCTCTATATCCAATCAGTCTTGTTTTCCATCTTAACCTTTACTCTTAGAGGTTCTATGACAGCATTGTGTCCACAGCTCCATGCCAGACATACTTCCCCCAGCACATATCAACCTCCGCAAACACTCATATTCCGTAGATGGGATTAAAATTTTGATAAGAAAGGATGAAATCAAACAAGAATAAGAATATCTATCACACTTAAATGAGAGCTTGCTAATAACTAATAAGATATTCTCATAGTTTTAGAAAATGTCATTGAAGATGAAGGAAGTTATATCCATTTGGGCTTGGGCATAAGTTGTAACTTGTAAATAGTGTGACAGGAGTTGCTGATTGCATAAATTAACATATGCACAGTGGCAGATAAGATATTTAACAAAAGGAAAAAAAATGCATGTAGAGAGAGTTGAGTTCCAAACTAGGAAGTACCAATGTTGAACATGGATTGATGGCATACTAATAAGGAAACAATTCTATACACAACGGTCATCATCCAAAAGGGAAACTAAAAAAATTATTTCTCCAAAATGAATACGTGATCATATTTATTAATTGTTACCAACTTAGTATAATAAGAAAAGAAATCAAGGGCTATGCATCGCTGTGGATTGAAGTTGAATTTTAGTTCAAATATTTTATCTTTCTCAAAAAAAAAAAAGGATTTTTTTTATAGAACTTGTGATTTCCGTTAACATACTTACACTTGCCTTCTGAATGAGGAACAATTTTCTCCTCCTTTCCTGCTAAAGCTTCCAGATGTCGTTTCATTTACAGCAAAGGGGGATCTTTCGGGTATTTGAACACAACTGCTCAAATCCTTATCTGAACCAAGTGGCTTATCAGAAAATATGAGTCTTTGCACATTCATATGAGATTGTAAAGGCCTCTTCTTTGAAAATTTGTCAAAGGCCTTAGATGCTAGCATTGGATCAACTCCACCCGTATAAAGAACAACCAGTATAAGAAATAACCCACTCACTTTTTGGTTCCAAATGATCTGGCTTCAAAAACGAGAACAATATGATTGGGTTAGGGTCATGGATATTTATTCGAGACATAAACAGTGAAACACAATTCAGTTTCCATGATAAGTAGAAGTTCGTTTATATAAATGTGTGTGTATGTATACACACACAAGCAATAAAAATAAACAACTTTCCTACGACAAGCACGTTAAAAAAAAATCACAAGACATTATGAATAAGAAATAACAAGAATGTTTATCGATCTTCAAGAAAATTCTTCTCATCTGCGACAATAATAGCACATGTATATTATTTGTCATTATAATATTCCCTCCATCATAAAATGAATGTTCAAATTTTTTCCATGTTCGTCAACAAACTGGAAGGAATAACTCCACCCTTGTTTATGTATTAATATAGTATATAATTTACAAAATAACCGGCTTATCACTTAAGTTTATCCATTCCATGAGGTTTCCTGTCCATTTATGGTGTGAATTAAGATGTAAACAATCTTTGCATTTGGCAAACAACAATTTAGTTTCTGAAGGTACTTTATAATACATTATTATCATATTATGCATGTAAGAGGAGATTTTGTATCATTTCACAACATAAAAATATGTTTAGTAGTACCTCCGTTTCATTGTATCTTTCATTTTAGCCCCAAACACACAAACCAAGGAGTAAGTTAAAGACTTACCAATTTTCCATAACTACCCTTTCTCTCCCATACTCCATTAAATGCAGAAATAAAGAGGGGAAGGAGAGAGAAGCACACAGCAGAAATAAAGAGGGGAAAGAGAGAGAAGCACACAGAAGCTTGAGGAGGAAGAGCGAGAGAGACGAATGGACTCCGTTCCCGAGGGATCATCCATCAGATCAGCAGAATTACGCAGAATCAGTGGCGGACCCAGGATTTTTTTTTTTTTTTGAAGGGGGGAAAAATTATTTTTATTAGTGTAAGGGGACAAGAAAATTTTTTAGTGTGTTCTTTCCTTCACTGAAAGGGGGGCAAATATCAATTTATTACACTAATTAATTTAAAATTTACAAAAATTGCACTAGTAAAAAAAAAAAATTGTCAAACGGGGGCCGCGGCCCCCTTACCCCAAAGGGTAGGTCCGCCAGTGCGCAGAATCATCAAAGCTGAAGCAACCGAGGCTGAGAATTACAGTGAGAATGCAGCCCTTGTTGCTCGGCGGCAGCCAAAAATTTCTTCGTGGTGCCCTACCACTGCATCATCACATTTTTCTCGACTTTAAGAACCTAAGAACACACAGTTGCTAGTAAATAAGCGTTTACATATTATTGTTGTTCTTCCGTGCTTCTCTGTGTCGGCTATGAAGAAATGTCAAGACTAATGAAGGTTTTTTTTAGGAAGTTGAAGATGGGTGTGAAGAGAGAATGGCAGAGGACGAGAGGACTTCTTTCTAATGAGAGGGTAATTTGGTCAATTACAACCCTAAAACTTCCAAACGACAAATAAAAACTGAAACGGAGGGAGTAATCACTAACTTACAGTACACATTAGTAATTTTAGCATAGACATAAAACTCACATCACTCCAACCTTTAGCAAAACTAAATACTTTTTTTCCACAGCTATCTGATTGGAAAAAATTGTGGTATGTCTATGACAAGAGTCGTTCACTTCTTCCCGTGTTTCTTAACAACACTTGCTAAAGAGTTTTTTAAATATGTCGAGTTGAGGATGCCCTTTTGCACATCAGGATGCTCACCTCGCATTGTTAAAATTTTCCATGTAATATCCTCCTAAGAATAACTTTCCATAAGCACCTCGCAAATATTATTTCTCCTTTTATCCCCAAATTGTCCCTTTATGGTACTTCTTTATCAAAATGAGTGTTCTTTTCCAAAGACGTTACTGACTTAACATCTATTATCAATGATGTCCTGATGAGCACTTGTAATGCTACACTATTACATATATTAAGGGCATTCGTGCATAGTTAATACTCTCCCCATCCTAAATGAATGTTCCATTTGGACTTTGTGGGAACTTTAACAAAGCTTCTTTTAAATATTTTAAGTTGTATATTATACATAATTTGCCTTGATGATCTCAACCTATGACAGTATAATTGCAACAGTAGGCTAGAATGTGGTGATTGACAATGAGATTTAGCAACTTATACATGCATTTGGTAACAAAAGATTTTGAAAGCGGGCATTGATTTAGTGATGGAGGGTCTGACGCGGTCATAAAGTCAACTTCCTTAATCTTTAGAGTCCAAAATACAAAAAACATGAAAGTCATTTTGGGGGAACAATATCTTTTCTTGTACACGAATTGCTTTGAGAAGGACAATACTTGGTTTGGCAATAGATCCCACATTTTGTTATCATATAACAATTCATGTTCGCCGACCCCAAATCATTTTGAGACTAAGGCTGTGTTGTTATTGTTGTTGTATAACATGTCAAACTGGCGTATTAGAATCTGTGAACTTCAGTTAGTTCAGAAAAAATAAAATATGAGTTACGATAACCATATTTAACGAACGTGATACTTGAAACCATGGCAGGCCATAGTTTCACACTCCTTAGCTTTTGCCACTAAAGTTTTCGGATCAAACTTACTACAAATATGTAATAGAACGAATTTCATATTATAGTTTTTGCAATCAAAAAATTACCCAAATTTCAAAACTGAAAAATAGTGAAGAGATGACAATAACAACAGTCTTTTCTTCAATACAGAAAAGATCCATGAAAAATGAAACGAAAAAAGCACAAACAAATTCAATGCTCCTTGTCTAGCAACTCAGTTCAAATTGTTGTCAAAATTGCTACTTTAGTGTGTCTAAGAAACTCAAAACCAATTTCCAAACCTTGAATTTGAAACTGAATGAACTTCCAAATCCAATTTCTAGAATTGGGAATTGACACCGATTGAATACTATAATATGAAATTTGTTCTAAACAATATGAAAAAAAATCATAAATGTGCAATTAGAAGATGAAGATTAATTGAGAGATCCACAACTAACCTCAACGCTGCTGTAGAGATGTTTGTACACAACGCCGATCAGCGAGAAGCAGCAGAAGAAATCGACACTCGAGGAGAATCAGAAGGGTTTGTGCTTAGAAAACAAGAAATTGTCATTTATTCTATGAATAAATACTCCATATTTTATCCTAATCAATATCCCCTAAAAGCCCCTTACACAATTAATAAAATTTCAAATGCCAATACTACCCCCACATCACTTCAAAATGGAAAATTAACACCCCTCTCTCTCAAATCAAAATTAACACCCACCTCGAATCTTTTTGTTACTACTTCAACAGAATAATCAGCTGATATATACTCCCTCCGACCCAAAATGATATTCGCGTTTGACTATTCAAATTTTTTAAGGATATCAACACTTGTCTCACTAGCCATGTTGTGTTTATGCACTTTTAAGCCCAAATTGTAGAAATGAGATTTTTTTTTTTTGGACAATGAGAAATGACTAATGAGAAGATCATTTTGGGACCGAGTTGGAGTATTAAGGTGCTGCACCTTGAATCCATGTGCTGAAATGCCAATTTTATTACATTAAATTTTGAAAAGTACACTGAAAATGCCATCCTCTTCAATTTTAATCCATTGATTTTTGGTAAAAATTAAAACTATGATATCAGTTTGACCCCTTTCTGCACCAATTTCAATATTTATCCCTAAACTATTTCGACTTTTGCTGAAAATTATGACTTTGCCACCCACCTGAGGCTGTAAATGAGCCGAGTCGAGCTTTGGGGTGTCGAGCTCGAGCTCAAGCCCACTTGCTTGTCCGAGTTCGAGTCGAATCGAGCTCGCGAACAACTCGAGTCAATATCGAACTCGAGTTTTAACGAGCCAAGCTCGAGCTTAGTTTTTTTTTAAAAGAAAAATATGGTCTTAACGAGCTTATCGAGCCGAGTTTGAGCTTACCGAGCCGAGTTCGAGCTGTTCAAAAACAAAAATTAAAGTTTAATGAGCTTATCGAGCCGAACTCGAGCTTTTAACGAGCTAAACGAGTCGAACACGGTCGGCTCGATAACAAAAACGAGCTTAACAATCGGTTCGAACTCGACTCGAGCTACACCTCTAGCTCACTCAAGCTCGAGCTTTCACGAGCCGAGCTTGAGCCAGCTCGGTTCGTATAACAGTCCTACACCCACCTTATGAATATCGATTGATCATTATGCGGTGCATCATTGCTCCTTCAATATCTATTGCTGTTTTGCAATGATGGTATGAACAATATAAACCCGGTAAATGTCAAAATAAAATCCTGAAAGAAATAAAAATAAATGATTGAAAAACAATGAACATCTATACAATTGCAAAATTTCAACAAATGATTGCATATTGTATTTTCATTCCTCTGTTTCTTCATTAACTTGCAATGAATCATACAAAATATAGTGTTTATATTCAAAATTAAATCATGTAAAAAAAAAAAAGTATTTATTTCCTTGCGACATTACTAAATATACACTCGAGTTTGAGCCGGAAGAAGTATAGGAAGGTTCTTGTGCTCGTGAACTGACGGCATCGATCTCTGTTCAAAGTCAAACCAAAGTCAAAGGGAAGAGAAAAGGGGGACACCAGGCAAGGTGGCTCCTGCATCAACAATGAACATGTTGCCACTCACATAGTCTGATGAGTCATGTATCAAATACCTTGCAACTGAAGTCAAGGCTGGGTTTGAAGTCCCATACGTTCGCAAAGGCACTGTTCTGACAGCCACATTATTCAGCCATTCTTTCTGCATTAGACCCTCCGTTATCTCCGACTTGAAAAGTCCAGGACTAATTGAGTTCACCCTTATTTTGTACGGCCCCAATTCCAACGCCATGACCTGTTATTTTTAGTAATGCAGGCGTTAGAAAGGGACATTGATAATATCAGAAAAGGAGTATGTCTAAGATCATGGAGCTTGTCTAGAAGAAAATTTATGAATCAAGACCACAAGGCAAAACTAAAGGCGATTTGATGCCCAAAGCTACATCTTTGTCGAGCCCATATAGGGTTAATTTCACTGCCCACCCCTGAGACTTAGAAAATTCTCACTTGCCCCTCTTAGGTATGGTTTCGTCACACTCCCCCTTTTGAAAAAAAATATATAAGCCAAATGACTATTTTACTCCTCAACGCAAAGTCAATATTATGTTAAAGATAGGGGTAAAGTAGTCATTTAGTTTACATAAAATTGACAAAAGCAGAAAGTGGGATGAAACCAAACCAAGAAAGCGGGGAGGGGGGGGGCAATGGGACTTGCCAAAACCTCAGGGGTGTCAAGGGTTGGCAGTGGAAATAACCCGACCATATAATACTGGTCAAACATATAGGAAGCTTCAGTGACCCGTGCAAAGCAAGAATGGAGCCACAAAATTGAGATGAGCTGACAATGCTGATTATCCCTCCGTCCCATAAAGATGTTTCATTTGGCTTTTCAAACAACAAATTAAATATTTTTCTTTTCATTACTATCACCAATGAAGGTAAGAATCGCACAAAGGACCATTAAGAAAGGATCATGTGAGTAGTGATTATCATTATGCACACTTAAATGTCCAACCACAAGCGCAAGTGAAATAAGGAATGACCAATTTCATTTCATGACACTCCAGATGGAATTCACATACCACAAAGCAAAATATATCATTGAAAGACCAGTAACTTAGAGTTGGGTCATGCAAGATTAAAGGTACCTCTGTAAATTTTACTTGATTTAATCACCCAAATTTGGAGTTGAGACTTTCTTTATAGGACAAACAAAAATAGAAAATAAGAACATCTACATGGGACGGAGGGAGTATTAAGTTGAGTGACAACGTAATAACTTGTAGCAACTTATTCAAAACACAATTAGACTCTGTTCACTCTCTTTCTACTTGTAATTTTTCAATTTTCATTCAGTTTTAAATAGATTTCCAAGGTCTTGAAGAAACCATGATTGTGGATTCAATGCATGAAACAGCCGCAAACAACAAACATATGAACTAAAGCACAAAGCTACGACATGCAAATTCAAATCACCTTTGTCACGGTGTTAACGGCATACTTTGAAGCAGCATATGCAAGGCTTCCCCCTAATTGGCCACGATTAAGACCAGCAATAGATGAGATGTTGATAACTGATCCTCTCAGATTAGCATCCCGCATCTTTATGCAAACATACTTTGACACCAACCAGGATCCAGTCAAATTTGTTCTAACAATATTGTTCCATTCCTCCTCAGATACATCCAATGGAGTGTGCACTCTACCTAAATAAGAAAATGCAAAAGTTAACCCACAATGAAATTATGCCCCAGTAGTCGTTTTACAGAACGGAACAATTCCAATAATATCATAACGTGGAGATATTTCTGATAAGACTCAATAAGAGTATATTTCACTATGAATAATATGATCCATCCATTATTATGTTTTGGCAACAGTATTGGTTTACATCACGCATAAAACTTTAGTACAATAGTTGTACTACATTGCAACTTCCAGCATGTGGTAAACTAATTCTGTTACTAAATTATGTAGATATGCATTTCAATATATCTCTAATAAAATTAGTTAATTTATGAAATGATAATAACAAAAACAATAGTAATAATAATTTAATGATGATGATAATGACAATTATACAGTAAGTAAAAAACCGCTCACAAAATAGGTCTTCTAAGATTGATTCAAACACCCCATAATGACAAAGACACCCACTCCCAAGCCTGAACTTAACACTAGCCAAGAACATAATTAGAAACAGATTTTGCTTTTTTGTTCAGGTTGCCTCCCCGTTCTTAAAGCCATCACCAAACTCCTTAATGCATTTGCATCATCAGATTTTGCACAATCCATTGTCATTTCAATCATTGAGAACCAAATGAGGTGATTTCAACAAAAGCTCCCATGGTTTTTAGATTGAAAATGGCAATCAAATTAGATTATCCGCCCAAAATGGAAACTACCTTTCTAGGACAATAAAATTAGAGATTTCTCAAGAGAAATACTCCTTCCCTCCAAAAATGATAGTCCTGTTTCCATTTTTGTTTGTCCTCGAAATTTTTGTTTGTCTAAAAAAAGCTAGTCTCATTTCCAGAATTAAGGCTTACATAGGTTAATTTCCAAAATTTATAATGCAAATATGTTTGAAAAGTCAAACCGTACTATTCAATTTCGGAGGAAGGGAGCAATAATAATTGATAAAGTTTGGGGTTTCATCCCAAAACCAATCCGCAACGGGAGGAGTAAGGCAGAATCTTTATATGGCTAGTTAATTCCCGATGTGAGATAATTGTCTCTAACAATAATAATTATAGTATTACAATTTTATTAAGTATAGCAATGAACCATGACAAGCAACTTTATCAAAAATAAAAAAATTAAGCACTAAAAGTGATACCTCTAACACCGGCATTATTGATCAAAGCATCAATCCGGCCAAAACAGTTCCAAGCCCTCTCAATCGACGCCTCGATAGAAGCACCATCACCGCTAATGTCAAGCGCCACCGGCACGGATCGTACCTCAGAAATTCCGTCGGAGCTCTGCTGATTAAGTTCGTCGCAGAGGGATTGAAGGCGGTCGATTCGACGAGCAGCCGCAACGATTTTGCAGCCGGTTTTAGAGAGGTCGAGACAGAAGCCACGGCCGAGGCCAGAGGAAGCTCCGGTGACCATAACAACCTTTCCGGTAAGGTCGTTCCATGGCTCGAGGGAGAGGTTTGGTGATTTGGTCGACATTGGGGTTTGGGGAGACCTAAATTTAGGAGGGTTTGGGACGATTTTGTTGTAATTTGGAGAGGTGGGGGTGGGAATAAATACAAAACAGGTACGTAGCTTGCGACTTGTGAGAGCAAAGAATCGTGGTGGTGGGCATTGTGACACAGTTGGTTTAGGTAAGTGCAGTAGATTATAGGTCTTTCATCCGTCTTAAACTTGTTGCTACTTATTTTCGTTTGATTGTTCTATTTTATAGCTATTTATTCAAAATATTCCTCCGTCTCATTTGAAGTTTCACCTTATACTCAAATGGGTGCCCCGTTAAAAGCTTCATTATTTCCTAAAATAATAAAAAATGTAAGCCCCACTTATCATACTCACTCGCTTTTTACTATGTTGGACCATTCTCTACATAAAATTTGGCATAAGTAGCATACATTTTAGGTTAGACAATTCTGGAAACAAGGACCTAAATACCTAATCTCGTGCTGCTCTACTATATAACTCTCTTTTTTTTTAGGAACTGCTACTATATGATTAATCTACTTAAATTAAGTGTTCCCTTTAAAAATTTAGGTAAAAATTAGCGTTTATTTTTTATAATTATAATAATAAAATAAAAATGCGTAAAGAATGAGAACTGATAGTTTCCAAACTTTAGAGGTAAACACTAAATTTTGTATGTACTCAAAATAGTAACGCTTTTTACGAAAAAAATAATAAAATAAAAATAGTTGTTATATTTTGATTAAAAACATTCAAATGATACTCCGTATTATCATCTTTGAATTGAAACTTGTTACCACCTCCAACCTAAGAGAGTACATTTTTATTGTTATATTAAGTGAAGTAATATAAAAATTTGATAAGAGTAAATATGATATTTCTCATTCATCATTGTTTTTCAAAAAAATAATAATAATAATAAATTGGTGAAAAGTCACGACAACTAGCAATTTTCTTCATAGATTTTATCTTAATGAAAATGGTGTAAAGAGCTCTTTCTCATTGTGAAATTTTTGAAAGAGCTTTTTAGAGTATCTCATTTTACAAGGAGCTACTTTATATAAAATTTTAACCAATTTGTTAAAAAAAAAAAAGAAAAAAAAAAAAGGTCTACCATAGTGGTGACATAATTCAGATGTTACTTATTAACTTAATTATGATGATGTGGCTTATGAACGACATAAACAAACCTTTGAAAAAACATTTACTAATGTGGATGCTCTACTTTTATTTTTTATACGGCATAATAAAGTTTTTTTTTTTTTTTTTCATTCCAATCTAACAAGAGACATATGTCCCCAAAGGAGTGACCCAGTGGTAGTGTCAAGCCTCACATTCGGTGAACGCTAGGGTTCGATCCCTCTACTCGCCTCCTTTTGGAGTGGACATCGTAAAAAAAAAAAAAAAAAAAAAAAAAAACATTACTTCCAAATCTTTTAGTTAAGGTACGACGATTGGATATTCACATCCATAGGGGAACCCTTTCATACATGAATTTTCAATTTTTTATTCTTGATTCTTTTTAATACTTATATTAATAAATTTGTAATCTAGTGAACATTACTTATTAATTTGAGACCATAAAAATGCTCGTTATGAGTTGTTTAGAAACCATATGGAGTCTATTACAGATTCCTATGGAATCTATTACAGTGAAATGACACTTGCTTCTACTTGCTCGCCCATAAACGTACCGCGAAGTGACCACTTGTAGTTGCACAACCTACCCATATGAAGCGGAATGGGGAGGATTCAAACTTAGAAACTCCAAAAGGAAACCCCGAACCTTGTGCCACCAAAAACAAGTTTCATAGGCACAAAATGTATTTTTTTTTTTTTTTTGAAAGTTTGTATCATATCATTTAAGGCAATTGCCATCGTGTTACAAACTCCTATCAAGTCTATTACAGATCTATTGCCTTATCTATTACAAATTCCTATATTGGAATCTATCATAGTGATACTTACCGCTCTAGAAATCTTCTCGTAGACGTTCCTGCGCCTTCTGGTAGTTTCCTTCTGGTAGTTTGCTTGATGTAGAAGTTGGCACAAACTCCAAGTTCTCCACAAACTCCTCGTAGGGAGGCGAACCTGGGATCTCCAACAAAGTGGAGGCCACTTAATTATTGGGGAATGGGGGAAGGGGAATCGAACTTGGGACCTCCCGAAGGAAATCCCAAGCTCATACCACTCGGTCAATGAAGGCTTGGGTCACAAAATGTACTTAACTCATACTATTATTCAGTCAAGAATTTATTTGGCCAAGAAGTTGGTGTGAAAATCAAATACTAGTTAATTTAATACTAAGGGTTAAAAAGGTTAAGTCAACCTAATAATGAAATCAAGTTTCATTTCTCTCCACTTAGTTGGTACACCGTTGACCGTTCACACTTTAGGCCCATTGACCTTCCCATTTCCCACCCTCCTTTCTCAGCAGCCAGCACGTCTAGATCACCCCCACTGTGACGACAACACCATGATTGTATCGGCCCACTGCCATGTCATGTTAGTTTGATTTACTCCCTTCCTTTCAAATAATTATCCTTGATTTATTCTTTAGAAAGAAATAAAAATTGTCAATTTTTTATATAATTTTATCACTTTTTTTTTATTAACGAATGTATTATATTAAACTATTACAAAAGTGCACTAGTAAGAGTATTGTTGAAACACCAACCAGTAACTAATAATCAGAAAAAAGAAAAAAACATAAATCTTTAATATCCTTAATATGCCCCTGCAAGATGGACAATCATTGTATAAGTCAAATCTTGAAGATTATGAGATGAACCGGGCTTCTAGGAAGAAGGTGTTGAGAACGTGGTGTCACATCGTACGTCATTTTGTACAAGTAGGAGATGCACCCCTCACGTGTAAGATTGATTTCTATTTGACGTCGCAACCACGTCACAATGACGATTTAACGTTACATTGACGTTTACTTTACGTCTCATCGACTACGTTTCAACGACGATTTTACACCTCAAAGACGATTTAACGTCTCAAAGATGATTATTTTACGTCGCAATGACGATAATTTGACATCTCGCTGAATACGTCTCAACGACCATTATAATCCATAATGGTCAATTCACCACCAAACCCTAACTAGCTTCCGCCTCTCCTCCTTCCATACCACCACGGTAAAACCTAAAAGCGCCACACCCTAAATCGTCGGTTGCCTCAAACCTTCAATCGGCATCTCACCTCCAACCGTACACAAAATCCACACAAATACCCATTCTTCAACACCTTCTAAATCATAATCTTAAAATCTTATTCGTCTCTATCCCCACCCTAACACCACACTCGACCTTTTCGCTCAATCTCCATCTGAAAAACCTGTTTTAAACCTGACCAAAATCCACACAAATACCCATATTTCTGCACGTACGCTGCACGCAAATTGCACGTGTGATGCACGTTCGCTGCACGCGAACTGCACGTGCGATGAACGTTCGCTGCATGCGAATTGCACGTGCACTGCACGCGGACTGCAGGGCCTTCATCTGGATCTGCCAAAGAATAAAATACTATTCTTCCCCTTAAACTTGTCGTTCGTTGATTCGGATCCTTGAACCATCTTCTTCTTTCTGCAGCGGAATACCTGGATCTTGTCCTAACCAATTTAGCTCTGATGCCACTTGTTAGAGCAATAAATATAAAGAACAATGTCAAGCGAAATAATCAAACGCAACACAAGAATTTACGTGGTTCACCAACTTGGCTACATCCACGGGCGGAGGGAGAATATATTATTATTCAATGACAATAACAAAAGACGATCTTCACTAATCTAGTTGCACGAATTATTTAGGCAAATAATTCTGTCAACCTAAATCTAGATCTTAGATCTCTACTTGTATCTCTCAAAGATGACCGGGCAAAAATAATGCTAGAGGAGGGGTTAGTATTTATAGGCATAAATACTAGAAACCCAAAAGGAGAATCATATTCCTTGTGTACAATGTAATTGAAATCATTTTTCTTGTGTACAAAGTAATTATATTCTCATTAGGAAACGGCTTTCCTAATTCTTGAACAATTCATTATACCAATAAGAAACTTAATTAAACCAATAAACCTTAACCCTTGTATCAAAAGGATTTCCTTTTTCCAATTCAAGTCCCAAGAATTACTATACTTGTCGCGGGCATTCCTTAACCAATAGACATTGATTCAAATGCATATTCCTAATATATAATGTATTATAGTAAATAATACAATCTCTAGGAAAACTGATGCAAGTTATTTTCATACTGAGAGAGAAAGAAACAATTGATATCAATTATAAATGATAATACATAACTGAAATGATAATACATAACTAAAATGTATATAAAATCATCTTGTATTGCAGCAGCTATAATGTTTCATGTATGATGAAAATAAAAAACAACAAAATGACCACAACCACTCCAGGAAATGAAAAGGAAATATATACATTATTCATTGGGATTCTGAAAGAAAACTCAAGTAAAAAGAATCACAAATAAAAACATACACAGAAAAGCTGACGTGTAACCGTCCCCTTTTCACCGAACAACTTAATTCATATTTCCACCCTATATATTAGTTTCGAGCTTATAACATAGTAAAAGAGTTGAGTAATTGCTAAAGTTGTACACGGTATTTCCAAATCTCCAATTTTTTTTCTCGTGACTATTACAATCCCGAAATGAGTAAGAGCTTCAAAAGTTGGAACGACATTGCTTGCAATATTCTCAAAACACCTACAAAATAAATATGAGGATACAAAGTTAAATTTGATTTTTTTTTTCTCACAATTTCATTTTCTATTAGTTGTTGACTAAAGAATCATCAAGATGAAGTCCCAACAAAATTAAACAATCTCCACAAGTAAATTGAGTATTAATTAAACAAAATTACCACAAAAGAATGAAATGCATTGGGTACTTATTCTGGTGGTAAAGATAAATAAAATTCAATTAGAAGTAAATCTCTTCTCAAGATATTTTTTTGGCATTATAAGACTCTCTCTCTCTATGAAATACCCTGAGTAAAAAAAAATACCATAGAGAGTAGGATTTTAAAAGGTAACTAAGTACAAATTTTGAAATATAAGTCTTGAAAAACAATAATTTAGTAATTTTTAAGCCTTTATTTTTAAAATGGGACTAACTTTTTGGACAAACAATCAAAAGGAGAAATTGGACTATCATTTATATATATAACGGAGGGAGTATCTCTGTTCTTAACATGCCAATGCAGGTATATAGATTACATATTTTTTCCCTAGCATTTTGTTTCAATTGGTAAATAATACGCTTAGAGAAAGGACAAACAATATGAAATATTAGTGGCCAAGTAGATAATTACCTGTATATAGCCACCAGTTCATCAGCCAACTCATCAGATAGCGATTCACCATTCAAAAATGATACCTGTCACCTGTGGACCACAATGTTAAAAGGAGAGTTTCTTTATACACTCCTAATCAAGTATTCAAAGGTTTTTGTAATATGTTTGTGCTAAGCCTATAATCTACACTTCCTCTATTGCAAATTTATTGTGTTGCTATCATAATAAAGCATCATAACTTTTTGTCAAGCTCTTTAAGTGATCATATATGACCATCAACCTACTGGCAAGTTTAAGAGAGATGTGTATCCAGTTTTACATTTCTAACCAATCCCACCCCATCCCCATAAGGATTCCATTGAGATCAAACCCATACCGCACTTGTTCTACCTTCAGACCAATGATCCTACTATAGTTTTGTTAAGCAACAATTTAAACATATGCAACTCAAGATAAATAAGAGCTACTTGTTTAAGTGGCTCCTTTACATACCCAATCATGAGTCATTCTGTAACGACCCCAAAACCCGTTCCTATTTATTTTATATTTTTGGGAATTTTAATTGGAACTTTTATGTGCATTTTATGTGTTAGAAAATATTTTTATGACTAGCATATATTATTTGAGTATATGTGTTAGTTAATGTGTTAGTAGTAATTTTGTTAAAAGGAATAAATGAGTTAGTTGAAACTTTAGGGTCCAAAGTGTAACTTTAAAGTTCAGGGGCTTATTTGCTCAAAATGAAAGTGGAGGGACCAAAGTGAAAATTTTATAAAAATCTTTATATTCTTATCTCCTCACCTCTTCTCTCTCTGCGTGCAACAATTCTCTTTCTTTCTTTTCATTACTCTCTCTGGTTCACGAAGGAAATAGGTAAGTTCAACCAATTTCGATTTATTTCTTTTAATTACTTATCCGTTTTAAAAACTAATTATATAAAATGATCAGGGCGTTGAGTAGGTCATTTCTACCCGACAAAACATATTTCTGTGATACTTTTTCCGGAAATAGGTAAGTTACTAATTCCCCTTAAATAGTAAAATGGTCATATATTTGCTATATGGGTGATATGTGGTGAAATTATTGTGAAAAGAATTTAATTATGATACTTGTTTATTTGGGACAAAGGGAGTATAATTATACTGGGTAAGTGACTTGGTTTGTATGCAAGTATGTATATGGAGTATGTTTATATTCTGAAAATGTTAGTATAAGTGTTTGAAAGTATACTCCTATTTGTGGGACGGTAAAATATTAACTTGAATTAAATATTAAATAAGTATATTATAAAATTATACTATTATTCTTGGGACGGGGAAATGTATGAAAGTGTCCCTAAATGAGTTATATTTGTATATTAGAAAAATTATATTTATATTTGATACTTCTACTTGTTAATTTTGTGATTTGTGTAATATTTGTTATACTTGTAATTTTGGGACAAAGGGAGTATATGGAATTGATTTTATCTGGTATTGGAATGGCTTAGAAGCCAAAGTGTAACTTTAATAAAAGTTTCTAAAGTTGTGTAGTTATGTGTTATATTTGTGGGACGGAAGGAGTAAAAATGAACTAAGAAAGAAATCTGGGATTTGGCCCAAAATAGGAGGGGGCGCGCGCACCCTATATAAGGAAGCGCACGCACCCTATTGTTGTCAACTTAGGCAAAAGTGTCTGATCAAGGGAAGCGAGCGCACCCTTTTTGGGTGGGGCGAGCGCACCCTTAAGTGACCAAAAATTGTGAGGATCTGATGATTGGGAGCGCGCGCACCCTATGGGGTGGGGCGTGCGCACCCCCCCTGTTTTTCAGGTTGATAGTTTGTTTAACTTGGGTACAAGAGGACAATTGTTTGTGTAGTCCTTGGGGTTGTTTAGGACCCACAACGTGAATGTGTATGACTTTTATGTCGTTGATGAAAAGATTGAGTTGTGACTAAATGTCCTTGTTATGGACTCTTTATGAGAAATCTTTTGTGTGCATCTTGTGATGTATTTGGCTTAGTTCCTTCTTGGATTAAATGCTCCGGGTTTTGTTTAGCAAGTATTCATTACTGTGCTTCTTGTGAAAAGTCCAGCTGGTCTTGTTGTAGAGTCAGCCAATGGAAGAATTATAGTGGTACAGGTAAGTCCACTATAAGGGTTTCCATTGGAGCTTCTGAGTCAGCCGATGGAAGAATTATAGTGGTACAGGTAAGTCCACTATAAGGTTTTCCATTGGAGCTTCTGAGTCAGGCGGTGGGAGAATTATAGTGGCACACAAGCCAAGTTCACTATAAGGTCTCCACTGCGCCTTCTTTGTTTCCCAGTCCAAATTGGCCTTGGATGGGATGAATTGCTTCCTTTGGTGAGCACTTGGGTTATGACTTTGTGTCGTATTTCTCTCTCTGGTTACTTTGGTTCTATTGGTTATGGTTTGGTTTTTGGGATCCCGGCTTCAGCTATTTATGCTGCTCAGATGGTTTTCTCAGATGGTATTCACAGTTGGTATTCTCAGACAGTTGTTATTGGGTAAACCTTGGCTTGGTATCCACCGGAGTGTGGCCTAGGTGTTAATTGTGATATATAGTCGTGCTCCTGTGAGAACCTAAATATCGTGAGAATCGTGAGAACTTGGATACATTAGGTAAAAAACTAATGTATCCAATGGTTCACTTGGATACATCATTGGATACATTACTTGACTTGGATACATCATTGGATACATAGTAAAAACTAATGTATCCAATGTGC